>LR750050.1:538076-794838 GCA_902729485.2 Mus minutoides
AGGAGTGCTAAGGGCATAGATGTGGGCCCCTGATCTGGCTATCTCTATGAATTCTGGGAACTGACCTCAGGCGGCAGGTTTGCCCAGCTAGTCTTTTACCCAGTTTTCCTGGCCCAAGCTCTGTTTTACTTACTTATTTTTCAAGACTGTGAGTCACAATCCAATATAGAGCCAAGTAATTGAATGGGCCTGGGTGGGGACGGGGCCGGGGGTGGGGGCGGGGGCGGGGGAGGAGCCTGTCATGAAAAATTTGGCAATATTGAAGGGTTTGTTAAATGCTCAATGAAAAAAAATTGATTAGAATAAAACCACTAGTGAATCCAAGGTGTTTCTGGCTAGGCTTGCCTGTGTCAAAAACCTGACACAGCCTTGGCTCTGAACACACAGTGTGTTTGTATGTGCTCAGCATGCTGTCACACTGTGACACAACTCAGCTCAAAGTTGAACCTTCTATAGATTATTAATTACAGAGTTAACACACCGCACGCACAATGTTCTCTGCTTTTATAGAAACATAATGGTTTAATACACAATTCCTTACCATCGTTCCGTAGCATGGAAACACTGTATGGTTATTGTATGAGACTGTAGTATGTTACAACATTTGATTTTTGAAATTGCCGTTTAAGTCTGAGGAAGTGGCTCATTGGCTAAAGCACTTTCCATACAACCAGGAGGGATCCCCAGAATCCACATAAATGCTGCGTGGGCATGGCAGCCCACCCATAATTCCAGGATTAGGTAGACAGAAGTAGGGGTGTGGGAATCGCTGGAGCAAGCCGGATGTCTAGAGTAGCCATGTAGGTGAGCTCTGGGTTCAATTGAGAGACCCTGCCTTAATGAATAAAGTGGAGACAAAGAGGACCCCCACACATCAGGCTTGGCCCTACATAGACACACAGATACAGACATACACATACACACACACACATACACACACACACACACACACACGGCTATGCATACACAGGCACACATGCACACACATACACACACACACACACACACACACACGCACGCACGCACGCACGCACACACACACACTGGCAATATACATGCTTCTATACACAGATATGAATGATTACATGTAATACACACATGCGTATGTAGAAAGTATTGTTTAGGGGGTAAGAGATGGCTTGCCATGCAAGTGTGAGGGCCTGCATTTAGGTCCCTATCATTCATATATAAAGTCAGGCATGACAGCATGCCCCAGTAACCCTAGTGCTGGCAAAATAGAGAGTCTCTGGGCCTTACTGGCCAGTTAGTAGATTCCAGGTTCAGTGAGAGACCAAGTCTCAGGTGGCGCATGCCTTTAATCCCAGCACTCGGGAGACAGAGGCAGGCGGATTTCTGAGTTCAAGGCCAACCTGGTCTACAAAGTGATTTCCAGGAAAGCCAGGGCTATACAGAGAAACCCTGTCTCAAAAAAAAAAAAAAAAAAAAAAAAACAGATGGAAGGGGCTGCTCTTCTAGAGAAGCTGGCTTCAATTGCAGTTCTTCATGGCAGTTCGCAGCTGTTTGTGACTCTAGTCCTCAGGGCTCTGATGCCCTCTTCTGGCCTCTGTAGGCACCAGGCTCCCACGTTGTGCACAGACATGCAGGAGTGCAGGCAAAGCACCCATGCCATAAAAATAAATAAGATGGGACATGATTGAAGAAAGGATGCTGTCTATCTTAATTAGGTTTTCCGTTGCCGTGGCAACACACCATGATTAAAAGCAAACCCAGGAGGAAAGGGTTTATTTTAGCTCGTGAGTTTCATGAAGGGAAGTCAGGGCAGAGAGCATGGAGGAGTGCCGCTTCCTGGGTTAGTCCCTCAGGCTCGCTCTGCCTGCTTGACTGGCTGCCCAGATATGGTGGCTGAGGTTCCCTCTCCTCAGGTGACTGTGGCTTGTGCCAAGGTGACCAAAAACCCAAACAACAACAACAACCCCACCATCACAACAAAACAACCAGTACACCCTCTTCCCATGAATGGACACAGATAACGCACATATATACATACATGCTATCAATAAAGCAATATTTAAAACTTGGAAACCATTTAAAAAGTCGCCGTCGCAGTTGCTAACTGGAGTGTTATAAAAATTCCCTGAGTAGGGGCTGGGGAGTCAGTTCAGTGGTGGGTCCCAGAGCTCAGCTCCCAACCCCCACAGTGCAAAACCTGCAGCTGCATATGTATTTGCAGTTAGTCATTTGTTTCTTCTACCTTTATGTATCTTCGGGTCCAGTTTTTCTACTAAATATTACAGGAATGATCACTTGGTTCCACTTTTAACATCATCTGCATTGGGCTAGCCATCTCAGATCATTTGATTACGCTTCTTTTTACACATGCTGAAACGAAATATGCCTCCGACCAAGACTCAGACTGAGACATGCATGGGAAATCACACGTATTCACCTTACTCCCTTCTGTCCACACCGTGTAGGCATTAATAGCAATGCCCCCATCCCTGTCTGTATCGGATGCTCATTCTGACCTCGGAGAAACAAGTCCGTTCATTGTCTTCCTCCTTGAAAGAGAAATTAAAAACTACTAAACACACATTTCCTCCTTCCGGTTCCAAGTCTGCTTTCCACCACATCCTGTCTGGACATAAAAATGCAACCTCCGATTTGAGTTTGTTATTGGTAAGGACTTCCAGACACTGGGAAGCAACTCCTTCCTGCCACAATCCCCACCCCTCCAGAGAGGGGGTTGGGAGAGAGAGAGAGAGAGAGAGAGAGAAGGAGAGAGGAGAGAGACAGAGACACAGAGATAGAGACACAGAGACAAAGACAGAGACATAGGCACAGAGACATAGAGAGACAGAGACACACAGAGAGACAGACAGAGACAGACAGACACACACACACGGAGACAGAGAGAGGAGAGAGACTTGAAGATAGATACACAGAGACAGAGACACAGAGACAGAGAGACAGAGAGATGGAGAGTGGCACACAGAGAGACAGACACACAGAGAGATACAGACATATGGACCCCCCCCCACAAACACACACACAGAAGAGACACACAGAGATAGAGACATAGAGACAAAGATAGATACAGAGACATAGACATAGGGAGACAGAGACACACAAAGAGACAGACAGAAAGACACACACACACACACACACACACACACACACACAGAGAATTAGACCCAAAGTTTCAAATGATTCTTACAAAAAAGGTCCAGCTTCTTTTTTCATTATAAGGGGACCCCTCTCTAGCAAAAGGGGACCCCTCTCTAGCAAAGGAAATGGAAAACTTCCCGTACAAATATAACACTTCTACTGGAAGGCCCTGGTTACATTCCAGAATGAAAGATGACTAGACAGAGCTGTCAGTTCTGCGGCAATAAGAATTACTTAAGATAGTGGAGCTTTTCTCAGGACCGTGGAATTGTGGGTTATAGCTAGCTGTTTTTGCTATGGTCCTCTGTGTGTCCTAACCCTTTGGTATCCTCGCTGTTATTTCAGGCTGCTGCCCCTACCCTGCAAAACTGTGAGAGTCAAGGCTCTACAACAGGAATGTCTCCACCAGCTTGCTGTTAACTGGGAAGCATGGTGAGTCAGTGACATTCACAGGGCAAAGGAACAAGACAGGCGATCTTCACTGCCTAACAAAGGGCATCAACAGTCAAAGGGGGAGTTTTCCATGTCTTTAAAATGACATTCAAGAGTTAGAGGACCAGGACAGCGGCTGTGCGATAGTGTCTTCTAGACACGTCAGGGATGCGCACCGATACAGTCCAGCAATACGTTTACCTACACAAGGCTCGCATCACGACCACGGGGGATTGAGATGTGGATGGAGGAAAATTCACAAAATCTCACAATCAGAGTTCATTTGACACAAACCCAGACATAGCCCGGAGTAGGGAAGAGGAGTTACCTCCTCCATCAGACTGGCCTGTGGGCCTGTCTGTGGGCATTTCAAATTGGTAACAGATGCAGGGGGATCCCACTGTGGTTGTATAAGAAAGGTAGTTGAACTAGAAATAAGCCAGCAACAAAAATAATCATAGTAATACTAATAGTAATAGAAATAATAATAATAACTAACAATAAAATAGTAATAAGCATTGTCCCTACATGGCCTTTGCTTCAAATTCTGCACTCGATTCTGCCTCTGCTATCTTCAATAATAGTGAGCTGTGAGATGAAATAAGCCCTCTCCTCCCCAAGTTGCTTTTGGTTAACATGTTTTATTACAGCAAGAGGAAAGCACACTAAGCTACCATGCCTTCGAGAGAAGTTTCAGTCCATTAGTGGTGGCTGAGGAAGGGAGACACACCTTTTTCTAGGAGTGAGCCCCCGATGGGCTATCAATTCCCAAGTCAGCAGTCCTAAATACATGCACATATGCGCAACACTAACTGAACGTGTGTGTGTGTGTGTGTGTGTGTGTGTGTGTGTGTCTTCTAGTCATGGCGGGGATGTGCACCAATCAAGTCTAACAATATGTTTACCCAAATAAGACTTGCACACAATGACCACCCCCCCACACACACGTAAAAATACCATGTATAGAGGAAGAGATCACTTGTTCTAGAGGGGGTAGGAGGCATGGGAGGTGTTTGAGGGACACTGAAATTATGTACAAAGATGTTCATATATGAAAATTTCAGGGGCTGGTGAGATGGCTCAGCGGGTAAGAGCACCCGACTGCTCTTCCGAAGGTGATAAGTTCAAATCCCAGCAACCACATGGTGGCTCACAACCATCCGTAACGAGATCTGGCTCCCTCTTCTGGAGTGTCTGAAGACAGCTACAGTGTACTTACATATAATAAATAAAATATATATCTTAAAAAAAAAAAACTTGAGAACAGAAACAAAACTTAAACGTCACTTAATTTCTAGGTGCCAGGAGTAGGAGTGCAGTAAGAAAAGCAGCAATACAGCCCAGGAAGTAGCTTCACACTGAACAAGGGAGCCGCCCCCCCCCCCCCTTGGCTACTTTGATCAACATCAGCCCCAGTGCCTATTTCCCAGGATACCTTTGGTTAGCCATCAACACGCCTTGTGTAATAGGACCACCACAAAGCGCGCTCTCACGGGGTTAGTGTAGTTTATAAACGATTGTGTGTCGGGTAAGTAATTTCCTGGTTTGGGGAGCTAACGGCCTGATGTTCTAGTTTGCCTCCCCACCCACCAGATGTTCGGAATCAACACACTTTATATTCTGAAACAATAGGAAACTCTCAAGTCCCTTTCCCAAGCAGTACCTCAACACGTCCTCTAGGTGTCGCCAGTGACCAGCATTCGTAGAAAGCTCTGGCTTTTATCTACAGGATAAACACCAGGACTCTAAGAAACATTCTTTTAATCTTGAGATGATCTGTTAAACATATGATAGTATGTATGTATCATATGTTAAATATGTAAAAACATTCCTCATAGGTCAGACCCTAATTATCACCGCCCCGTCCCCCTTCCTTACCCCCCCCCCCTTCTTTCCTTTGTTCTCTCCTGGGTCTCTTATGTCCCAAGATAGCCTTGAATTTGCTATGCGGTTGAGGGTGAGTTGGAACTCTTGATTCTCCTGGATCCACCTCTGAAGCGCTGAACTGACACGTGTGCACCACCGCACCTGGGTTTGTTTGATGCTGGGGGTCAAATCAAAGGCTTCATTCTTGTTAAGCAAACGCTGACAGCTGAGCCACGTTCACAGCTCCTGGAAACTATATTAGTTTTGTAAGTGGTTGAGGTTAAATTAAAAACAAACAAACATCCCCCCCCAACAAAAACCCAAGCCACCAAACCACCATTAGAAGCCAATGAAAAAAAAAACTGTGATATTATTAAAACTGTGAATCTGGCTTTTCTTACGACCATTTCATTGGGCATAAAGGAGGGGCACCTATGATTGGCACCGTGATAGATGTGGACAGAGGGAATGTCCATCAAGCTTGGAGAGTCTTGGTTTTTGACCAGAAGCTCTATTGACCCCTTACCAAGCTCCACAAACCCCGTGTAAGACCCCAGCAGAAGTTTTCTCTTTGAACGTCACTTTGAAATAGCTTGAGACTTAGGTTCAAGTAAGTCACCGAAACAGATCATCTCCAGCCACAACGGAAGGATAAGACCCGGGATGAATTCTTTCCTGGAGCCGTGAGATGTTCCTCTCGTCCCCTGTCCCTGGTCCATTTCTTTGAATGAGGGTCTCACTATGCATACTATGCTGGTCTTCAGCTTGCAGCGATCCTCTGCCTCTGTGCTCCATTCTTGCTTTTATTTATTTTTAAAAGGATCTTGGGCTAGCCTGGGACTCGTGATCCTCTAGAGCAGCGGTTCTCAACTTTCCTAATGCTGCGACCCTTTAATATAGTTCCTCCTGTTGTGTCGACCTCCAACCATAAAGTTACGCCATTGCTACTTCATAACTGTAATGCTGTTACTGCTATGAATCGTTACGTAAATATCTGATACGTAGGATATCAGATATGTGACCCCTGTGGAAGGGTTGAGAACCCCTGGTCTAGACTCAGTCGTCCATGTTACAAGAGTGATGAGCATGCACTATCATTAAATTCGAAGTCTTTCCTTTTGAAGCTTCCTTGTTGGGAAGTAGTTTCACACTGAACTAAACACTGCCCCCCCTGCTTTCAACTCGGGGCAAATCTTCTGGTCTGCCGTTTCCTTCAGCATTTATCTCATTTCGTATTTTGTTTCGTTTTAAGACAGGGTCTTGTTTTGCAGCCCAGCTTGGTCTGGAACTCACCACGTGGCTCAGGATCTCTTCAAACAAACAGAAGGCCACCTGTTCACCACAGCGGCTTCCAGCGTTTATGATTCATGCTTGGTGTGGGACTTTTGCTATCTACTTGCTTTTGCCAAGAACAGCCTAGTTGAGTTGCTGCTCTGTCTTCTTTGCTGACCTGACCGTGCTTCTTACAGACAGGTCTACACCTATCCTATCCTATCCCTTCTGCGGAGAATCCGAGATCTCAAGATCTGAGTGTGAGTGGTACTGTTGTCATTGCTGCTGGTGGGCTGTTTTGGTTTGTTTTGTTTTTGTTTTGTGTTTTATTTGGCCATTTAGTCCTTTTACTGTATAAAACTTGGAGATACGTGTATACATGTTTATGCATAAACATATATGTCACATGCACACAAATGTGCATGCACATGAATTTATGACATACAGCCATGCATAGATATGCACACATATGCAACATACTTGTTTAGAGAGCCCACTTTCCACCTCCAAGGCCAGCACACACCTGAGGGGTCCTTTCTTGCTTACCTCATTTCATGGTTGTGTGTTCTATCTTCTGTGACGGACACCATGGCTTTCAGAAATGTAAGCGAGCTGGGCAGTGATGGCGCATGCTCCTAATCCCAGCACTTGGGAGGATGGGGCAGGCGGATTTCTGAGTTCGAGGCCAGCCTGGTCTACAGAGTGAGCTCCAGGACAGCCAGGGCTACACAGAGAAACCATGTCTCAGAAAACAAACAAACAAAACAAAATGTAAGCAAAGGTACCCATCTTCACAGGACTTTGCATTTGGTCTCACAGACAGAAGACAGTTTTGGGGTTTGTTTGATATATGGAGCCATATTATTATTATTATTTAGATAAAGACTTTCTGTATAGTCTGGGCTAGCCTCTAACTCATGACCCCCCTACCTCAGTCTCCCTAGTGTTAGTCTTACAGGTGTGTGCCAGCAAACCTGGCTCAGACAGCTCCTCCCAAAGAGCTGGCTCTGCATCCAAATAGTGCAGACAGCATCTTCCACCCACTTACCGAAACTGCCAAATATTGACCATTTCCAGGACAATGTTCTTTCTGCATGAAGGGCTTTATATCTGAAGCAGTTCTCACATGATTTCGCAAAAGAACTGGATACACATTTAGTGGGACAAACTTTAAATATAATGGCAGGTCATGCATTCCCCGGGACTCCAGCACAAAGGGGAGAGAGCCTTGGTTTCTGTCTCCTGGGAATCAGCGGCTTTCTTTCGGTGTTTCCTTCAGCAGGGTACAGAGCAGGAGGAAGGGGGAGGGGCCAGGGCTCAGGTTCTGGCGCTTCTGTAGGCGGCCCTTTAAGGCTAAGGCACTCTCCAGTCCGTCACTCATTCGGTTTTGAGGCTCCCCTCCTCGCTCCAACCAACACTTCCCCTTCTAAGCAGTGCCACCCTCAAAGCCTTCATTTTCCACAGCCTCTTCATTGACAGGGCCTCCCTTAATCGTACTTCTTTCTGCCTCTAACTACTTTGCCAGCTCCATCGTGTGTGTGTGTGTGTGTGTGTGTGTGTGTGTGTGTGTGTGCGCGCGCGCGCGCGCGCCGTTGGACTAAAGGCGCATCTTGAAGAGGATGCCCAAACCACTGTAGGTTTTTGAGAAGAGCAATTTTATGGCCAGCAGGGCCTTGTTACACACCTCCAGTTATGCCACGGAGGTGTTTTCTGGTCTTCCTACGCAGAAGTCTGGCACTGCGCTGAGTTCACCAACCTGCAAAGAGCTTCATCCAGAACACAGCCCCTGCCAGAGATTTCCCCTCCGTTTACTCTCAGCTGGTGGTAGACCGACACCCCCCAAACCACAGTTAGTTTTATGACATCACAGTGCCAGGCTACAAGACTTTGCCTCTCCTTGCAGGAAACCAGACTCTCTGCTTTATCATAGGCTTACATTAAAATGTCTCTTGAGGAAATGGGAGAAGGACTATTTTACCTCACCACAGAGAGAAGTAACTAGAAAAGAAGCCTGTTAGGCAAAGTCCCATTTTTTTTCTACAGGTCACAAGGCAGGACGCAGGTGTTGTTGGCTGATACCAACACCCATTGTTGCAAAGGAAGTGTCCTAAGTAGCTGGGTTGGGTGACGCGCTTACCACAGCCAAGGCAGGTTTTACTTTGTGGAAGCATTATTTGCACTCTATGTTTAATTAGACTATGCCTTCATTTTTGCAGATATAAGCACACTCGTGCAGGTGTGTGCAGGCGTGTGCAGGCGTGTGCAGATGTGCTGACCGGAGCACGGACACCTGGAGATCAGAAGCAGACCCTGGTGTCTCCCTCCCTCCCTCCCTCCCTCCCTCGACACCTAAGTTACTTAGTCATTCCTTTAAAAGTTTATTTATGTGTGTGCATATGTGTATGCTTGTTTGTGTGCTCGCCCTGTGTGTTCAGTGCACACAGAGACCAGAAGAGGGCATCGGGTCCCCTGGAACTGGAGTTAGAGACAGTTGTGAGCTGCCCAGTGTTGGGACTCACCTGGTCTTCTGCAGGAAGGGCAGGTGCTCTAAGCCACTGAGCCATCTCTATAACCCCTGCTCCCCACCTCTCTCTCCTTCCTTCCTTTTTTTTTTTTAAATTTAGATATTTTTATTTATTTGTGTGTGTGGGTTAGCGGGTGCATGCGGGCAGGTGTATGCGCACATGCATTATCTGGAAGACAAAGGACAGCTTTGGGGCAGGGCTCAGTTCTTATTTTGCACCATATACTGCCTGGAGATTGATAGCAGCAGGTCATCAGGCATGGTGGGCAGACACTGAGCCGCTGAGCCTTCTGAGCACAGTCTCTTACTGAAGCTGGAGTTCAGTGTGGCAGTTAGAGCAGCCACCAGTCAACCTCCTGGAGCCAGCTATCTCTGCTTTCCACCAAGGCTAGTGTGTGTGTGGGGTGTTACAGACATGCGCCTTCAGGCAGTGTCTTTGTGGGGACGCTGGGGCTCCAAGCTCAGGTCCTCTTGCTTGCCTAGCAAGTGCAGTATGTTTGGAGGCTTCTGCTCAGCCTCTGAGGTGTGTTGTAAAGAGAAGGTACACGGCGACACACACATGAACCTTGGTCTGCCTGTCCGTTGTTTACTCACTCGCTGTTCAGGCCTTTCACGGCTTCCTCAGGACCTTCTTGTTCCCTTGAATCCCACAGGCTTTGAATACTCATCATAGCTGCAACTTTCTTATTTTAGACGGTCCAATATAAACTGTCACATTTACCATTCCTTGTCTTAATGTCGTTGGCAGATTCATACAGTCTGGTCATGCACGGGATTTTAGGTGTTTCATTCTTTGTCCACCAGAGAACACTTCAGTTGTGCAGAAGGCATGCCTTTCTGTCATGAGCTGACTGGGCAGGTGGGGGGGGGGCGCGGGGGGGTGGAGGGTGGGGGGTGGGTGGAGGGTTTGGCTTCAATGAGGTTTTGCTTATAACAAATATGTAGTCCCTGCAGTTGATGCAGTAATGGCTGTTGGATCACTGACATGTCACAGAAAACAAAGGACTACATAAGTGTCAGTGCTGGGAGCCAGAGAAGTGACAGCTTTCCTGTGTCTGTTGCTGCAACCTCTCTGGGCTGGGGCCTGCCACCACATTTAAGAGGCCTGCAAGTTTCCTTGAAAGGAGCGGGGTTGTGAATGGAGGCAGCGGTGTGGATGCGGCTCCAGCAATACCCGAGCTTCCAGTGTGGAATCTGAGTGGGTGGGAAGCATCTCATTGCTATTTACCTGCAGAACTCGGCCTTTGACACCGGCGATGAGCCAGCGCTTTTGACTGTCGCCTCCTGAGGAGGCGGCATTCCTCGGCCCACACTCTGATCTGCGCTGACTTCCCTGAGCGCGCTTTGTATCTCTATCTTTTTTTAAAATCCAGACTCTGCATTTTGAGGGAAGCACCAATCCAGGGCTTTGCTTTGCTTTTTTTTTTTTTTTTTTTTTTGTCATTGCAGGGAGACCCACAGAGCCACCCACACAGGGATGTCCTCAAAGGGAGTCAGAGATGCTGAATCCTTTGAAGAAGCTGTGGGGAGACAAAAGGGATTCCCCTATGTGCCTGTGTGCCTGCAAATTCTTCCTTTCCCACCATTCTATACAGAATGCACAGACAAATGTCTATTTGTAGGTCCCAGGCACTGGTAGATAGTAACGGAGTGAGACTTTGCAGCATCTCTGGTTTCAAGGCATGGCAGAGTTTGGTCAGCTTGCAAGGATGTAGTGGTGTATCTGTAAAAATGCTGAGCACGGTTGACAAGCAGAGGAGGCCAGGCTCGCTACTATGGCCGTGTCTCTTCCGTTGGGTTAGCTTGTTCAGATAACCCATGGCTCAGAAAGCCTGCCCTCTGAAACATAATAGTCAAGACAGAAGTCAGTGCCGGTACCACCTTCACCCACACAGCAGATAGATGTCAGTCAAGACCTCTGTCACTGGCTGCTGCTGCTGCTGCTGTCTTCTGACTGAGGGGAAACATGAATCACAAATCTCCGACAGAGAAGGCCTGCTGTTGGAGGGCCTCTCAGAAGCGAGGAAGCCCATGGTAGGCCTGTCAGGGCCTCTATGGCCTGGGGGAGATATTATGGTTCCTATGAAGGCAACCTGTCAGGTGGCCTGTGTTCCCTAGGCCTTGTAGGAACCAGTTCTCCTGGGAGGTGACTTTCTAAGGGGAAGCTGTGGCTCTTGTGGGATTCTGGCAAGCCAGCCCATGTCCTCCTGGCTCCCCTCTCTTAAAAAGCCTCTGCCACACAGGCTGAGACAATAGGAGGCCCAACCCACATGCCCAGCAGCTCCCCACAACCTTGCAAGGTGCAGGGAGACTCCCCCAGGGCCCTGTTGGAAAGTTCTGCTGCTCTGGCAGAGGTTAGGCCAGTCCCAGGGGGCTCTCCATCAGCAGGCAGAGCTGTCTCCACTTGTTAACTCTTTTATCTTACTTCTCTACGAGCCCCCCCATACCGATCCCTCTCTAGCCCCCCATGCTTGGCCGACATGTTTTCCACATTAGTGTCCAACTCGTTTGAAAATTCAAGGTTACCTTGCTTGCAGAGCTCTGATTGTAAGGACTCTGGGCTCCCGAGTGGAACGACAAATCAGAAGGGTTTTTCCATTCTTAGAGGAACCCTTTAAAAGATCTTTTCTAGCTCCTACTGTCTCTCCCTACCCTCCTCCCCACCCCTCCTCCCCTTCCTCCTCCTCACCCTTCTCTTCTTCTTCCTTCTCTCCATCTTCCCTTTCTCCTCTTTCTCTTTTCCCTCCTCCCCAACTTCTTCTCCTTCCTCCTCCCCAACTTCTTCTCCTTCCTCCTCCCCACCCTCCTCCCCTCCCTCCTTCTTTCCATTTACTCTTTGTCTTCCCTTTCCCCTCCTCCCCCTTCCCTTCTCCTTTTTCCTCTGCTTTCTTTTCTTCCTGGTAGTCTCTTGGGTTCATAGATGTTCTCCATGAGTCATGGCAGCCAATGGGCTCCACCACTCATGCTGAGCGTCCTCCTCTCGCCCTCCCCCTGCCCCTCATCCAATCCTGGGCTACCCAGGTGATTGGCCCTGACTCAGTCTTCCATGCTATGGACTATGGAAAGCAACACCATATTCCCTGAATGTCTTTCTTTCTCAGCTTTGTCGTTGTTGTTGCTGACCGCTGGCAAAAGCCTAGAGAATGAAGATCTCTGGAGTTGGTCTTAGCAGAGGGGAGACAGAGCTGAGCCTCAGCCAGTGCCAGCAGATGAACTCATGCTAAGGGAAGAAGCCATACGGACGGAGGACAGTGAGGGAGCTGCACCTCCTTCTCACAGAAGACAATCGCTGGCGTGCATTGTGACATCTCACGGGTCCAACTAAGGCAGAGGTTGGGGGGAAACGATGAGATGAGGCCTTTACCTAAACACAGCTGAACACGGAGGCAGTGATACCGACAATGACGTTGAGGCAACCTTTGGAAGAATGACCAGGGCAAGTCGCTCACACACTTCAGTTTGCGCTAAGCACCTAAATACGTGGGAGGAGATCAATCTACCTATCTCTGCATTTTTACCATGTCTCACCAGAGAACCCAGGTGTTCAGACTGTACCCGAAACCCTGGCAGGGGGCCAGGCTAAACATCACAGCAGTGTCTGGGCAGGAGAGGCTCAGCCCTTGCCCAGGGGGTCTGGGCCTCCACCTCTTCCTCCTGGGAGCCAAAAGAAGGTGCCCTTATGGGATCAACTAAACAGCCAGGCTACCTCAAGATAGTGTGATTGGGGAATCTAAGAAGAAAAGAGAGGGATTGAGGTGGATCGATAGATCCAGTTCCATGTGGTAACCTGTAGAGTCTCCCTGGGAGCTGCTTGGTTCCTTGAGGAAGCCCTGGGCAAGAACAGTGTGCCCACCTGGCTTCATGGTGTGGATAAACAGGGGCCTGAAGACCTGCCCCAGGGCTGCAGGGAGGGAGGACCCAACTTTGCAAAATTGATACGAGCCACGTAGAGGCTTCCTGTCCTGATGGAAGATCTCTCAATGTGCTAAGTTTTTCTTACTGCAACCCCACCATTCTTGCCATACACACACCTAGGCTAGTCTGTCTGATATTTGCTGGCTTCCAAAATGAATATTTTATTTTATTTTATTTTATTTTTAAAGATTTACTTACTTAATGTGGAGTATTCTACATGCATGTATGCTGGCATACAGAAGAGGGCACCAGATTTTGTTATAGGTGGTTATGAGTCACCATGTGGTTGCTGGGAATTGAACTTAAGACCTCTGGAAGAACAGTCAGTGTCCATAACCTCTGAGCCATCTCTCCAGCCCTCAATATGTCAATTTTAAAGCATAAATGTTTCTTTTAGCATTGCTCTAAGGATCAGGATCCCGATATGTTCCCCAATAAATATTAACCCTCTTTTAAGAAAAATCACTCATGAAATGCCTAAGGTTCTGTTGAGCATTGTGTTTTAGGAGATCTGGAGTGAAGGGCTGGAGAGATGGCTCAGTGGCTAGAGTGCTTGCTGTATAAACAAGAGGGCCAGAGTTTAGATCCTCAGAGCCCAAGTAAAGGCCATAATGTGATGGCTCTCCTGTAATTCTGGCCTGTGATTCCATAAGCTCTAAGTCTGATTGAGAGACCCTTTCTCAAAGAATAAGGTTAGAAGAACAATAGGGGAAGGTTTCTGACATCAACCTCAGGCACACACAGGTACACACACATGAGCACACACATACACATATCACATACACATACTGATGCACACACATACAGATGCACATATACATACATACATGCATATACACATACATATACACAGACACTCACATACACACAGATATATGTACACACACACACATACATACACACACAGACATACACACAGACACACACAGACACATACACACATGTATTTACATATACACACATGTATTTACACATATACATACACATATATACAAACACATACATACATACAAATACAGACACAACACACACATACATACACACACATGCATACACACCCACACACCCACACATACACACACACACACACACACACACACACAAAGAGTTGGGGCAGGGAGGAAAAAAAAAAAAGGTCTGCTGTAGAGCACCTTGGCCTTGGAGGATGAAACATGCGCTTGGTTGAGAACATTACCCCGTGCCATTTCAAGGAGAGTAAGAATGAACTGGTTATTATATGTTTTTCTACCAAAATCCCAGCACTCAGTAAATAAAGGGGCTGGATGGTCAGGAGCTCACGCTCAATTCATCCTTGGATATATAGTGGGTTTGAAGCCAGTGTGTGTGTTTGTGTGTGGGGGAGAGAGGGGGGTTGATATTTTATAGGCCAGTGTTGCTGCCAGCACCATTACTGAATCCCAGCCAACCACCCGTCAGTAGCTGTTAGGCAAGCCAGGTGGGCAATCATGGAGCACCACAATCCTAGCAAGTCCCCTGGCTTATCATACAATAGCTTACTTCTCACCTGCACAAAGCCTGCTGTGGGTTGAGCAGCCTCTAGAAGACTTCTCCCTTCTAAGAGTGACTCACAGATCCAACCTCATGACCTGACCACCTCCCTATGAGCTTGCCAGAGATCTCCCACCAAGAAGAGTTGGCTTCTTATTGCCAGAGACCCAGAGGGGTCTGTGTGGGTCGTGTGGTCCTATTTGGTAGCAAGGAGATATGTAGGTCTGTTTGGTATAGCAAGACTTCCTCCGGGAAGTCTAGGAAACTAAAGAAGAGGAGGCATAAGGAAGACATAGATGCCGGGCAGTGGCACATGCCTTTAATCCCAGCACTCGGGAGGCAGAGGCAGGCCGATTTCTGAGTTCGAGGCCAGCTTGGTCTACAAAGTGAGTTCCAGGTCAGCCAGGGCTACACAGAGAAACCCTGTCTCGAAAAACCAAAAAAAAAAAAAAAAAAAAAGGAAGACATAGCTGTCTTTATGACAAGTAAGAGGAACACAGCTTTTGGACGTCGACACCACATTTTCCCATCCACCAGATAATGTGTCTCTTCCTGTGCAACACCAGCCCAGAGTAAGGATACCTGCTGCTTGTTATGAGGCTAAGTGAGTGCCCTCCTGCTTCCTGCCTCCTGCCTTACTGTGCCCATGTGAGACAGCTCAAGGTGGCTTCACAGTTTGGTAAATTCAAGTGGGATCCCATTCCATCTCCAAGGCTTAGGATGCCGGGCGTGGTGGCACACGCCTTTAATCCCAGCACTCGGGAGGTAGAGGCAGGCAGATTTCTGAGTTCGAGGCCAGCCTGATCTACAAAGTGCGTTCCAGGACAGCCAGGGCTATACAGAGAAAAACTCTGTCTCGAAAAAACAAAACAAAACAAAACAAACAAACAAACAAACAAACAAACAAACAGAAAACTGAGCAGTGCCCTCACACACCGTTGTGCAGTCGATCCCGAGAGCTTTTCTGTTCGCTGTGCGCAGTGGAAACTCTGCCCGTAAATCGTCTTCCTGCTTCCCGGAGGCCACGGTGGCGCCTCGCTTCTTTTGCTTCTCTAGCTTGTATTGTAGCAGCTTCACACAAGTGGAGTAATTTCAAGAACTTTTAGCTGAGAAGCATGTCCAAGAGGCAACTTCACAGATGGACAACGCGGCTCTCGCCTCTCGCCAGCTTTCGAGATGGGAGGGTTCCACTTGGCAGATCTCCGCTCCTGGTGGCTACGAAGCAATTAAAAAAACAAAACAAAAAAAAAAAAAAAACCCTACGGCTGTGGAAGTTGAGATACTTAGATTTCCTCATAAAATTCACTTCTTGGGCTCCATCAGTTACTCTCCATCCCGAAGTTTCAGTGCCATCAATATGACAGGCAGGCAATATTGCCTCATCCGTCATGATTTACTTAATGTTTTCTGAATTTAGTAGTATTTGATTAAAACTTAATGCGAACATATCATATGATGCCATATATATTATTACATCCATTAATCAGGTAACGATCATAATGAAATACCGGAAGGTTGGATGAAAAAGGAGCTGGGATCTTGATGTATGTTTGACATAATTCTTTGAGTGATTAACTAAAACTAAGAGTCAGTCCTACAAAAACTCATTAATACATATTACTTCCATAATCATCTATGTATCATCAGATATTTTTAACCTTGGTTAAGCTTGATTTTTTAATTTACCAAAAGACAATAAATATTAATAACCCTGAAAGATATACATTATCCTATTGAAACACAAGGTGACGGAGTGATTGATAGTTTGTTCTAATTTTTTTTTCAAATAATGATGCGTGTTAAAACATTAGCTAAGTTATTTAATCAGTTAGTCGTGGGGGAATCATGTACAGTTAACATAAGGCGTAGTAATATACTAATTTAAATAGCATATCATGTTTGTATCATCTTCAACTTCCATGCCATTGAGCACCACGGACAACCAGCGTGACAGTGTATAATTGATGTTCAACACAGGCTTTCACGGTCAAGTATCCCCCTTTGTGCTATTAAAACAGGGAATTGGTCATCTTGTTCTTTTTACTACTGCTGTTTTAATCAGCTAACTCAGGAGGGACCAATCGGCGTTCAGCCACCTATTGGTTTCTGGTTGTCAGAAGAGTTGGAGAGGGGTGTGCATTTGGGGGAGCAATTGAGCAGAATAATACATTCAACGCGAGACAGTTTAATTGTGGTTTGATGGAGGAACATTGATTATCTAAGCACAATTATCACTCGTCTCTTAGACTGTATGGAGATGTTCATCATTCCTGAATCCGGACGTCGCTTTGCCTTGAATTGATCTTGACTCGTGGCAGATGCACATTCGGGGGGCGGGGGTCTGGGGTACAGGATTCAGTCCCATGTTCCTGGTCTCTATACAATGAAAGCCATGAATAGGCAGAAGTACAGACAAGTGTTAGCAGGAGTGAGCTCTCCGGAAAGGAGCCTGAAAAGTGGCGTGAGCACAGAAAAGGCTTTCTAAGCCTGGGAGTGGCGAGGAAGAACCCCCCCCCCCCCCCGCCCAGCTGATTTATTGAATAAAGAGCCTTGGGTGTGAAGATGGCTCCAGGTCAGATGCGCACTGCGGAGGTATTTAGAGCGAAGGAAAAGCATGTGCAAGGTCCAAGGCTTGATAGAGAATGTTCTAGAAGGACTATGCACTGAAAAGGGGTGATACAAAGGTCAAGCTTTTCTTCTTCTTCTTCTTCTTCTTCTTCTTCTTCTTCTTCTTCTTCTTCTTCTTCTTCTTCTTCTTCTTCTTCTCCTTCTCCTCCTCCTCCTCCTCCTCCTCCTCCTCCTCCTNCTTCTTCTTCTTCTTCTTCTTCTTCTTCTTCTTCTTCTTCTTCTTCTTCTTCTCCTTCTCCTTCTCCTTCTCCTTCTCCTTCTCCTTCTCCTTCTCCTTCTCCTTCTTCTTCTTCTTCTTCTTCTTCTTCTTCTTCTTCTTCTTCTGGGTGCTGCCTGCTGAGAGGACTTCAGGACCAAAGTAGCTGCATTCAGTGTGCTTGGGTTTTATGTTTGAGGCTGAGACAGTCTCCCTAGGTAGGCTTGCCTAGTCCAGGACTCTCTCTATGGCCAAGGCTGGTCTTGAACTTGTAATCTTGCTGTCTCCACTTCTGAGTGGCTGTCATTATAAGCATGTATTCAAACTACTTATAAGGGTTTGGTAACAGAGGACCTTATTAGGGTGGGTGGGGGTGGTGGGTAGGGATGACATATAAATACACAGTCTGTGACCACTGTAGGGACATTGCCCTGTAGAAGCGTCACTCATAAAGTGATCCCCAGAATTAACTTTAACAATCTCAAATGTTCAAGCAGAGAAAACATAGGCAGAGGTAGGGAGCTGAGCCTGTGAATGTACTTCATAGCTAAGTCCTCTGTTAGTGGGGGGATGCACTTCATAGCTAAGTCCTCTGTTAAATGGGGGAATGTTTCCCACAAGGGGTTAAGGATGACATTGAAAGCTGGGAGTGATCAGATGCTGTAAGCCTGGCACTTAGGAATCAGAGGCAGGAGCATTGCCATAGGTTATAAAGCAGCTAGTGTTAGGTATCAAGACACTGTCTTAAAAACAAACTCAAACACAAGGCCCACCTTGTCTTTCTTTGGAAAGTATTATTTAAATGGAAGTGTGAGCTGAAAGAGGTGTGTGTGTGTGTGTGTGTGTGTGTGTGTGTTGAATCAGCTCCACTATCAGGATTTGAGGTAATATACCCAGAAACTATTCAATTAAATGTTTCCTTCATATTAAAAAAATGGCCCTAGGGAAACCAACAATTTGGCTCTCAGGGTATTGGGAAGGGAATCTTCTCCATGGTGAGATTGTTTTAGAAGTAGGGGGTACCAGATGTAGGAAGGAAGGACAGTGGTATCCATCTCCAGAAGGAAAGAATAGCCAGATCTGAGGGCTTGACACTGTCCTCAGGGTGGGAAGTGGATCCCAGGTAGAAATTGGTGCTGTTCGCTGGTGGCTGGGTCCAGCCTGTGGAGGGGTCCAGCCTGTGACTGGGTCCAGCCTGTGGAGGGGTCCAGCATCATTTCAGTAGCTTGTTGAAGCATTCATGATTCCTGTTGATTTATCATTCCGTCATTGTGTTATGTAAATAGGAGGCAGGCATCTTTTTTGTATGTGTCTTGGGGTTTAATTGGGTTTCGGGCTGGGGGGAGGAGGTGGGAGGTTCCAGGGCTAATAGTGTTAGCTTCTTCCTCACTTGCAAACACTTCTCATGATGGATGAAACGGGAGCCGTAATCGCAGCAGCCAAACTGTTAATGGGATTCCGTATGGGGAGGAGGAGTGTGATTATTCCAGCAATCTTTATGACAGTAACAGAGAAGGATCTGTAAACTAAGGGAAAGTCACTTATAAATGTGACCATGAATCAAAAACTGTAACGAGGTATGCTAATTTGCTGGCTTCTCAGCTACTCAAATTTTATTATTTTATGGAGAAGTAAACTCTCTGTGTCTCTCTTTTCCCTCTCCCTTCCTCCCTCTCTCTGTTTCTCTCTCTCTATCTCTCTGTCTCTGTCTCTCCTCTCTCTGTCTCTCTGTCTCTGTCTCTCTCTGTCTCTGTCTCTCTGTCTCTCTCTCTCTCTCTCACACACACACACACACACACCAAGTAAGTAAATAAATCCTGTGAACCTCGCAATCCTGTTATTGTCCCTCTGCCTTTCAACGGTCTCTGGGAAGCACTGAGTCCTCAGACTGGAAACTGCTTAAGTCATCTTTCCTTCAACTTTCCTGATGCAGAAGTTTGAAGTGCTAAGGAAGCAATAGATAAGACCTCAAGTCTGAGGACAGTCATCAAACCCACTGCCTAGCTACAGTAGGCGCTCAATAACTGTTAATGTGCGGACCCTCCCATCATTTGGGCTAAGTCAGGGGTTCCTGGCTTGCTCTTGCTCCAATAGGTATGGCATTCCCTAAAACAAATGCCTGAATCCGAGGGTGGGAGGAAGGTTAATTTTCTTTTAAGAATGAATTGGAGATTTGTTTTAAAAAAGTACGGCCACAAAAAACGGTGTGTACACAGTATGGCGTCTATTATCACCACTAGGAGATTGTTCACCAGCTTATTGCATGCTTGACTTTGCATGCTAGAAAGACTCCCCATCCCCACCCCCATCTCTGATGCTCAGGGAAGAATGCTGTAGTATCGCTTCGCTGGGGTGCCTACCTCACCTTTGGCAAGCGTACCCCTCTTTACACTAATGCTTAACAAAAGGCGTTCAGGAATGGGCTGGAAATCTCAGTTAGTGCTGAGATGACAAAACTTGGGCTGAACAACAGTCCCCAGTTAGGGATGCCAAACAGGAAGGGCACATCTGTGCAAAACAAGCCTTTAAGCTGGAAGGATGAATAATGGCGCTGTGTGGGTGGAGCTTTCTCTAAGGCAAACTCGGACCAGGCCTCTCCGTGAGCGGCTGTCTGATAACAATGGAGCAGGCTTTGTGTTCCCTCTGCCTCCCACACACCTTTGTATGGAAGCTCCGCAGGGGAAGGGAGGTCGGTGGTAAAGATTCCTCTGTCATTAGAACTCAGGTATCGATTTAGGAACAGGAGCCTGAGGAACAGGAGTTCTCTTCAGGGATGGGAGAGGGGCTTTTGCTTTGACTTTCAAACACTCAATAGAAACTATTAGGCGATAGATACTTAAAGACTGTCTTGTTTGGGGTTTAAAGTTTTTTTTTCTTTTTTTAAAAATAGTTGTGAGACGAGTTCATTTTCATTGTACAAACCTGTGAATTTTAACACTTTTAGAAATATGAAGGTTTGCTTGGTTCTAATGGAGTGTGTGTGTGTGTGTGTGTGTGTGTGTGTGTGTGTGTGTGTAGAATCCAGAGCTCAACTTTGTTGAGCTATCATCCTTGTTTATTTTCTTTTTGATTGTGGGATGTGTGTGTGTGTGTGTGTGTGTGTGTATGAATGTGTGTATATGTGTGTGTATGTGTGTATATATGTATATGTGTGCATATGTATGTATGTATGTGTGTATATGTGTATGTGTATATGTATATGTGTATATGTGTGTATGTGTGTATATGTGTGTATGTGTGTATATGTCTGTGTATGTATATATGTGTGTATGTATGTATGTATATATGTATGTATGTATGTATGTATATGTGTGTTACATATATGTGTGGAGGTCAGAGAACTACTTTGGGGAATCAATTCTTTTTCTACCTTGTTATGGCAGGCTTCTCATTCTTCCTACACTGCATCTCCATGCTTGCAACATGGGTTCTGGGGGGGTCTAACTCAGCTCGTCAGCCTTTTATGGCAAGTACCTCCATCTGCTGAGTCATCTCCTCTGATCTGCCTTGATTTTGGTCCAGATTTGGTTTGGCTGGCTGGCTTTCGAGCCTCAGGAATCCTGTCTCTACTTCCCCAGTACTGGCCTTGTGCCTGTGCACCACCAAACCAGCCTTTTCACATGGGTGTTGAGGATTGAACTTGGGTCCTTGTGCTTACGAGGCAATCTCTCTACAGACTGGGCCATCTCTTAATACCAGGAGCATAGCACAGCCTGATCTCTTGGCCCACACTTGGTCTGTTGGCTGTCATCAGACAAGGCAAGACCATTCTAGTGAAGAATACACACATTGTTTTCTGTGTCCTTCTCGGCTTCCATGGGACTTAGCCTGTCACTCACAGCTTCCGTGTATCTTACTATCCTCAAGAAAACAAAGGCTCTCACTTCCTCTTCCCTCGCTCCCTTCTTTTATTCCCCCTCATTTCTTCCTTCCCTCTGTTTTGAAAACAAATTAATTTAGTTATTCATGTGTGTGTATTTGTCTGCATGTGTCTCTGTGTGTGTGCGTGCGCGCGTGCACAAGTTTGAGTGCACCACAGTATACCTGTGGGCATCAGAGGATAACTTCTGCAAGTCCACCAAGGGTCCATGGGATTGAACTCAGGTTGTCAGGTTTAGCAGCAATCACCTTTACCACTGAACTTTATCACCAGCCCATTCACTCTTGTTTCCAACAGTGTTTTAAAGACAGGGTTTAACAACAGCGTTTTAAAGACAGGGTTTAACAGGTTTAGAGTGAAGAGCTGAATGAGTCAACCCGATGCCTCTCATCTCCATGACTTCTGGCAAGTCACTTTCTTCATCTTGGGGAGAGGATGGAAAGGGGGAGAGTGGAGGATGAAGGGAAGGGGAGAAGAACAGAGTAATTGATTGCAAAAGTCAGGTGTGGTGGTCCAGGCTTATTAGCTAATATGCAGGAGGCTGAAGTGGGAGGATATTGGGTTTGAAGCCATCCTGGGCTACATGGGAGGATCTTGAGTTTTAGGCCATCCTGGACTACATGGGAGGGTCTTGAGTTTGAGGCTAGCCTGGGCTACATGCAAGGATCTTGGTTTTGAGGCCATCCTGGGCTATGGGGGGGGTAGGATCTTGAGTTTTAGGATATCCTGAGCTACATGGGAGGATTTTGGGTTTAAAGTTATCCTGGGCTACCTGCAAGGATCTCAGATTTGAGGCCAGCCTGGGCTATATGAATGAGTCCCTATCTCAGAACAAATGAACAACAGAGCTGCAGAGCCAGGAACAACCTGTCAGGTGAAAATTGTTCAATTTAATCGAAAGGCTTAATTTTCCCCCACTTAATTAGCATACAACTTCCTGCCAAATTCTGAGATCAAATTAATTATTAGCTAATGCCTAACTTCCACCGGAGAATGTAGTTATCATTGTTGAAATGTAAATATATCTGAATTAGGTATTAGTCATTTACACCTTAGTGTAATTAAAACAGGATTAGTTTAAGAGCCGGAGTAAAAAAGACAAAATGTGGGAGCTAAAGAGATGCCCCTTAGTGACAGTGGGAAGTTAGAATCCCTACAAAAGTGACAGTAGTGACAGCGGGAAGTTAGAATCCTTACAGAAGTGACAGTAGTGACAGAGGGAAGTTAGAATCCCTACAGAAGTGACAGTAGTGACAGCGGGAAGTGAGAATCCCTACAGAAGACCTGGGCTTCCTCTGAGTAGCTCACCTGTAACCCCAGCTCTGGGGTGGATTGGCACCTCTGGCCTCTCCAGACATCTACACTCATGTGCACACATGTGCACATATACACATAATTAAAAGTAATAAAAGCAAATCTTGAAGAAAGGAAATGTGTGAGCACTGTCTGTTGGAAGAACATCTGCAGCAGGAGACTGAGATGTTGGGAAAGATGCCATTCTGTTGAAATTATTATTTGAGGACGCCCAAAGTATTCCTTTCTTTTTCTTTAAAGTGTTGATGAGTGTATGAGTGTGTGTATGTGTGTGTATGTATGTGTGTGTTTATGAGTGTGTGTGTATGAGTGTGTGAATGTGTGTATGTATGTATGTGTGTGTATGTCTATATGTGTGTGCATGTGTGTATGTGTTTATGTATGTCTATGTATATCTATGTGTGTGTGCATGTGTGTATGTGTGTTTATGAGTGTGTATGTATGTGTGTGTGTGTATGTGTGTGTTAAACTCAGGTGCTATCCCTCAGAAGCTAGCTATTTATTTATTTATTTATTTATATATTTATTTATGTATTTTCTGTTTTGTGACAGAATCGCCACTCCCTGGGACCGGGGCTGGGGACCCACCCATCTTTGCTAGTGTGAGCCACCACACCCATCTTTGCACCCTAGCCCAGGAACTGCTAGTGTGAGCCACCACACCCGTCTTTGCCGCCCTAGCCCAGGAATTGCTAGTGTGAGCCACCACACCCGTCTTTGCCGCCCTAGCCCAGGAATTGCTAGTGTGAGCCACCACACCCATCTTTGCCGCCCTAGCCCAGGAATTGCTAGTGTGAGCCACCACACCCGACTTTTTTGACTTGGGTTATTGGGATCTCAGACTCAGATTCTCATGCTTGCATGGCAATCCTACCACCTCCTGAACTCTATCCAGAGCCCACAAGATTTCTTTTGTAACGCATTTCGTAACAAAACCTGACTTGCCCTGAACTCACTTGGCAGCCGAACTTGGCCTCCTCGATGGATAGGAGCCCATTTAGATCCCTCATAGAACCCCAGTGTGGCCATATTGATATGCCTGGCTGCTGAACAGCAATAGCTTTTAGGACACAAAACTTCTCTCCAGGTCTCTCTGGGGATGCATCGTGATGCACAGCAGGGTACCGAGAAAGAACACTGCATGCCCAGTGACTCCAGTGCCAGTGATGCTCGCTGGTGGCTCTGCCATTGCTTCCTGTGCCCTTGGGGACTTCTGGATTATTTTCTTCTGACTCCTCAACACAAGAAGTCTCTGGGGGTTACTGGTTCTGGCTGCAGGGCTCATGTGTGATTGCCATCACCAAGGTCCCTGCTACGACCATCATAGCCAGGATCACTGAGCAGGAGGGCAGACTTCCTGCCATGGAAGTTAATTTCCACGGAGAAGTTTCTACGTATTCAAAATTGTCATTTAAAGTAAAGTAAACCAGTACAGTGCTTACAGTTTGACATGANACACACACACACACACACACACACACACACACACACACACACGATCAGACCTCAGGATCTGCACAGGACTGGCTTTATAATTCCTCTCCTGGACATACCCAAATCTGAGAATGCACAAGTCCCTTGGGATGAAATGGTGGCTCTTTGTATGCAACCCACACATACTCCCTCAGTTCACATCCCCTCTAAATTACTTACAATTCTTAACACTTTTGTTCCTCAAAAGGAATAGTTCAAATAATAATAATCTATTTTAGAAAGTTGATCATTTCTCTGAATTTTGAGGCAATTTTAGAATATTCATTTTAAAACTCTCTTTTCTCAGCTAACTGGTTTCAAAGTTCCAAATCTCTAGTTTGTTCTCTGATCTTCTTTCAAATCAGGAGAGTCACTAGCAACTCTGGTAACAAGTGAGGCCAACAGACTTTATAAGCAAACTGGCAAAGAAAGAGTCTTAAAAAAAAAACCAAACAAACCAAACTAAACAAACAAAACCAAACACTAGTGTATTACTATGTAGCCCAGGCTAGCCTGGAACTCATGAACCTGCTATCTCACCCTCCTAAGTGCTGGGACTTCAATTTATCCTTCCTTAGAGTTTAACAGGAGGGAATAAAGTGGCCGTGCTATCAAATGAATGTGAAGGGTGGACACAAGCCTATAGGAAACTTAGGGGAAGGGAGAGAAGCCAACTGGCTGAAGGAAAGTATGCATGGATTTCTACCAGATAAACTAGCTACTGTTCAAAAATCAGCCCTGTGCGGAAGGTTTGCCTCAAACTTTGTACCATACCCATTTCCACGATGACTGGTGGACAAGTCCGGAAAAGACCTGCTGGCGGATTGGATCGCTTTACCTCAGGATTTCCAAGTGGGCAAATGCATGATGTGGGTGACTGCCTTCCCTGCAGCAGACACGGGATGCCATGGAGACATGCTCTTCCGTGATCAGAGGCTCTCTCCCGAACTCTGCTGCTTGAGGAGCCAGAGGCCCTCTGGAGGACAGCTCCAGTGTGGTCTTCAAAGATGGGGGCCTTCCCCTTTCCAAAGGGACGGAGATGAAAAGAAAGGAAGACGGGCGTGGGAGGACCCTAAAGACAGTAGGAGGCCAGGGGCCACAGACCTGCCACAACTTCAATGGGGGCAGCTATGGAAATAAGACTTTTCACGGCCCCTCCCAGAAGTCGAAGACCTTCGATACACGGATTACATTTATCGCATACATCAATACGACAGTTTGACTCGTCGGAAAAGCAAGTGAAGTGGGTAACCATAGCAGGGGTCAAGAAGTCAGGAAACCCTACTTCCGGCTTGACATCCCCCATTGTGTATGACTTAAACTCCCCCTCACTGGGGTTACTGGTTCTGGCTGCAGGGCTCATGTGTGATTGCCATCACCAAGGTCCCTGCTACGACCATCATAGCCAGGATCACTGAGCAGGAGGGCAGACTTCCTGCCATGGAAGTTAATTTCCACGGAGAAGTTTCTACGTATTCAAAATTGTCATTTAAAGTAAAGTAAACCAGTACAGTGCTTACAGTTTGACATGAACATTTGTTTCCCGCCCCTTGTCTCTGAGTTAGGGAGCAGACAAGACTTTCAGAGTTCCTCTCTTCTTCCTGAGCATCTTGTTTCATCTTATTGCTGCAGTTACATCGTGTTTCTTGCTGGTGAGAAGGACCACGGAGTCTGGAAGGTCTTTAAATTCATGGATGGCTGTAAGCCCAAGCTACTATATCATATGGAAATCTGGAAAATGGGAGCGGAGCCGGATTCCCCTTATCCCCTTCCGGAGGCAGCTGCTTCTAACTTATCAAGGAATTCCTAACCCAATGACTACTACGCAAATGTTGCATCATTGTCACCGGAAAACGGCATTATTCACAGAGAAAGAAATCATTAACATCACTGAGGTGGATCCTAAAATATACTTGCTTTTGTATGACACGGGGAAAAATTAATTCATCAACCTATGTAGCAAAATCCCTTAAACGATTTCATCTTTAAGCATTTTAAATAAAAAAACAGATTAGGGAAACCAAAAATTTGTATGTCCATGAAGCACTAGAAACAGTGTAGTCGAAGCCTACATTCTTCGGTTTGAAATTGAGTATCATAATAAAACACGCTCTCACCCAAACCAGGACCAATCTGGAGTCTGCGATGTAGCATAGTCTTACATTTATATGTCAGGAACAATCGAACATTCAGAGGGGCGGTCCAGTACCTCTTAGAGCTCCTTTCCCTCTGCAAAAGCCTCTGTGGGGTCAGGCTGTGTGGGAAACCATACAAGACAGCGGCTTCAGCTTTTGAGGAGGAGTCGGGAGCGGAAGGGCCCTTGGGCAATCTTCGGGTGAGTCTGGTCACTGACTTTTCAAAAACAGAACTGGTTTTGAACTACAAACTTGTTAATCTCTTTTATACTGCGGCGCCGCCTCCCGCACCCCCTGCTCCCCAAATAAATAACCGAGCTAAAAAGATGTTTAAGGCAAATGGAAAGAGAGACTTGACTCAAGGAAGATATCCTGCAGGAGAACTTCCTGCTGGAAGATCCTTTAAGTCTTAAGGTCTCTTCTAGGAAGGGAAAAAGCCTGTCCCCAAATGCAGGCTTTGTTTGCTTGCCCCACAGAGCTTACTGATGAAGAAGCTCTCCATGGGGAGGAGGCTGCAGGTCCTACTGGACCAAACACAAGGCAGAATGCATTGTCCTCCGGCCCCTTGGCATTGGGCCAGGCGGTACAGGTGTTAAGTAATTGTCGGCATCTGAAAACCTCCTAAGGTCTTTTTGAAGTCCTGGACGTAAGGATGTCTGTGCCAGAGTGTGACTTGGGAGACAGCAAGAGTTCCTCTGACAAATTTATCAACCTATGTAACAAAATCCCTTAAACGATTTCATCTTTAAGCATTTTAACTAAAAAAATAGATTAGGGAAACCAAAAATTTGTATGTCCACGAAGCACTAGAAACAGTGTAGTCGAAGCGAACCTTCCTCTGAGGAAAATTTGTACACTCTTGGTGAGGGCAGTGGCTGTCAGTGGAGCCTTTGCAGTCTTCACAAGCCAGGTTGGCTTGGGTTATGGAAGGAGGTACCAGAGACCACGTAGCTTATCTAGCAGGCCTTGATTTCCACAGTTCTGGAAATCAGAAGTCCAAGACCAAATTCATTGCCTGGTGACGATTCTTCTTGTTCACAGGTTATCATCTTTTTCCTTCCTCCTTCCTTTCTTCTCTTGGTCTCCCTTCTCTCTCTTCGTGCCCTGCCCTCTCTCTTTCTACAAGAGCTCATGTATCCCAAGGTCTGGCCTGAAATCTGCTATATTGCTGAGGTTGAACCCTGGATGTGTGACCCTCCTGTTCCTACCTCCCAAATGCTAAAATTACAGAAGCGCACCACCACGTCAAATTTATAAACTTCTCGGTATTGAACTCAGGGCCTCATGCATACTAGGCAAGCGGTCGGTCTACCAATGGAACTACACCCTTACTTCCTTTGTCCTTTTACAAGGACACCATTCTCACTATGGGACTCCACCCTTATGACTTCATTTAAACTTCATTGATCCCTAAAGGCCTGCCTCCCAGACTGGTAACACCAAATGTTAGGATGGTGTTGCTGTTGCTGGTTTTTTTTTTTTTTTTCTTTTCTTTTCTTGGACAGGGTTTCACCATGTATCCCAGGCTGGCCTTTAAATCTAGAATCCTCTCACCCTTTCCTTTCAGTTGTAATGTCTGCAGTTCCCAGTGAGCACCTGTATTGGTGATGTGTCTCCCTGAGGAATTAAGGGTTTATTTTGGCTTGCAGCGTGAGGACATAAATCATCATGGTGGCAGGAGATGGAACAGATTACCAGGGTGTGTCTGCAGGCAGACTGCTGGTGCTTGGCTCGCTTTTCATTCAGTCCTGGGCCTCAGTTTATGGATTAGTGTTTTCTACAGTTAAATTGTCCCCCCTTCAGATAATCCAGTCTAGAGTACCTTTCACAGACATACCCCCAAGTCTTCTAACTTAGGTGATTCCAGATGACATCAAGTGGACAATATTAACTGTCACAGCTTCTGTCCTGGCAGTCATGGATGCTTGCATTTACACTGCTTCCTCCGCATCCTCTGCTTCCTCTGCTTCCTCTGCATCCTCTGCTTCCTCTGCTTCCTCTGCATCCTCTGCATCCTCTGCATCCTCCATCCTTCTTATTTAGGAACTCTGTACCTGCTGTCTGATGCTGAAGTAAAAACTCGCTGTTTATTTCAGAGACCCAGGTCGTATAAAGACAATCTGGGCCTGGAAAGTAATCGTATTTGAAAGGTGACTCTGCAGGGCTAGCAAGATGGCTCCATGGTTAAGAGTATTGGCTGCTCTTGAAAAGTACCCGGGTTCAGTTCCTGGCACCCACGTGATGGCTTACAACCATCTGTAACTCCAGTTCTGAGCAATTTGGACTCCTGGGGCTCCTTCTCCCACATGGTACACATAAACTCATGCAAGTGCACACACATAGACTTAAAAGCCAACCAACCAAACACATAAAGTCAAACATGATAGAAATGTCACAGTTTCACAAAATTATTGAAAATTTAGAGCTGCCATTAATTGTGATTGTAATTACTCAACAAAGGGACAGGTTGACAATTTAGTAAGCATTAAGTAAAGTTTTGAAAAGTGCTAGCTCAGTTTTGTTTTAACTGCAAGCATCAGAAACAGTCCTACCTAGAGCTGTCCTATGATTTTTGTTTTTCTTGCCTCTGCCTCCAGAGTACTGGGATGGAAGGCACACACTACCACATCTGGAAAGTCTATAATTTTATTAAAAATGACAGATATGGGGACACTTGAAAATCTCAACAAGATGTAGAAAAAAATTTTTGAGATTTTTATTTCCCCCCCCCCCCAAGTGTTGCCTATGGAGATACCGCAGCTCTTGTTTGACCATGAGGACTAAAGTCATATCTCAATGAGGCAAGAAGTAAGGACACTCTTAGAGACTTGCCCCATTAGGGATGCTGCAGGATTGGATGCCTACCTCTGGATGTCTTGTTATTTGAAAAAATAAATAATGTGGTATTTGGTGCCCTCTTTGTAGTTGGAGGTAACTGATATCGTCTGAAGGTATGGTGTTTGTTACTTTTCTGTTGTTGTGATAAGACACCATGACCAAGGTAACCTACAGAAAGATTTATTTTGGGCTCATGGTTCCAGAGGGATAAGAGTCTATGCCCATCACAGCACAGAAATGTGACAGCAGACAGGCATGGCAGCTGGAACAGCAGCTGAGAGCTCACTTAAACCACAACAGGAGGCAGAGAATGAGCTTCTATGAATTTCCCGAAGTTTTAGAACCTGAAAGATTACTCCCAGTAACATTCTCCCTCCAGAAAACCTTTAGTACCTAAAAACCTGCCCAAGCAGGACTGGACACAGAGCATTCAAATGCCCCAGACTGTGGGGGATGTCTGTCATTTAAACCAGCACATATAGTCATGTGGGGATGTCTGTCATTTAAACCAGCACATACAGTCATATTCAAACTGTGCTGCTAAGGACCCTTCCACAGCCTGCTGTGAGCCAGGATCTCACCATCTTCCTCTTCCTTTCCCTCTCCCTCTCTCTCCTTCTCTCCATCTTTCTCCCTTTCCCTTCTTCCCTCCCTCTCTCTTCTTCTCTCTCCCCTCTCTCTTTTCTCCCTCCCTCTCTCTTCTTTTCCCTCCCTCTCCCCTCTTTTCCTCTTTCCCTCCCCCATATCTCCTCCTCCTCTCCTCTCCCCTTCCTTCTCTCTCCCTTTTTCTCCCTCTCCCTCTTCCTCCCCTCCCCTCCCCCTTCTCCTCTTTCCCTCCCTCTCCCTTTCCATCCCACTCCTCCTCCCCCTCCCCTTCCTTCCAACCTCCCCTCTCTTTCTTCTTCTCCCTCCCTCTCTTCTTCCCTCTCCTCTCTCCCCCTTTCTCCTTCCCTCTCTCCTCCCCTCCCGTCACCTCCCCCTCTCTTTCTCCTTCTCCCTCCCTCTCTTCTCCCCTCCCCTCCCCTCCCCCCTCTCCTTTGTAGGAAGCTCCTTGGGAGCAAACTTTGGCATCTTTGCATCCTGAACAGCTCTGGCAAAAGCCAGGACTGTGTAAACCCTGACAGCAGGAATGTGTGGACAGTCGCCTTGTCTCAGATATACTCCAAAGTGCCACACTGCTGCCAACATGCTTGAGTCCTATTTAAGAGATGAAATAGACAGACTGGTGATAGTGAGCCACTGGATGTAGGGGGAAGAGAAAGGAGAAGGAGGTCCCTGGATGAGTTCCTGGAGTCTGGACCCAACAGTTATGAAGGAGTTGAATGACATTCGCCAGCTAGGAAATAATAAGTGAGTAGCGCATTAGGGAAGACAATAGGTTTCATTGTTCTCCCGGAGATTAAGGAAAATAAGACTGAGAGAAACAAAACCTTGCGTAACATCAATTCACCTGGTGGAAGAGCAAGGGTTTAAACTCGGGGGGTTTGGTAACTGCCTTGACAAGTGTTGGTATCTATCGATCAGAAGAGGTTGCACGCCCAGGGACAGTAAGCATTTGTCTAGTCCTTCTTTTCTTCCTTTCTTCCTTCCTTCCTTCCTTTCTTTCTTTCTTTCTTTCTTTCTTTCTTTCTTTCTTTCTTTCTTTCTTTCTTTCCTTCCCCCTTTCTCCCGCTCTCCTTTCTCTCCTCCCTCCCTCTCTTCCTCCCTCCCCCCCTCCCTCATTTACTGTGCTGGGAATCAAACAGAATAGGGTGTTGCTCATGCTAGGCAAATTCTCTGCCACTGAGTTCCAGACACATACCACACACACACACACACACACACACACACACACACACACACAAACATACACACACACACATACATACACACACACAAAATCCTGTAGGCACACCACGAGCGCATCAGCATCTGTGGTCACACTATGAACTTCAGCCAGACATGATAACTTCTGAGGAAATCTAGGCACATCATTATTATTATGGGTTAGATCTTTTACAGATCATTTAAAGCAGGAGTTTGTTTTTATTTATGCATATGTGTAAGAATATGCCATGTATGTGTGGGTTCCCAAAGGAGCTGAAAGAGGATGTTGCATCCCTCGGAGCTGGAGCTACTTGATATGGGAGCTGGGAACTGAACTCCAGTCCCCTAAGAACAGCCAATGCTCTTAATGGCTGAGTCAGCTCTCCAGGCCCATTGAAGATTTTAAAGAAATCGATATCATTGTGTGTGTATATGTGATGTGCACATGGTGGGCTGAGGACAGCTTTAAGGAGTCATTTTTTTTCTTCCACTGTGAGATCCAGAGAGCAAACCCAGATTGCCAGCCTTGGCAGCAGGCACGTGCTCTTACTCTCTGATCCATCTTGCCAGCCCACACCCCTTAAAAGCTTTAAAAACATCCAGTTTGTTTGTTTGTTTTTAAGGAAGATATCTTTAGAAATTTAGAAATATCCAAGTAAAGAAAGCTATATTCCCTGTCTGAAATATATCACATACATGTAAATACACTTATGGGTGTGCTCATGCACTGTTTGTATTTTTACCTACCAAAGGATTTTCTTTAAAAAGAAGAATCCTTACCTTGTTTACTACTACTACTACTACTACTACTACTACTACTACTACTACTACTATTGTTATTTGTGAGAGAGTAGGTTTGTACAGCTTTTGGAGATCTGTTAAAACCTTGGCAAAGAGGCCTCTCATTTCTGCCCCAATGCATGCATACTTCAGGCTAGCTGGCCTGTGAGCTTCTGGCTGATTCTCTCGTCTCTGCCTCCCATCTTATCACATTTTAGAATCTGTATTTGTAAGTGGTGTAAGGGTTTCCCAAACACAAGGCAACTCAAAGAACTATTACATCATTATCTACCCACCTGCCATCCGTTGATCTGTTTATCCATCCAGCCATTCAACTATCCATCCACCTATTTACCCATTAATCAATCCATCAGTCTACCCATCTATCCACCCATCCATTGTCCATTTTATTAACTCATTCACCTATACATCATCCATCCATCCATCCATCTACTTATCAATCGATTGATCATTCATCCATCCATCAACCCATCTACCCACTTATCCATCCATTCATCCATAACCCACTTATCCATCCATCCATCCATCCATAGTCCATTTTATTAATCCATTCACTCATACACCATCCATAGATCCATCCACTGATCCATCCATCCATCCTTCCATCCATCCATATTTTGTTGTCATCTGTAAAGGAGGAAGATTTCTTAATATTCCTTAATTAAAAATAAATAAAAATGAGTTAATACATTCCAAGCATGTAGAGTTGTCTGGTACACAGTAGAGTATTGTAAATATGACCTACTATAATTTAAATAATTTAGATTTGATTTTATGTGTATGGGTACTTTTGCTGCAGACATGTTTGGGCATCACATGTATGCACCAGCCAGAAGACAGGGTCATATTCTTGGGAACTGGAGTTACAGATGGTTGTGAGCTGCCATGTGGGTACTGGGAATTGAAGCCAGGTCCTCTAGAAGAGCGACCAGTGTTCTTAACCACTGAGCCATCTCTCCAGCCCCTTTGATGCTATTATTGATGATGGTTTGGGGTCTACCTCTCAAGAACTCTTTAATGAGTAACTCTCCCAAGCACATAAGGACCAAAATCTGCCATGTTTAAAAACAGAGTTAAAATCTGATGCCCTTGCGTGTAATTTAGGAAAAAAAAGTTTTTAAAAATTACTAGCATTAGAATTACAAGAAAAGTTGCTTCCCTCTAAGCCACATCTAAAATCAAACTTCCTATCAAACATAAGCCAATCCAATCCTATGCTGTAACTGAATAAAATTTGCTTTAGATCTACATGTAATAGTACACTTTAACAGGGTGGGAATCACATATTTGCTTAAACAATTGAAAACTTTACAAAATCTTGTATTTAAGATATTACTTTTTAATATCCTTGCATTAAAATGAAAATGATTACTTTTTAATATTGCTGGAAACAACCCTATCCCCAACTGTAAAGATATATTTCTTGTGTGATTTTATTATATGCTTAATAATAGTACCTGCGAGCTCAGATTTCCTTGGAATAAAATTGATTGGAAACTATATCCACCCTAAAGCATCTTTAATGTCATTACAGGCGGGTTGAAGTAAATTAAGCGGTATTTAGGCATCAAAGTCTTTAATTCCATTGCGTTTGAGTAGGAGGTAGCCATTATGAGGCCCAATTAAAAAAGTCGCTAATGTTTTTACATCTGAGTAGGAGTAAATTAAACAAAATCACTCCTGAGCTGCTAATATCATTTTAATTGAATGTCATTCGGTTTCTAAGTAGTTACCATACCACAGATAATGAAGCTGCTTTGCAGCGGCTGAGATAGGTGGGGGTGGGCACTAAGAATCAGGCCAGGGGCTAGGCCATGATGGGGGCTGACCCCTGTGGAAAGAAGTCAGGTATGGCTATGCATATTTAAATTCACTAGAGCGCGTGGCTGCAGAGACGGGTAGATAGCTCAGTGGTTCTCTTGCAGAGGACCTGAGTTCGGTTCCACACGTGCCAGGTGGCTCGCAACCACCGCTAACTCCAGCTTTAGGAAATCCATATTTTCCTTCTAGCTTAACAGGTTCCCGCAATCAGGTGCACACATCCACATACCCACACACTCACGTTCACATAATTACAAATAAAAGAAAATTTTCAAGCTGTTGGGTCGTGGTGGGCTCACTTAGGGAGGGACCAGGGGGGTCACAAAACAAGAACGCATGAATGTGGGAACGGAACCTGTGAGGCTGACTAGGGTGGGGTGGAAATAGGAAGGTGGGCAGAGTAGGGTTACACAAATCCATAGTAAACATGAGCGGACTTGTCGATAGAATAAATTAGAGGCGGGGGTTGCAACTGTGGGATCACAGTGTGGGTACTCCCTTGGGGCAGGTTGTATCGCTATTCCTGGGGGTTTGTTGTGGGAAGTCTTCCTTGCTCCCGAGGAGGACCAAGGGATGGGGAGATGCTCACCCATTTCACCACGGTGAGTTATTCGTGGAATTGGGTCCACTGGAAAACTTGATATCAAAACAACAGTTAAGACCTGAGAGAAGAATGGGATTCAGACATTCAAAGGCATAGAAACATCGAATATGTCTTTTCTACATCCCCTCGTATGAGCCATACATGATCTTAATACATGGAGGAAGAAAACCTAGAAAGACAATGGTCATCTAGAGCATTGGACTGGAACTTAAGCATTGAGGAGTGACTGCTGTTACTTTTGTTATTTACATAGAGTTTACAAAGGTTTGACTAGGGAAACAGAGTAACGAGTGAAGATTGTCCTGATTTTTGCTTTGTTTTGTTGTTGTTTGAAACAGTGCCTCAGTAGTTAGTCCAGGTTGGCTTTGAAATTACCATCCTCTTGCCTCTTCTCCTGAGTGCTATGATGACAAGTGTCCCCATGTGTCACTTTTGAAATTATTGGTATTATTATTTTAATATTATAACATTGTAATAATAATATTATTTTTGTTTTTTGAGACAGGGTGTACTGGCTAGGTTTGTGTCAACTTGACACAGCTGGAGTTATCACAGAGAAAGGAGCTTCAGTTGGGGAAATGCCTCCATGAGATCTAGCTGTGAGGCATTTTCTCAATTAGTGATCAAGAGCCCCTAGTGGGTGGTGCCATCTCTGGGCTGGCAGTCTTGGGTTCTATAAGAGAGCAGGCTGAGCAAGCCAGGAGNTTTGAATTTTAAAGTACTTTGAATTTTAATATGTAAGACTGTGGGACTTTTAAAATTATTTAAGATCTTGGGGTTGAGTAAGATCAAAGGATTGAGGCTTACTAGTGATGTATTTGTGTGTCAAGTTGACAAGGGGTCAATTGTACTGGCTATGTTTGTGTCAACTTGACACAGCTGGGTTATCACAGAGAAAGGAGCTCCAGTTGGGGAAATGCCTCAATGAGATTCAGCTGTGGGGCATTTTCTCAATTAGTGATCAAGGACCTCTTGTGGGTGGGACCATCCCTGGGCTGGCAGTCTTGGGGTCTATAAGAGAGCAGGCTGAGCAAGCCAGGAGAAGCAAGCCAGTAAAGAACATCCCTCCATGGCCTCTGAATCAGCTCCTGCTTTCTGACCTGCTTGAGTTCCAGTCCTGACTTCCTTTGGTGATGAACAGCTGTATGGAAGTGTAAGCTGAATAAACCCTTTCCTCCCCAACTTGCTTCTTGGTCATGATGTTTGTACAGGAATAGAAACCCTGACTAAGACACAGGGTTTCTCTGTGTAGTCCTGGCTGTCCTGGAACTCACTCTGTAGACCAGGCTAGCCTCAGATTCACAGAGATCCACCTGCCTCTGCCTCCTGAGTACTGGGATTAAAGAAATGCGCCACCACTGCCTACTTGATTTTTTTTTTTAAACAGAGACATAATTCATATAACAGAAAATTGATTGTTTGAATACGTCCAAGTGCTCTTTAGTATCTTACCAAGACTGTGGGACCAACAACCATTATTACAAACAATTTCCATTTTTTCCAAAGAAAATCTTGTGTCTGTGATCATCACTCTGAATTTGGTTTTCCTCTTCCCCAGAAGAATCCTAGTTTCCTCTGTGTCGTCATGGTAACATGCCCATTCCAAACATTTAATTTAAGTAGAGATGTGTGGGACTTGTCTTTTTGCCTTTGGTTCTGCCACTCACTTTTCAAGGTTCAGTTATGTTTAGCATGCACACCTTTAATCCCAGCACTTGGGAGGCAGAGGAAGGCAGATTTCTGAGTTCGAGGCCAGCCTGGTCTACAAAGTGAGTTCCAGGACAGTCAGGGCTATTCAGAGAAACCCTGTCTCGAAAAAGAAAAAGAAAAAAAAAAACCTTTATTACTATTATAATTGTTTCTACACACAATGTGTATATGGGCACACACTGTCTCAGTGCATGGTCTCAGAGGACCACTTTGTGGAGTTAATTTCCTCTTTCTACCTTTGTGAGTCTAGGGATTGATCTCAGGTTTGTCAGAACAAGCACCTTTACCCACTGAACCATCTTTCCAGGCCCAGCTCCCCATTTCTTTTTCATAGCCAAATAATATTCTATTGTACGGGCATACCACATTTGCTTCTCTGGTCATCCACTCCAGTGGACCTTTGGAGTATTTTCTGCCTCTTGGTTACTGTGAATAATGTTGCCATTAACCCTGGGCATCTATTTCAGTTGAGACAGAATTGCTGCGTCGGAGAGTAATTGCATACTAACTGAACTACGTTATATTCCCTCTGCAACGGACAAGAATCTCAGCTTCTCCATTTGGAACCAGTATTAGCTTCATTGTACTGTGTTTGGAAATGCAGCCTTCCTGGTGGGTGTGGAGTAGCATCTCCCTGTGGTTTTCAGCTGTGCTTCCCTAATGACTAATGTCACTGAATCCCTTCTCATGTGCCCTGTGGCCATTTGTATCTCTTCCTTGGAGGAATGCCTAGCCCAGTCTCCTGAGGTTTAAACATTCTTACCAGAACTCGTGATAAAATTTAATCCCCATTGGGAAGGAAGACAGAACCCTTTTTGAGGAGTTTAGGCCATAAGGACTCAGGAGTGGATGGATTTATTCATGGATTAATGAGCTAATAGATTATCTCTAGAGCAGAGCTGTTATGAAAGCCAGTTGGGCTCCATAGCTTGCATGGACCCTTCTTGTGCGTGGTGATATCATGCCTCCAGTATCTGCAGAGTTCTTACTGTAAGGGGACCTTCACCACATGTGACCCTGTCACCCACCCCAGAATCACAAACTACTTAAACCTTTATTCTTCATTAATTAATCACCCCAGTCCATGATTTCCACTTATGGCAATAGAAGACTCAGAAAGTCTGTTCTTTGGATTTAATTTAACCTTTCTTTTGTTATTGAATTCTCGGAGTTGTTTATAGGGTCTGTGTATAAAATCTGAGCCCACTTCCAGGTTTCAAAACCTACCAAACCCCACCAATCATTGGAGCCCAAAAATCTCACCAACCCTTACCTGGAACACACTCCACCCCATCCCCCAGAAACCCTATATAAGCCTCTCTTCCACTCAGTTCTCTCCTGCTTCAAGACAAAGCATAGGCAGCCACCCTCTTGTGTCTTTCCCACTAAAGCTCTTCTAAGGATTGTTGTGCAGTGTGACGTTGTGGTATTTCCTGGCTTCCAACAAGCAGGATACATCTCCCTGTGGAGCTGTGACACTTACGCTGTGCGCCAGTCCCTTGTCGGATGGGTGGCTTACAAATGCTCCTGTAAATTGTCTCTTTTACTTTCTCGGTGATGTCTTTTTGACACACAAATTTAAAATATGACAAAATCAGTAATCTCTTTGTCTCTCTGTTTTTCTGTCTGTTTCTCTCTTGTCTCTCTCTGTCTGTCTGTCTCTCTGTCTCTGTCTCTGTGTGCCTATACAATGTTTAAGACATTGTTCTTAATCTACACAGATTTACACTGTGAATTTCCCTCCTGTGTTTTGGTTCTTACATTTGATTCTATAACACATTGTAAGTTAATTTTGTATATGGTAAGGTAAGGTATAAATGCAACATCAGTTATTGAAAGGAACACCCTGCCTACCTTGACTATTGTCTACCTGGCTGTTAGGTAGGTATATATCTATTTTTTTTCCTGGAGTCTCAGTTACACAACAGGGATCTAAGTGCCCATTCTAGAATGGTCCATGATGCTGTTTCCCCTCCTGCACATCTGCAATGTGCGTTGACACGGGGAATGTGCGACTGACGATCTTGCTATTCTTTTCCCGAGGCTCTTTTCTCCATTCGAGATCCTTGCATCTTTACACAGGTCTTACGATCGACGTGTCTGTACTTGTGAAAAGACAGCTACACTGCTTTTCTGCACTGGGAAGCACATCAGATTTGTAGGTCGTTTTAAAGAATCTTTGTGCCTTCACTTCTATTTTAAATTTCTTTTCATGATATCCTATAGAGCCCAGTGAAGAAGAAGTCTTGCATTTGTTCAATGTATAAGTCAAATTCTTAAGTAATCATTCTTTTGGATTCTATTGTAAAGGAAATAGTTTCACAAATTTCATATTTAGATTGTTCATTGTTACATATAAGATACAACAATTCTTTTTGATCTTGTATTCTTCAATTTTGTTGATATTATTTGTTAACTTTAGGAGTGTTTTATTTGATTGCTTGGGATTTTTTTCAACAAATATACATCACTGGCAAATATAGAGTTGATAATTCTTTATAAGTTTGGTAGGGACAAGGGATACATAGCCCTGGATGAGATGCTTAGGATGAAGAAGTTGAAAAGGGAAAAGAAGAAAAAGAAAACACCAAACCAACCAACCAACCAACCAACCAACCAACTGGAGTGCCCAGTGCCATTTGCATGTAGTCCCAGCTACTCTGGAAGCTGAGGCAAGCAGATTTCTTGAGCCCAGAAATTTAAGGCTAGCCTGGTCAACAAAATGAGACCTTTGCATCTCAAAGAACTTTGGTAGACTTCACTAATGAGGAAGCCTTGGGACTAGGGTTTTTCTTAACATTGTTGGGCAATTTAAACTTGTTGATGTAAAATCTATTTTTATTATTTTTAAATTTAAATTTATTTATTTTACAAGTGCACAAATCCGTTTTTTTGTTTGTTTGTTTGGTTGGTTTTTTTTATGACAGAGTCTCTCTGTGTAGCTCTGGCTGTCCCTGGAACTCACTTTGTAGACCAGGCTGGCCTCGAACTCAGAAATCCACCTGCCTCTGCCTCCCAAGTGCTGGGATTAAAGGGGCGCGCCATCACACGGGGCTACAGATCCACTTTTATTTATTTACTCTCCATTAGTTTAAATCCGGGATGGATACAGCATCACATGGATTCTGTGTCCATTGGCCTTTGCAGGAAGGTTGCTTCAGAATTTGGCACGAACCACACCACTGTTTCCGTGGTCCTCAGTTACTTTTCCCCAGATCACTCTGGGTTTGTTTCGTTTGCCTCCAGGAGTCACTTGCTTTATACACATAAGCACATCTCTTGCCTAAGCAGAACTCCGTTTCATCTCGGGCATAAATACCTTCAATTTTAAGAAGAGCCCTGTGCTCTCTTTGGTTCCGGAGACCTCGCTTGTAGCCAACAAAACAAAACAAAACAAAACCCCCGACTTTGCACCACAGTCTTCCAGACAGACTTGCTTTCAGAAATCCTATTCCCAGCAGGCTTCCACAGGCTCCAAGATGGCGGAAAGAGCTAAATCTATCTATCTATCTATCTATCTATCTATCTATCTATCTATCTATCTATCTATTTATTTATTTACACCCCCAATGCTCCGCCACCCCCCCCCCCATAATTGTTCTTTGAGAGGCTCTTCTTAGCAGCTGACTGAAACAGATGTAGATATCCAGAGACAAACATTGGACGAAAGTCGGGGATTCTTATGGAAGAGTTGGGGGAAGGATTGAGGGCCCTGAAGGGCATAAGGACTCTACAGGAAGACCAATAGGGTCAACTAACCTGAACCCCTGGGAGCTCTCAGAGACTGAGCCACCAACCAGAGAGCATATACAAGCAGGAACAAGGCCTCTGGCAAGCAGGGAGCAGATGTGCAGCTCAGCCTTCGTGTGGGTCTACCAACAGCTGGAGCAGAGGCTCTCCCCAAAGCTGGTGCCTGACTATGGGAATCTGCTCCCCAACAGGGCTGCCTTGTCTGGCCTCAGTGGGAGATGTTTCCCCTCATCTTGCAAAGCCAGGTTTGGGGGGAGGAGAGTACCCACGGGTGGGGCTCACTCCCTCTCTCTTAGCAAGATATTTAGTTCACCTTTATTCAGGAAGTTTGTTTCTTCTACTGTCTGTTTTGAGTGTTTCTAAGAAGTTTTCCATATTGTCTAAATTATCTGATTTATTGGTAAGTAACTGTTATAGTATTCCTTTATGGTCATTTTTATTTCTATAATGTGGCGATTAAGTCTTGATTTTTTTCCATCCTGATTTTAGTAATTGGAAAAATTTCTCTGTTTTGGTTGATCACTAGTTGATATTTTTCATTTTTTTAAAAAAAAACTTTACTGTTTTGAAGTCACTATTTTATATATGCTATACCCTTTATTATTTTCTTCTTGCTTTTGATCTATTTCATTTCATTTCCTTTTTTTTTTAAAGATTAAAATTTAGATTATTGATAGATGTGGTGGTTCACACCTTCAATTCCAGAACTCTGGAGGTAGATGCAGGAGGACTTCTAAAAGTTCAAGGTAAACCTGATTTACTCAGTAAGATCCAGACCAGCCATGGCTATAGAGTGAGACCCTGTCCCTAAAAGAACAATACAATTCTAGGTTATTTATTTGAATGCTTTCTTATTTTTAAATGTAGACATTGACAGCCATGCATTTCTTTTTTTCCCCCTAATAATATTTTTCTTAACTATTTTGACATTTCATACAATGTACCCTGATCGCATTTACTTCCCAGTTCCTCCCAGGTCCACCCTCCCACCCCTGCATCCTCCCCTGCAACAAAAAGAGAAAAAGAAAAGAAAAGAAAAGGAAAAAAAAACACCACTAAGTTCAATGTATTGGAGCATGGTTTAACTCCCAGTGGTCAGCCTCTTAAAGATAACTGAGTCCTTCCCTTCCCACCTTCCCATTCTCCCAACGCCCCCACCACAACCTAAGTACAGCTCTACATTTCTAAGCACAGCTCTACATTTCTAAGCACAGCTCTACATTTCTAAGCACAGGTTTTTGCTGTATCTCCTAAGTCTGGATATAGCTGCAGGGTGGGACTATTGGCAACGACCTTGTTAACTTTATCAGGATGCACCACATTGATAAACTCCATCTGTGAGTCAAGGTGCCTGTCACAGGCTTTAACCAATGCCCCTGCATCTATCCATCCATCTCCCATTTGACTGTTGAGTGCCTTTATTTCATTAAGGTCTGGGAATGTGCTAATTTCTCTTCCACTTCTTCTTTTAAGATTTATTTATTTATTTATTTATTTATTTATTTATTGTAAGTACGCTGTAGCTGTATTCAGACACACCAGAAGAGGGCATCAGATCTCATTACGGATGGTTGTGAGCCACCATGTGATTGTTGGGATTTGAGCTCAGGACCTTCGGAAGGGCAGTCAGTGCTCTTAACCGCCGAGCCATCTCTCCAGCCCCCTCTCCTCCATTTCTTGAGGACAGTGGTGCCATATACAGAACACTTGTGCGATAGCTTTAGTTCCTAGCTGGGAAAACAGAAGCAAGCCTTTTGAGTGGGTTTTCACCCAGCCACTGGGTAGATGAGACACAGGTTGCTCTTTGCAAGGGAGGTCTCTTGTCATGTCTGCCAGCAGGAGGGTGGGCTGGCACTTATCAAAGCTACTGCTTAGCTGGGGAGTGAGGAGGAGTGAGGAGTGGAGGGCAGATTCAGTGCCACCAAGTTCACTGTTCTTAGTAAGATTTACTTATTTTTCTTGAATGTCTGAAAGTGAATGTTTTACCCCAATTCCTAGCAGCATTTACAGATGGAATTTATAACACAATAGGTTAAATTTACACTCCTAAAACTGCTCTAAGTAGAATCATAGATTGCATATGTTCTATAAAAATGGAAGCTTTTACTTTCAGTTAGTTTAATGCCCATGGGCCATTGCATGTCTTCTTAGCTTTCTCCAGGATCCATTCTTGTCAGATACAGCAAAGATATTGATTTGGATCCAGTCAGCTCAGAGCCTTCTAACAGGTGGGAATCCCTCACTCTGGTATTTTAAAGTCAAAATCGTTTCCTCCTCTCTCCCCTCCCTCTTTTACTCCTGGCAACTATGATCCATCTAAATAATTTGTCATCTTGGGAATGTTCTAATAGTTGGAGTCATCCATGGTGGGTACCTTTCAGAGCTGGCTGTGCCACTCAGTGTACTTCTCTGGAAGGCCGTGTGTGTGTGTGTGTGTGTGTGTGTGTGTGTGTGTGTGTGTGTGTTTTGCTAGGAAGCTTCCCACAGCATGGCTGTGGCATAGCTTGTTGTGTTGTTGCTTGTCTGAACAAGCCTGTTACAAACACCCTCATAAAGCTTTTGTGTGAGCACGGTTGTCATTTTTTTTGCGGATACACAAGATGGCAGTTGACAGTGGAACTGTCTGCATCTGGACACCCACTCCTTTCCTCTTTCTTCTTCCCTTCTCTCTCTCTTCTCACATCTCTGTCTGTCTGTCTGTCTGTCTGTCTGTCTGTGTTCAGTACTAGTTATTGAACTCAGGGCCTTACGCACAATAAACCAATGCCTTTTCACTGACTGACATCCTCAGCCCATGAGATTGATGCCTTCTTCCTCATTCGACAGCATTAACTGGTGAGCTCATATCAACCTGGAGTTTCACTCCAGGGGAAGATTAAAAAAAAAAATCTTTTAATTTTAAATTTATGTATTCATTCACAATTGTATACAAATTTGTAAAATATACTTTGATAATATTTTCCCCTCCTTAGCCTCCCTGACACCAAATTCTTCCTTCTCAACACATGGCAAGATGTTTTCAGTGACAGATTCAGGTTAAAAGAAAATTTCGCTCATCCACAATTTCACACATAGACACTGTATGTTCTGTTAAGCCCTTCCTTCAATTGGTTCCTTTGTTAAGGCTCTGTTTTTATTTTGCTTCCTCTTATTTCATCTAGAAAGTCACAACGCTTAAAGGTTTTAGTTCCTGTTGAACACCCCAAATGCATCAGAAGAACGTGAGATGTCTGTTTCTCCGTGATGTCGGGTCAGGATACAGGGAAACTCCTTTCCCCTTCTTCTTGGTAAGCCTTCCTGGATTTGGCAATACTGTTAGCTTTTGACAACTGAGAACAGATCTGCGCAGGACTGGGCTCAGCCAGCACAGCATCCCTCAGCCCCTGTAGCAGGACACATTCCATGGCCCTGTTCCAGAAGCTGCTCTACTTCTGCCCTGCGGGCCGTGGCTCTTGGGCTCCATCCTCTCTCCCTGTCTCTTTTCTCACCCCTTTTGGGGGAACCACTACCCCCTCCATCTTTTCCCTTACTGGGAAGAGAGAATGCAGCACACAAGTGGCTTTCCCCATGAGCTCCTCATGTCCCTCATGCCTGCAATCCTTCTGTACCCTTGGGTGAAGCGAAGTTGGCAGGGCCTCTCAACTGCCCCTCCAGTGGTCCCACTTCCGAGGTCTCGTGCTCAATTTGGTATGGCCCTTTGGCTCTTCAGTCTCACTGGACCTTGAGGTAGGCACTGGCTCATCTTAACACTCTGTTGCGTCCAGTGAAATACGGCAAAGGAAAGTTGCTGATGAAATCCAAGAACGGACCGCCTCAGTTCATCTTCCGTGAACGTAAAGTTTTCACTTAAGAATATAACTTTCGTTTAGGAAAATGGTTGCCACCATTCAACAGGAGGAGGATGAAACAAAGAGAGTGTTTATTTATTGTGCTCAATAGGTGAGGGGGATTCTTGGGTTTCCCAGGAGATGCCCCCCCAACCCCCGCCCGAGGGGACCGGGTGGAGCTCAGTGGGGAGCTGTGGAGTGCTCTGGGGGGAGAGAGGGCCTATTGGAAGGTCAGGGCCCAAAGAGAAAGGATGATTAATGACAGGGACTGCCAAGGCAATTTTGAAACAGGGAGACCTAACATGAGCTGTGTTCAATCCCAACCCTTTATTATTAGTGCTGTGGACAGTGCCCTTGTGTTAGCAGTGGCTTTGTGTGTGTGTGTTTGTGTGTCCAATTAACATCAGAAAGAGAAAAAAAGCAACTACTGGTGTGAGGGGTGGGATGAAAATTTGGCAGTGCTTAGGATAATATCACACACAAGGAGCCCTGAAGCCCACTGCGAGCAGAAGTGAGAATCTTGCCGTTTTTGGTGTACACAGAAGGGTCTGCTACTTAGGCTTTGTCACTATAGGAACATTGAGACACAAAACGCTGAGCGAAAAGCTGTCCCGTGGTCTTGGCTACCATCACTCAGCTTCATGTGGGCTTTAGAAATATTTTATTATGTATGACCATAAAAGACATTAATCGTACGTGTAATAATGGGCTTCATTTAGACATTTCCATGTATGTATATGGTGTGTCTCAATGGCATTCAACCGTCAACAGTCTCTCTTGTCCCTCTCCTATTTCATTGACCTTCACCAAGCAGACTATTTAAAAAAACAGAACAATACAAGTTTTTTTTTGTACTTTTTTATTGGATATTTTATTTATTTACATCTCAAATGCTATCCTCTTTCCTGGTTTCCCCGCTGCAAACCCTAGTCTCATCTCTCCTCTCCCTGCTTCTAGGAGAGTGTTCCCTACCCACCCACTCACACATTCCCACCTCACCACCCTGGCATTCCCCTACACTGGGCACCAAGCCTTCCCAGGACCAAGGGCCTCCCCTCCCACTGATGTCAGACAAGGCCATCCTCTGCTACATATGTATCTGGAGCCACGGATCCCTCCATGTGCACTCTTTGGTTCAACAATACAGTTTTTAAAGCAACTCTGAGTTAAGATCGATGGAAGACTTTTCCAGCTTCCAATAGCAAGAAGGATGACAAGGTGGCTTGGATAAAGATTCTAGGGATGGTGTAAGGCCCCTCACCTCAGGGATTTTTCTAGAAGGTGACCCTTCATCCCTAGGACAACATCATGTATCTTTCCCCACAAAGAAAGCACTCAGTATCCCTTTGGTATTACTGCATACTCACAGATTAATTGAGAAGCGTGTGTTTGTAATTGGTGTGCAACTACCTGTATGTGAGTTGGAAAGGAGTTCCTGTACTTGCGAAGGCATCAATAAAGTATAAGATGGTCTTGGAAACTCACTCAGTTTTGCCTAGAAAACCCAGGGAAACACAGTTAACCCTCCAGACTTCTGCGGTGGTTGTTGTGGTGTTCATTGTATGGTTCTGTGATGTTATTTTAAAACCAGGCTCTTTCTTTCCTGATACTGTGTTGGGTCAGTGTTCTGACTCTGACAAGATGGTTGTCGCAGATCCAGGGCTTGCACCCCACATTCCAGCACCCATAGGGAGAGAGTGAGTGCTCTCTCTCTCTCTCTCTCTCTCTCTCTCTCGTATCTTACTAGAGAAGGCACCATTTACAGACCTCCCCAGCATATTACCCAGTAGATTCTATTGGTGGTGGAGTCACATTTTCCATCTCTAACTGCATAAAGTTGGATATACTGTTTTTGAAAACTTCTTTAACTTGAAATGGTAAATATTTTTCCCATTAGATATAATTTTATGTTATATGAAATAAATATTAAATATTCCTTTGCATGAGAAACCCATTTTAGCTTCCCTTTTTGTGGGAGCAACCTTTTTTTATTTTTATTTTTTGAGACAAGATTTCTCTATGTACCCCTGGCTGTCCTGGAACTCACTCTGTAGACCAGGCTGGGCTTGAACTCAGAGATCTGGCTGCCTCTGCCTCCTGTGTGCTGGGATTAAAGGCATGAGTCATCACCACCTGGTTAGGAAGAAAATGTTGATCATAGAGTTTGACCTTATGAAATCAAGTCAATTGCATGTTTGGGACTAGGCCCAGGACCGTTTGGATGTGAGCTGTCTACCACTGGGTTTCACTTAGAGTCCTTTTTAATTTTTATGTAGTCCAAGATGGGAATGAGGAAACAGGAGGAAAGAGAGAAACAGGGAAGGGCAGCAGGAAACATTGGCTCTACTTATACAAATTGATTTTATTGCAATAGTTTCTTCCTAACTCTTTGAGAAAGGAATATAAAATGCTACCAACCTTTAGAATGTCATAATTGGTTATTTGAAGCTAAAGTCATGTGATTGCCAATGTCTAATTACACAAATGTTCCTAATTTTCACCATCTAAACTGTTCAGGAAAAGGAATTCCATACTTTCCTCTGGTTTTTAAAATTCCTTTTTCTTCACAGTAGAAGACTGCTTAAACCCATCAAAATCACTTTGATTTTACACCTACAGTTGGTATCCTAACATCTCCATTTTCGACACTTATAAATGCTTTAATAGATACATGGACAGTAATTTAGTTTGACTTAAATGTAATAATCAGACCCATTTATCTAGGCTGACAAGATTTCATTTCCTAATGATCTTTTATTGTAAATTTATTTGATTTCCTCTAATATATTGTCTCATTTCTCATCGCCTTTTCTTTTGAAAAAAAAATATGAATAATTTTGTATGGAATTATGAAGGCTCAGCTCAGAGCTGACAGCTCTGAGCAACAGTGGCTATCCCCACCCTTTTAAACAGATTATGCAGTTTGATAACAAAGTCCCAAGAAGAAAAAGAGTGTTAGTTTATCAAGAAGTTATTCTAGAAAACCCTAAGAATTATAACTCTAGGAGTTCTTGTTTCTTTTGGATGACCATAACTAAAGTAATTCTAGGTTCTGTAGGTTCAGTGTCCCACCCCACGTCAACCTCTTCAAACTCAGTCACTCTAGTGGGCAACGGGTTATAAAACCAAACCTTATGTGTTGGTTAGGCTCTTTTTAGTAATTGTTAGGATTTGTTTAATGTGTATGGGTATTTGCATGGATGTCTGTGCAGTGTCCACACAGGCCAGAGGAGAGCCGTCGATACCCTGGAATTGGAGTTACAGATAGGTGTGAGCTGTGGTGTTGGTGCCGGGAATGGAACTTGGGTCTTCTGGAAGAGCAGAGGGTGCTCTTAATCCCTCAACCATCTCCCCAGCTGCTCCTTAGGTTGGTTAGCTTTAACAGTCAACCTGAATCCTAGCATCACCTAGGAAGACAGTTTCAATGAGCAAAGACTGTAATAGGTTGGCCTGTGGGAACTTCTGTGGGGGTACTGTCTTGATTGCTGTGCTGGCTGGTTTTGTGTGTCAACTTGACACAAGCTGGAGTTATCACAGAGGAAGGATCCTCCCTTGAGGAAATGCCTCCATGAGATCCAGCTTTAAGGCATTTTCTCAATTAGTGATCAAGGGGGGAGGGCCCATTGTGGGTGGTGCCATCCCTGGGCTGGTAGTCCTGGGTTCTATAAGAAAGCAAGCTGAGCAAGCCAGGGGAAGCAAGCCAGGATGAAACATCGCCCCCCCCCCGCCCCCCAATGGCCTCTGCATCAGTTTCTGCTTCCTGACCTGCTTGAGTTCCAATCCTGACTTCCTTTGGTGATGAACAGCAATGTGGAAGTGTAGGCTGAATAAACCATTTCCTCCCCAACTGGCTTTTTGTTCTTGATGTTTGGGCAGGAATAGAAATCCCGACTAAGACAGTTGTTAATTGACCCATTCCACTGTGGGTGGTACCATTCCCTAGGCTGGGCTCTGAACTGCATAAGAGTAAAGAAAGCTGTCTAAGCATCAGCAGCAATCAAGCAGAGGTTCATGCTTATTCTCTTTGCTGTTGAGTGTGGATGGGATGTGGCAGCTGCTTGAGTTCTCACCTTATGTCCCTGAAATGACGTCAGAATTGCCCTTAAACCCTCTCTTCTCCTACCTCCTAGGAGTGAGAGGGCCTGCCCTCTGTCCTTTTATGTACCTGCTTTTGGAGCATTCTATGTTCTTTAGGGAAATAAATCTTTAAGAAAGCTGCCATTGTTACAGGGTTATAAAGACAATCTCTGGTATTACCCTCAAATCTTCTCAGCTACCATGTTCTTAAGAGTTTGGTGCAGAAAAGGACAACAGATACCAAAGGAATGACTAGGAATGAGTCCCCTCATTCTCCACTGCATGTGGCTAGCCTCTTCTCTGGCTGGTATAAGTAGGCTCATTCTCAAAGTCCTTTCTCTGGAGTCCCTATGTATGCTAGACAGGCCTAAACCTGAGGCATTTTCAAAACTCTTACCTGGAGGGGTGGGAGGAAAAACAGTAGCAGTGCATTGCATGGGAGCCCCGCCCCCTAGCTACAAATTACTCTTTTCAAACCCTACATTAGGCGGGTGCCTGCTTGCTGAAGGAACTCTTGAGTTTTTATTCTCCTGCATGTATATGTTCTTTATGTCCATAAAGTCAGGTTTTGTTTTGTGACTGTAAATTGGAGCCAGGGGAGTTTCTTTTTCTCTCTACAACTGCAACCACAGCGAGGCTTTCTCCACAACCTGGTACTTTCTGCCCCTCTGTGTGTGTGGGCAGAGAGTGTGGGGAGAGAGCTGAGCTTGATGGAGCTGTTCACCTGGTTGGAACAAGAGCTCTGGGTTTTGTCCTCAGCTTTAATCATGACGGGGTGTGAGTTAAAAGCAGGATTCGTAGAGGGGCTATTTTCCTTCTTAACTCTGTTTTGAGTTACAAAATGCCTGTTTTTTTTTTTTTTAAACACTTAGATTATCGCTGAAACAATCCTGCAGACTTCTGGAATATGATAGAATGTCCTGGATGGCTTTCTGTTCTCTTTGAATGCACCTCTCCACATTGGCTAATTACAGAAGCCAATTAAATATTTTCTTCATCAAACCAGGGTGGATTGGAAAGGACTTTCTGGCTTACATATTCATTTAACCAACACTCTCTCTCTCTCTCTCTCTCTCTCTCTCTCTCTCTCTCTCATATGTGGGTCTACCATACCACAGCATGCAAGCAGAGATTAGAGAGAAACCTTTAGGAATCAGTTCTCTCCCACCATGAGGGGCATGGGAACCAAATTCAGACCGTCTGGCTTGCTGCATGCTTGGTGCCTTTACAATGGCTGAGGGCACAGAGTCAGCTCATCATCTGTTTAATCTACAGTTTGGAGCTTCTGCTATATGCTTGTGCTTAGAGAGAAGGCTCGAAGGAGAGATGGCATTAACTCCTTGCTCCCAAGTGGCTCAAGGTTATTAGAAGGAGACAAAGTAGACAGAGACAACCTACATAAGAGGTGACCCTTGGCTGCATCTTGATGGAAATGAGCCAACAACAAGACACAGGAGATGGTGTTTGTGTGTGTGTGTGTGTATGTGAGAGAGAGAGAGAGAGAGAGAGAGAGAAAGAGAGAGAGACAGTGTGGTATATGTGTATGTTTGTATATGGAGGTCAGAGGTCAAACCCATGCATTGTTTCTTAGGTGAAGTCCACCTTGCTTTTTGAACCGGAGTCTCTCTCTGGCCTGGAGCTTGCCAATTGTGCTAGGCCAGTGAGCCTCAGGGATCCTTCTGTCTCTGTCCCCACTCTGCCCGTCCCCCATCCCACCCCGTGTTGGGAACACAGTCACACATCACCACAGTTAGATGTCTCTGCATGGGTTCTAGAGATGAATTTCAAGCCTTCATGTTTTCAAGGCAAGCACTTTACTTTTTGTTTTTTTTTTTAAAGATTTGTTTATTTATTTTATGTATATGAGTACACTGTAGCTGTCTTCAGACACACCAGAAGAAGGCATCGGATCCCATTACAGATGGTTGTGAGCCACCATGTGGTTGCTGGGAATTGAACTCAGGACCTCTGGGAGAGCAGTGCTCTTAACAGCTGGTCCATCTCACCAGTCCGGCAAGCACTTTACTGACTGAGCCAACCGTGCAATAGTCCTTAATACACTTGGGTTCAAAAGAAGTTCTAGGTTTGTGGTAATACTGGGTAAAGGGGTGTCCCATATATCCTCCCCACAGCCTCTCCACTATCCACTCTCCCCATCAGAGTGATAATATTTATTACCATTGATGCGTCCACACAGACAACGCACCTCCCCCAACCCCCCATCAGCTGGTGTCTTGCTCTTGTATGTTCAGAGGATTGAAGCAGTGTTCAGAGCCACAAGTCCAATATTGGAATATCATACAGGGTAGTTCAACTGCCCTAGAAGCATCTGTAGCTATGGGTCATCCTTCCTTCCCTCTGACCTCTGACCTATGACCTCTGACAGACCCTTTTCCTTCTCTGCAGCTCTGCCTTGTCCAGCATGTCATGTAGCTGGGTCCATATGGCCTTGTAGGCTTTTCACATCAGCTTCTTTCACTTCCGTATCTTTTTTATTCTTTGGTAGCTCTTGTTCTGGGGGGCAGTGGCGGGGAGGCAGGGTCCCAGTCTGGCCTCAAACTCGGGCTGTGCCTGCCTCAGTCCCTCTAGTGCTTCCATGACAGATGTGTTCTGTCAAGCCCAGCCTGATAACTCTTCTCCTTCAGAACGTGCAGTAACATTCCTGTGCAGATGGGCTATAGCTAGTTATCCATTCATCCACGGCAGAACATCTCAGATCCTTTCGAGTTTTGATGAACATAGGTTCTTTAAGCAGGTAAGGAGGGCACAGAGAAATGGCAGCAAAGTCTGTTTGAAGATTGATATTTAACGTGTAGGATGTGTATGTGGAGAGAGGCTGTAAAAGAGAAGGCTAATTTTATTTAGGAAATCATTACAAAACCACAGTGTGGATCCCATGTGAGAGGCACTTCTACTGTTACTATTGTGCTTGGAAACAGACATAAGGAAAAGCTGATATATACTCTCTCTCTCTCTCTCTCTCTCTCTCTCTCCCTCTCTCTCTCTCTCTCTCTCTCTCTCACACACACACACACACACACACACACACACACACACACAGTGAGCTGATGAGATGGCTCAGGGGGCAGCTTACTGCCAAGCCCAGTGACCTGAGTTTGATCCCTAGGACCCACATGGTGGAAGGAGACAACAATGCTGACCTCTACATGCATACCGTGGTACACACTCAAGCGTGCACACATGTACAGCCACACACATGCCATACGTGTAAAACACAAGACGTTCTGTTGGGATGAATTTAAGTCATGAAGGTTGCTCTGAGAGTCTAGCAGAGAAAAGCCAGGCTGTGAGCTTGAGTGCTGCTTGCTCCCCGTGACTCAGAGAGAGCCGTGTGTCTTATGCTTCCTGAGGAGCCTCGCTGAATGTCTTGGAAGGAAGCCCAACGTTGGAGGTGGTGGTAATGGCGGTGATGTGGCAAACTGTCCAATTTGTCTGAACACGGGGAGCCACCCTCAACTTCTAAATAAACTCAGAGTGAGTCATGCCAAGAACAGAGTCCACAGCCTCATTACAAGAGAACAATTGCTGCCCCTATTCAGTGCTGGATGAACTCACTGGGCTTTGCAGATGTAACAATACCGTCGGTGTGCTGTGACCGACCAGTCAGGGCAATATGTCACATAAAGATTCTAAGGGCCTCCCTGCCCCTCCCCTCAACCCCTCCAGCTTTGATGGAATTTATTTAATCTGTTAAAGTAACACACTCTGGTGCTGGAGAGACAGATCAGCAAATAAAACCTGTGCTGTACAAGGGAGAGTTGGAGTTTGGGTTCCCGGAACCCACATAGATGTGGTGGCCTGCTTGTAATTCCAGTACTCAGAAGATGGAGAGAGGGCATCCCAAGTCCAGAGCAACCTGGCTGGCTAGAGTAACAGTATTGGTGAGCTCTGGGGGAGCCTGACTCAGTGAGCAGGGTAAAGGGTGAGCGAGATCCAGGGAGGCTTTCAACATTAGCCTTAGGGCTCTCTCTCTGTCTCTCTCTCTCCCTTTCTTCTCTCTCTCTCATACACACAAACACACATAAACACACACATAGCAGCAATACACACATACACACATGTGTGTGTGCCTGCCCACCGCTCAGTGCAAAATAAATATGCATACATGCATACATACCACATACATACATACATACATACATACATACATACATACATACATGTAAAAAAGAAAAAGTCACACAATGGTGAACCCATGAAATTGTCCCTTGAATGTGCTGAAATTGTTGGTATCTCTGCCAGGACCCCGAGGATGTCACGGGTTGACAGCCTGAAGAGCTCTTTTTCCGATCACTTTAATTCTTCCCTTCCTCTCTAGCCCCTTACTCAATACATAAGCTCTGTGGTTATGCAGATTGTAGCACGCCTACCTAAGGCTTAACACTTAAAATCCACATATAAAAGAAAACATACGATATCTGTTGACTTTTTGGGTCTGGATTACCTCAGTCAAGATGATTCTTTTTCTAGCTCCATCCATTCTTCTATTTACCCCTAACTTTCATAATTCTTTTAACAGCCAAATAATGTTTCATTTTCCATTTTTATTATCCATTCATTTGCCTAACCAGTCGACGGGCATCTAGGCTGTTCCCAGTGTCTGGCTATTGTGCAGCAATGAACATGGCTGAGCGAGCGTCTTCTCTGCAGTGGGATGAAGCATCCTTCGGGTAGATGCCCAAGAGTGGTCTAGCTGGATCTTGAGGTAGAGCTATTCCCATCCTCCCCAAGAACCAGAGCACAATGCTTTCCATAGTGGCTGTACAAATTTGCGTTCCCACAGCAATGGAGTAATGTTCCCCTTATCCCACATCCCTGACAGTATGAGCTGTCGTTTGTTTTATTGATCTTGGCCAAGGTGACTGGTATAAGATGGAATCTCAAAGTAGTTTTTCTCTTTTGATTTGCAGTTTGCAAAAGCATGTCAAAAGTATAAGGGAGTCTTTGGAGAGGGGTAACTATTGTTAATCTGGGGCCAGCCCCACTTCTTTTTTTTTTATATACAGGCTCAACAGTGTGGGAATCTCTTTTACCATAGTGAACTATGAGAATTCTGACTATAGCCATGTTTTTGGAAAACAAATATTCACATATCTGGGAGGAATCCTAAGTTAAGTCATCCTGCAGGGGCAAAGGGCCTCTCCATGACAGGGCTACTTACAACAGAGAGAACAACGCTCCATTCAGCTCGTTAGTAAACAAAGTAGAGATAAATATTTAACATGAGAAAAATGTTTAACAGCCAAAAGTTCGAGGAAGCAATGCTGATGATTAACTTCCTAATTACAGAAGCTGTCTGCGGAAGCTGGGCAGGTACCTGAGACAGATTGTGTACAACAGGAGCCAGCAACTTATCCACATACACGGCTATGGAAGCTGCGTTCACCTATGCAAATGCTCAGCGATGTCAGAATCTGAGGTGAGGGCTAGGAAGATAAACTCATTCATTTGTCAAAAGCCTTCTTAATATTGATGCAACAGTTTGTCAGTTACTTGGTATTAAATGTTTTATTTAATATGCATACATGCATATAGTATATTTGGATCCAATTCACCCCCATCCTCTCCCCTTCAATTCCGACATTTTCCTCTCTCAATTTCATCTCTTGTGTTTTGTTGTTGTTGTTTTTTGTTTTTGAGATAGGGTCTGTTGCTGTCTCTTGCTAATTTAATACTTAGAGTCCATTTAGTGTGGATGGCTGTGAGACCATCTATCAGCGGCTCTCAACTTTCCTAATGCTGTAACCCTTTAATACCATTCCTCATGTTGTGGTAACCCCACCCCCCAACCCTAAATTTATTTTTGTTGCTACTTCGTAACTGTAATTTGCTACGGTTAGGAATCATATGTAAAGATCTGATATGTGACCCCTGTAAAAGCATCATTCGAGAACCCAAAAGGGTTGCAACCCATAGGGTGGGAACCATTATATAAGAACATGGCTAGTTTCTCAGGGCCCATATCCCCCAAAGAAATCTTATTCACCAGCTCCCAGGAGCCATCGACTTCCAATGGCTCCTCAGCTAAGGATGGGACTCATGAGCACCCCTGCCACCCATGCTGCCTCAGTGTTCTGCAAGTCTCATGCATTGAGTCAAAGCCACCATGAATTCATGTGTGCAGAGGCTTCGCCATCTCCAACCAATACGCTTTACTATAGATTCCCCCTCCTGGTTCTTGCAATCTTTTGGCCTCCTCTTCCAAGATAATCCCCTAACCTTAAGGCGGTGGTGGCGGCGGTGGTGGTGGTGGTGGAGACTTCCCATTTAGAGCTGAGCTCTCCACTCTATTATTCTCTGCATGTTGACCAGTTGTTGGTCCCTGTTTTAATTATTATCTGTTGCATAAAGAAATGTCTCTGGTGAGGGTTGAGAGATGCAATAATCTATGGGTGTAAAGATAATAACTTGGGGGGCAGTTTATTACTAGGTCCATTTAGCAGAATAATAATGCCAGGTTTTCCCCTAAGGCCTATGACCTAGCCAGCCATGAGATGAATTACTTTTAAATTAAGGTCTCATGGCATTCTTATATGAAGAATGCCCATAAAACTGTGTATTTTGCATCAATGTTTAAAATAAATTCTTCCCTTGATGTGAATACTAAAATTGATCTGAGATCATGAAAGAGAAAAGAAGAGAAAAGAAACATTTTCTAGTGCTATCAAAAGCACCATTAGGGGCTGGGGAGGTAGCTCCGTGCTTGCTGTGCACACATGGGGTCCTGAGTTCAAGTCCACAGCACCCAAGTACAAAAGGCATCATGCAAAGACTCCAGCATTATGGGGGGAGAAAGAATCACGTAGGTATGGTGGCTCTCAGTCTGGCCCCGTGTTCAGTGAGAGACCCCGTCTCAAGGGAATAAGGCAGAGAAGAATAGAAAAGGACATTTGGTATCTTCTTCTGGCTTCCACATGTGTACAGGCATCCACACTCACACTTACCACACCCACACTTACCACACACACACACACACACACACACACACACACACACACAAACACACACACACAAACACTATGACATTCAAATCATATTTCTTAGATGTTCTTGGTTTATGGTTGAATGTTAATACTTGCCCTCTAGTGGCTTACAATAGCAAAGAGACTTTTTTTTTTTTTTTTTGGTGGCTTCCCTTTAAGCTTCTGTTGTTGGAGAAAATGGTTCCATTAAATAAAAGCACATGTGGGGTGTGTCTGAAAAGCATCAATGATAAATCCCTTCTATCTTAAATTGGCCCTTGGCATTTCCCCACCTTCTTTCCAAAGCAGAGCCAAAAAGAAGTTGGGAGACTGAGCTGTGAAGTGGAAATAATTGGATTTCATAATCTGTCCTGTCAAATCCTGGTGAGGTAACCCTGGGCACCTGCTGCCCTTGCTTGCCTGGCTCCTCTCTGGGACCACAGTAAATAGTAGGACCTCACGGAGTTCTTCAGAGGCAAAATGATCAGGCAGTTGGGGTTGTGCAACGAAATGGTACTATTGTTACTCTTTCTAGTATCAACCCCGGGGTAAAAGTATCTTCTCCGGGCTCAGGTAAACAAAGAAATAAGCTGTTTGGATGGTTAGCTTTAATTATCAACTTGATACAATATAGAATCCCTGGGCAGAGTCTTAGGCTTCTACATCTGATTGTCTGTGGGCATGTCTATAGGAATGGCCTTGATTGCTTTAATGACTATGAGAAGACCCAGTTTGAAAGAGAGTGGTACCATTGCCTGGCTTGAGGGACAGACTGCATAAGAGTAGAGGAAGCTAACTGAGCTCCACACATGCACAAGCACATTTCTCTCTACTCTACTGTAGATGTGCTGTGACCATCCTGCTCAGGCTTCCGCAGCTGAGACTTCCCAGCTGTGTTGGATCGTAGCTAGGAATTTTAAGTTAAAATAAACGTGATCTCCCCCACCAGGTTGCAAAGGTCATGGTATTTCATCACAGTGACAGAAAGAAAACCAGGACAGAGGTCTACAGTCTTTTTGAGGCTTTTCAGCCATGTAAGGAGATCTGTGTGTATGCAGAGATAGTGAAAGTTCATAGCTTGTAAACATTAAAGCACCAACCAAATAGGATGCTACTGTTTCAAAGATAGTGGGATTTATGGTTTGTTTGTTGGTTTGTTTTGGTTTTTAGAGACAGGGTTTCTCTGTGTAGCCATGGCTGTCCTGGAACTCACTCTGTAGACCAGGCTGGCCTCGAACTCAGAATCCACCTGCCTCTGCCTCCCAAGTGCTGGGATTAAAGGCGTGTGCCACCACTGCCTGGCTGGGATTCCTGGTTGTGTCTGTGTTTTTCATGAAGTTCTCATGATTGACAGCAGCCTACTATGTGGCAGCTTAGTTGAAAGCATCTCTTCATTTGTGTGGTACGGAAATTAATGGCCTGTCATGAATTCATAGTGTAGCAGACTCAATCTAATAAGGCTATATCAGTCATGTATTATTTGGTAAACAAAAAATCCAAATAAATAAAAGTCCACATTTACCAAGATCTAGGTAAGAGGTAGTATATATTATAAGCATTTTAAGAAACATTTCTTTGAAGTTCAATGAGTTCGAGGAATGGAAAAATTACGGGAGAAAACAATGAATGACCGTGTAAGATGTGATTCTCAAGGTCAGATTTGAGCTGGACTAAGACCCAAGGAAGGCAGACTTGGATATTAGAAGACGTTTGGGGCCATCCTGGAAGAAAAAGTCTGTCATGTGGTTTTGTCCTGGGGAACTATCCTGTGGTGACCTCCACACTCTGAGTACTCATTTCTTGTCAGAACCTCCAGTTTCACCGTGGTCCAGAACGAGGGCTCAGCTCAGGGTTCCCTGGATTCATTTCCGTCTCTTGCTTGTAATTATAGCTGCTTTAAGCTCTCTTTCTCAGCCTCAGCATGGCTGACACCTTGGGTTGGGTGAGTCTCTGGAGCAGGGCTTTGCTGTGCGTTGTCGAATATTTAGCTTTATAGCACCTCCCAGTTGGGACAACTAAGGTTTCTAGACATTGACAGATGTCCCTTGGAAATGTGTGTGTGTGTGTGTGTGTGTGTGTGTGTGTGTGTGTGTGTGTATAAAATATCCACAGACCCTTGAAGGTATTTTTGATAATTCTCTAATCTTGCCATTGAGATTTTGGCAGTGGGCTGCTATACTGCATTGTAAATGTACCAAGGAACTGCTCTGTGGTTTAACCATTAGTTTAATTGTTTTTTATGTTTAATTCAATTAGTTTTGTGACCCCTGTCTTACTGTGCAGCTCAAGGTGGCAGTGAACCTGAGATTCTCCTGCACCAATGTCACAGATACTGGGACCAAGTATGCACACCACATCTGGAAACCGCTAATCCCTAAGTGTGATTGGAGTGCAGGGGACTGATTCCTGGGAGCTCTTTTTATTTTGAAATAATTTTTGATTTATAAAATGGTTGTAAAGATGAGCTAGTACATTCCAACATCCCTCCCCCCCCACCCCAATGGCTGCCTCTTATGTAGCTATGACACAGTTATCAAAACTGAGATCTTAGCATTGACTCTTACAATACTATCAATTTGCCCTTATCAATTGGATTCTCTTTTGTTTGCACAAAAATTCTCTCTCTCTCTCTCTCTCTCTCTCTCTCTCTCTCTCTCTCTCTCTCTCTCTCTCTCTCTCTCATTAGCCAGGGTTCTTTATTGCATTTGCAGAGGGTACATACACATTCTTGTAGTTGTGGAAGGAATCTAACATATACCCTTGGAAAATTGCAGGTTCTCAGAAGGAAAAAAAAAACCTAACAAGCTTTATCTAGAACAAAGAATTCAACAGTATTAAAATTGGTGGGACAAATGATGATGAGGAGAAAATTTTCTCCTTTTTTTCCCCCCTTAAGTTTTTTTTCCCCTTAAGTTATCCTCCCCTCCACCCCCAGTGTCTATGAGCAGATATGTGCACATGCACACAGAGGCCAGAAGAAGGCATCAGATCTCGTGAAGTTGGATTGATAGACAGTTGTGAGCCTCCTGATGTGGGTGCTAGGAACTGAACTTGAGCCATCTACAAGAGGAACAAGTGCCCTTAACTGCTGTCCCACCTCACTGTCCCTGAAAACCAGGATGTTGAGTGGGCTTGGTTGGCTAAGAGGTCTACTGCCATGAGCACCCTATGAGGTTTCCAAGATCCTCATTTCCGCTAAGAGCGGAAAGCCTCGCCTGAAGTTTGTGGGACTCTCACAGTGCTTGACTGGGACCATTTCAGATCTGGGAACCCACAGGATCTCCTGTCTCACTTTCAGCAATCTGTCCTTGGTCACAGATTTTCCTCTAAGCGATAGATACTAATGGGATGAACTCATGGTTGTGAGTCCCAGGTCGCTGTTTTAGGTTTAAGATGAACAAAAGGGCCTCTTTCCAATATTAGCTGACAAACACCCGAATACGGAGCCACATGGAAGAGTTGCAATCTATTGAATCCCAGTGCATGTGAGCTATAAGTAATTTCAGGTTCTTGGTATCATTTGTGGCCCAGCCAGTTCTCATCAAAGTCAGCCTGATTCGGGGGCCGATCAATGCCAGGGAGACCCCTTTGTCTTCTTTTGGGGCATAGAATTTCAAAGATGCTTAAGTCAATATTCCTTTTACTAATGTGTCTTACAGAAATGCCTGGGTTCCCCCCTTCTTCTCATATAATTAATTGACCTGCCTGCCACCCACGAGGTATAGTCGTTGTTGCCTATAATTCTCTCTCCGTTCTAATTGCCATTCTGGTTTCAATTCTATCTGTCTTTAGATGGCTCTCCCCTTCCTCAGGAGTGCGGGGCGTGCGTTGTACTCAGTTTTGTCTTACTGAGCGTTTGCTTCTAAATGTCAGCATAATTTTTCTACCTTATAATATCGGAGATGTTATAAGCATCCATCAGCCCGAAAGAAGAGCACAAGAGATTAGGTATCATTTATCTGTATTGGTTGTTCATCGTAATGACCCGCTGGACAACAGGATCAGATAATCTGTTGCTTTGATGGAAACTAATTATTCTTAAGCATGACAGCCTCGAAATAGCTTTTGTGACATTGTTCTTAAAAATGACGGCTACCTAGTCATTATTACTGCGAACAAGGGCTCAGCCATGTTCTCTTATGATTTCCCTATGTAAGTACCACAACACTTTGGATTTTTCTTTATTGCTGCTTTTTTTTTTTTTTGAGTAAAAAAAAAAATGGAACTAGAATTTAAGAGCTTTAAATTTTCAAGTGTCAAATGTAAGGCCTGATAAATGTGTATTTACTGTTTGCTATTTACTATTTTCTTTCATATCTTTATTTTGCATGTATGCGCGCACGTGTGTGTGTGTGTGTGTGTGTGTGTGTGTGTGTGTGTGTGTGTGTGTAGGCCAAAGGGTACTTTCAAGGAGTCTATTCTCTCCTTCCACCACGAAGTTTCCTGGAATTGAGTTTCAGGTCGTTAAGCTTGGTCAGATAAGCCTCCACCCACTGAGCCATCTGACAGGCTCTACATTTTCTTCTTTCTTTTCCGACAATGTCTTATGTAGCCCAGGATACTCATGTAGAATTACTATTGTCTGGAAGTAGCGAAAGCACAGTTAGAAGACAATGTTGCTAGGAGGTATCTGCACGTCCTCTTTCTTTTTCTTCCCATTGGCAATTATATATGGTTTGGAGAATAAAGTTGTCAATGATTAAGGTGATGAAATTAAAAGCATACATTTGTTTTAGTTTTATTTTGTTGATGAATGTTTGCCTGCATGGATGTAGGTGCACCATGTACATACGTGATGTTCACAAGGGCAAGAAGAAGGCATCCGATGCCCTGGAACTGGAGTTAAAGTGGGCTGTGCACTACCATGTGGGTGTTGACAACCAGACTTGGGCCCTCGGCAAGAAGCTGTGCTCTCTTTTCTTTCTTGTTAGACTTATTTATTTATTTTATGTATATGAGTATACTGTCTGTCTTCAGAAACACCGGAAGAGAGCATCAGATCCCATTACAGGTGGTTGTGAGCCACCATGTGGTTGCTGGGAATTTAACTGAGGACCTCTGGAAAAGCAGTCAGTGCTCTTAACCACTGAATTGTCTCCAACCCCCAAACTGGTGCTCCTAAAGAGCATAATTCTATAACTACTTTTAAACATAGAATTGATCTACCACCAAAATGAGTTTTATTTTATGCATGCTTATATATAAACTTCAAGATAACCCCCCATACTTTGGTATATTTCTCTTTTTGTATCTTGTGTAGAGTGTTTTAGAAATGTAGTCAATATTCTACAATAGTATCTGTATTTCAGACATGACTGATGGTAAAGATTTATACATTGTTATTGAGCCATTCCAAAGCAGCTGGAGTCCCCTGATTTGAATTTGGTAACTTTACATGCCCAGTGTTCCTTTGTTGCTGTTTATCTTGTTTGTTTTAAGAGGAGTCCTCTTGTCGTGCCCAGGTTAGTCTCAAACTAGCATCACCATAAAGCAGTACTTGCTAGGTCAGAGAGATGGTGCAGAGGGTAAAGCTCCCTAAAGGTGTACTGTGTAACCCTGGAAGCCACATAAAGGTCGAAACAGAGATCTGGTCCTACAGAGTTGTTCTCTGACATCCATATGGCTTGTGTACTCCATGACAACGCGTGGGACGCACATACACACAATAGTAAATATAATTAAAACATACTAAGAAAAAATTTCTGCTATAAGAAAATGCAAACACTACCATAGTTAATGGTAATGTAATGAAAATTTACAGTGTTTCTGACGTCTGCTGGCTCTGGGCTTCTCTATCCAGGTCCATTTTAAAAGAAGGTTGTTTGTAGCACTTTTGTTGGTTGGGAAACATAATCCCAGAATTTTATTCCATGTACCATGTACCATGTACCATACACCACACACACACACACACACACACACACACACACACACACACACTCATGTGCATGCACATACTCTATAATTAATTCTGTTCCTTTTCTCACATAAAATTTTATTCCTCCCCCAACAAGGTATGTGTGTGTGTGTGTGTGTGTGTGTGTGTGTGTGTGTGTGTGTATGTATATATACACATATATATTCCTTTATAAAACCCTCATGTTTATTATTTAAATTGTTACACAATTTCATGAACTGAGCCTGACTCTCCCCTATCCCCTCTAGTTTAGAAAACTTTTAGCAGCCACAGGCCAACTAGAGGAGACCATTTAACTGGAGCCCTGGCAAGCTCCATGGGTTCTCTAGGCTGAGCACTTAGAATATTCAGCCTCTAGAAGTAGCTTTGGAGTAGCACAACATCTAGGTGAGAAAAGGTGTGTGTGTGCCTTGGATGCAGGGGACGTGTCTAACATCTGCCTCCAGCTCAGACCTGTGTTTGAAGTTCCTTCTATGAAGCAGGAGTACAGATGGGTCAGGCAGTGTTTAAACTCATCTCCATGTAAATACTAATATTCAAGATCCTCCTCCTTCTGTCTCCCATGAACTAGCATCACAGGCATGTACTCTTGTACCTGTGAAATTTAAGTGTTTAACAACCCCCATCTCTATATATACATATTTCACATACATATATGCATGTATGTGAAACAGGTATGTTCATGTATGTGAAACAGATATGGTGGAGGTCAGAGGTCAGCCTTGACTATTAATTGGTTTTTGCCTTCATCTTGTTTGAGATAGATAACATTGTTTTTTCTGCTGTGAATCCCAGGGTAGTTGGTCCTCAAGCTTCTAGGCCTTCTCCCATCTCTACTTTCCATGGCCTCATGGGTACACTATGATCTGAGATGCTCAGACTTTCAGTGTGTCCTGGGGTTTGAACTCAAGTCCTTACATTTTGTATAGCAAGTGCTCTCGTCCACCAAGCCACCTCCCCAGCCCACAACTGTTCTTAACTTATTTTGAAGGCAAAACACAAAAGCTTGTCTTCTCTGAACTAAAATCTTCATTTTGACAGGCGATAATGATAATGCTTTCGCGGATTAATTATAATTGTATATTGCTGACACAATGCTTATTCTACTGGTGGTGGACATACACCTTTTCCGTTGGAAGTACTGTTTGGGACAGCTTTGTCAGGAAAAGACCCTGGCAAATCTTGGACCTACTTGGCAAGACTGCATTGGAACACGCTTACTACTAGAACCTTCTAAAGACCTATGTACTGTCTCTGTACCTGTGGCTTACCCTTCCTTGCATGGATACAGTTACAAGCAGGTTTTCTTGTACCAGGGTGACTATGTGAGAATGATGAATTCAAATACCATGATGTAATCATTGTCATTAATATTAGTTGTAGCCAACGCAAATGGGCGCAGACTATATTTTGGATACTTTGTGAGTCATTCACTCGCAACATTTTTACAAACAAAGAAACCAGCGCAAGCAAACTCGGTTTTCCGGAGACATGGAGTTAGTGATGTGACTAGTCCCAGCAAAGAATTGGTTGGACAGAGAGAAATGAAGCACGTAACCTGTTGTCACGTGGCCACAGATCTGGTCCCAGGCAGTAGGTGCTCTCCCTCTTCAGAGGATGCCATAAGGAGTCTTAACTTGAAGCTAGTTCCCCATTCTCCAGCATGGCCAGAGCGCTTAGGAATAAATGTAAACAAAGCCATTCCTTGTGTTCTTTCCAGCAGCCAGAGCGCTCTTGTGCTGACGTCTGCAGAGCTCCTGTGTTGGCAGATGAGCCCTGGCGCTGGAATCTGCAAAGTTGATGATTAGTCTGAGAAGTCTGGCCTGCATCTACAGGACATCTTGTAGCACAATCAAGCCCTACTTCATCATGCTTGGTGACAAGACTTTTCCCGAGGAAGTCTCCATCAGACGCAGGGAGCCAGGGAACAGCTCAGTAGCTAATTAGACAAGGGGACTTACGGCAAGTACAGGCCTACTTCAATAGGCTGGAAGGGCGGGCCTGTCAAGCCCCTCTTGTCGGCTCTGTGCTTTATACCCATCACTGTACTGGTTGAACATTAACACACAGAAATCTGCTGATTTTTCTCCCATCTCTCAGCCCATGCAGAGAAGGAGCGGCAGCTAATCTGTACGTCTTTAAGGTGGCTCCAGGCTTCATTATCCCCCCGAAAGCATCAATCTTCAACTCATTGTTAGAGAAGCTGCATAAGACATAGAAATGTAGGGAGATGGGCAGAGGTGCCGCGTGTGGACTTTCTAGTGTCTGCTATAATTTCCTCTTTTTCCTAGGATGGTTGCTTTGACTCAGGGGAAAAGCCAAAGACTTTAAGAAGTATAAAAGGTTTCCCTGTGGAGACAAAAGCTAAGGAATTGCAAACAGTTCCTTCCCTGTTGCTATGGTCATTGGCTAGATTGTCGAAAACAACCGTAGATGTATGTATGTGCTTACCAGATTGTCAAGATGGAGAAATAGATAGTGAAAGAACTTTACCAAAAAAAGTTAGAAATATATTCTACATTTTAGAATGAAAAACAATATAAACATGGCAAAGCAGTAACAGTGACAACGAAAGGCAGTTAGTTAGCTTATAGCAGGAGAGGATGTAGTCTTGACTATTTACCCAATTAAGACAGTAAGATATGAAAACCTTTAAAGATGCTGTGTGTTTGTGTATCTGTGTATGCCTGACTGTGTGTATGTCTATGTTGTAAGTGTATTGTGAGTGTGTGTATGTGTGTGCATGTGTATGTATGTGTATATGTGTTGTATGTATGTGTATATGCATGTATGTGTGAGTGTGTGTATGTGTGTGAGTGCGTGTGTATGTGTGTGTATGTATGTGAATGTGTGTATGTGTGTGTAATTGTGTATTGTGTGTGTGAATGTGATGTGTGTATGTGAGTGAGTATGTTTGTGTGTGTGTGTGTGTGTGTGTGTGTGTGTGTGTGTGTGTGATGTCAGAGTAGCTCGAATCAGCTTCTGTCACCCGTGGTAAACATAATAGATGGCTAAAACTCTAAGAAACCTCTGAGAGAGATCTCCTGTCAGGCCACAGGTGAGACAAGTGAAATCCAGAGTGGGCACACGGGTGGCTACCATACCTTGCTTTTTGTTCAACACCATGATCTTTGTTGTGGGTATTTGGGGGTGGGGTGGGGTGGAACTTGTTTCCTTAGGCTGAGTCCACCTCATACCTTGAAAGCCAGTGGTTGTCAGCTACACGTAAGCCTTCCTTGTAAGCATTTGTCAATGGACGTTATTTAACTGTGTCTTCCCGAGGGTGAGATACTGTCATCTTCTGATTGAATCTCGGGGGTGGGGGGACGTGTACTTGGTTCTGAGTTGTGCTGTAAGGATGCTGACTTGTCTAAGCCATGCTGATTTGTCTGTCAGGGCAGACCGCCAACACAGAGGCATAGTGGGGTCCCCTTCCCTTCTAAGTGAATAGGAGCAACAATGGTAATGGCAGGAGCTATGGTGACATGCCATCCAAGAGGAGATTTTGTGTGGCTCAATTTCGCTGGTTTAGTTTGCTCCAGTCACATAAACAGTGTTGTTAGCATAGCAAATGAATTCACAGGGAAATGAGAAGCTTGGGTAGAAGACCCAAGTTTTGTCTGGTGAGAGATTTCTGACTGCCTCAAACAAAACACTCAATCTTTTTGGGTCTCAGTATCTTCAGATACACAAAGAATATATGAATAGATATGTCTAAGGAGATTTCCTTTTCTTAAAAACAAAGACATTTATTTATTTGTTTGTTTGTTTCATGTGGGTTGGGGGAAGGCACGTACCATGGCTGACGTCTTCGGAGTAGAAGAACTCTTGCGGGAGCTGATGCTCTTCATCCACGACATGTGGTGTGAGGCTCACACTCCCGGGTTCGGTGGGAAGCACCTTTACCTGTTGAGCCATCAGGTTGGCTCAAGGTGTGTCCTGAGTTTAGGTTTAGCTAATAATTGGACTCTGGTGGAGGGCAGGGGTGTGGGGAGGGGAATGAAGGCGGAGTTAGAGAGGTTCAGGTAGGGAGGAAGCAGAAAAAAAATCTCAAAGCCTGAAGGTAGAGCTTGCACGCAACATTTTTAAGTGCTAAGTATTGTGTCCTGTGCCTTTTAAATTCTCTATCTATCTATCTATCTATCTATCTATCTATCTATCTATCTGACACAGGATCTCTCTCTGTAGCCTGGCTGTCAACTCCCTGCATAGGCCAAGCTTGCCAGGAACTCACAGAGATCTGCCTGCCTGAGTACAGGGAGAGGAAAGTCATGTGCCACAGCCTCCGCTGCACATAGCATTTTTGGGGGGTTATTGACCGATTCTTTGAGACAGGGTCTCATGCATACCAGGCTGATCTCCAACTTGCTATGAAGCTGATGCCAACCTTAGTCTCCCGACTCTAAGTTCAACCCCCGGAATGCTGGGATTCCGTGTGTTCACCTCTGCACCAAGATTATCCCACAGTGGAGAGTGAACCCAGGATTTCCCCTGTTCTAGGATGGAATTCTACCAACAGAGCTCTGGTCTCAGCCTCAGGCCTGGCCCTTGCCAACAGTGAGGACGGTTCCGATTCTAGCCTCCCTCTAAGCACCCCTGGATCATAGAGTCTAGCTTGGCAATACCTGAGATGCCACCCCTGGGTGGGTTCCTTGTGTTCCCCTTTTCCACAGCTCCTGGGACATCTGCTATCACAGAGTCCTGATGTCATTTACCACTTACTATCACGTTGCGGGTTCTTTTTTATTACTGACTTGAGGTGAAAACAACCTGCATCTCATTACCATAATGTCTCCAGATGTGGGAAAGTAAAACTGGACTGCATTACACATGTGCGTCTCACACCCAGTCCACCATGGCTAGCATTATATGCCCGAGAGTCCTGGCTCTCCTCTAGCTTAAGCCCTGTCCTTGACTTAAGAAGGGGGGCGGTTAAGCTAGAGTAAAGATATGTCCCACCTCCCTCCACCTCTGTCACATCTTTCACTGCTTTGACAGAAGACCCGACAAGAAGCAATTTAAACAGGGAAGGGTCTATTTTGGTTCACGGCCTGTGGGGAAGTCCCACGGAGAGAGCATTACATGGCTGGTCTCGTTGCATTCATGGTCAGGAAGCAGAACTGCAACTCATCTCTTTGTCCATTTTGCTGTCTGGGATCCCAGCCCAGGGGATGGAGCTGTCTGTATTTGGGGTTGGGCTTCCCATTTCAATTAGCCTAATCTTAAACAAGCAAGCAAGCAAGCAAGCAAACAAATAATAACAACAAAAACCTCTCACAGACATGTCCCAGAGACTTGTTTCCATGGTGATTATAAATCCTGTCAGACTTGACAATCAAGATTAACCATTGATCATGCTGCCCTGTAAGATGTTGGATTTGATAGTAAAATTTTTTAAAAACATGTATGTGTGTGTGTGAGAGAGAGAGAGAGAGAGAGAGAGAGAGAGAGAGAGAGAGAGAGAATGAGAGCCACATCTGTGTGGCTACCTTTGGAGGCCTGAAGAGGGCATCAGATCTCCTGGAGTAGTGGTTAGACCACCTGACATATATAGGTGCTGGGAATCAAACTTCAGTCCCAGCAGAAAGGTCTCTCAGTCGCTGAGCCACCTATCCAGACCTTGACCATAATTTTTAAAAACCAGTTTGAAGCAACCCAGGCTGCAATTCCAACATCCCTCTCCTGTTTTGGAAAGTGTGTGGCAGGGAGGAGACTTTTCCTTTACCCTCTGCTGCCAGCCAGGCACCTCGCCACGTAAGCCCTGGGTTCCCTTGCGGTGAGTTTGACAGAAGAGCTACTGTCTACATGTTGGCTTGTCTTGATTACTCATTAGTGGTTCTCAGTTGAACCAGGAAATCTCTCTGGAGATATACTCTGTGGGGTTTGAGGGTTTTCTCTCTCAAACTCTAGAGAACTTGGGATGGGTGTCGCAGCAGGCTTTTCGATCAGATTCCACAGCAGCGGGTCTGGAACAGCTTTGCACGCTGCAGGAATACCTGGAAGGTAGACCCAATTAAGCACCCCGTTCTTGCCTGACCTTTGTTCCTCTCCCCTGCTGTGTTCCTTGGTCCTTTAATTAATGAGACTATGAAAATTTCAAAGGAGCTGCACAGATGTGGCGCCATTAAGATGCTAGTGCAGACTTGAAATCGGATGATGAAATTGGGAACAAAGACAGGCTAGCATCTAAATCCCAAGGGTGATTTTTTTTTTTAAATCTATTTTGTTTTCTTTGGTGGCTCATTTCTTCCACCGTGTAAAAAACAAAGCCAGGAGCTACCAAGGTGACTTGTTCAATGGTACGGATAATGGCTTGTTTTCTGGGACTCTTGGAAATGCAGTGACATGTGTGTGTCTATGCGCGTGCACGGGTGCGCATGTGTGTGCACAAACCACCATGGACTAGTAAGAACTTAATATTTAAGTAGAAAAAAGTTACCTCAAGACTGAGATAAACATCCTAAGGGGGCCCTTCTCACCCAGGCCTCAGAGAGCCCTCTGTGATTGGGAAACAACATGAGAAGGTCTTTGTTTTTTATATTCCAGGTCATTACTGGTGGGCCATTCATTAGTCAACTAGAAAATGCTGTCAGGACAACTTCAGAAATCCAGACGATCACGACGTCAATTCTTATTTTAGGTGAACTGGTTGGGCCGTTCCTCCCTCAGAGAACTGGAGCGGGTTTCCCCTGATGAGCTTAATTGAAAGGGCTTGCTTCCACTTGAACGATGGGGTAAACATCTGGCAAAGAGGTGTGTGTTTAGAGCAATGTAGAAATCTTGGAAGAGACCGGGAGCCGCGGGCATTAGCTAGCTAGCCAGGGTCATCCGTTTCATGGCCCACTCCTTTATTTTTGCCTAGCTCTGACCTTGAATGTGACTTGGCTGTGTGCTTCCCCTCTGTTAGATGGGGATGACGGGAGGATGACTCATACTTACAGCCAGGACAAGTCACTGTGAATAACTGGAAAGCACTTTTTAGATGAGGGGCCTCTGTGTGAACGCAGTTGGGGAATGTGGGCACGTACACATTTCAAGGTAGGGACAACACAGGTTTGGATGCATTAGGAGGCATGCTCATAAATTCCGGGACAATTGCAAATTGTTACGAAAGGAAACGCTGCTGTGGCATAAGGAATGCAGCAGCAGAGAGGGGAGCAAGATGACTGAGGGGTTTTCATTCATTCACCCTCTCAGCAGCGTACATAAAGATGCACCCAGGGGCTCTGCGCAAGTCCCGGGCTCTGGGGTCAACTGTAGCAACCTATGCACACTGAGGTGCGTGTATATTTTTCCTCTCACGAAGCTCACTGGGGACTCAGACAATAACAACAACAACAACAACAACAACCCACGACTCAGAAATTATAATCTAGTCGTCTAGGGAAATAACTTCTATGTCTCAATTCTTAAGACTAAAATTAAGGGCTACACTTACTTCATGGGTAAAGGCAGAATGTCCACATGAAGAACTTGGTATGTGCTTAGGGACATTCAGACTACATGGTAAGAGTTATTGGAATTATGTTTTTTTTTTTTTTAAAAAAAGGAAACCCACAAGTCTGCATAGTTAATCATGGGACACTTGGTAAACACAGAAGATTTCCTTAGAGATAGGTTTGGCAGGGGTGGAGGGTAGCAGGATGTGGGGAGAGAAACTAGACATTCCAATAGCTTTACATTGTCAAAGAAACGTCATGGTAAGGGTAAAAATGAAAGGGATGGGGGTTGAAGCACTGGTCTTATTTTGCAGCACGCTCATGAGATATTGGAAAAGCCAAAACTTCTTACCCATAAAGCATATTAACTTCTTTACCTATAAAGCATCCTGGTGGTGGGACTTACATTTGGGACACATTCTGGTCCCAAGTACGAGTCTTCTGGAACAGTGAGCGATGATGGCGAGCAAAACCAAGCTGGTAGTGCGCTTCTCTCTCAGGTAGGAAGTGAGACATGAGCCTATGCCAGTAAGTATCTATAGGAGAAGAGAATGATAGTATAATAATAAAATTCCTGTCTAGACTGACTCCTTGACAGAGAGATTAATCCGTGCAGACAGAGATACCCATCAATGTCATAGATTACTACGGTGTTGCTTAAGAAAACTTGTGAGCAAAGCAGGCCATTGATTAAGAACCTGCTTGAGACCGGTGAGAAGAGTACTTGGAATACTTAAGTGGCAGAACTGGCTTTTAGAAAGCAGGCTGGATTCCTTGCGGTCCTGGGCTATAATCCATTAAAGGTCCTCAAGGGTAGGTTTTGGACCAGCATCATCTGGGAACTTGTGGACAATGCAAATCACTGGGCCACACTCCTGGCACACTGATAAGAGCCTCCCAGGGCGGGACCCCAGCAGTCTTTGGACACACCTTCCAAGTGTTGCTGGTGCTCCGTCAAGACAGAGGACCACCAACAGAGACCTCATCCTAACAAGTGATTCAAGAAAAGGACAGCCAAGCAAGCAAACAAACACCCAAGTTCCAGACTTGTTCCTTAACTCATTCATAGACTTTGCTCGATTTTATAAAAGCAATACAAGATGTACCCAATACTGTACTCCCAGTGAGATTGCTCAGCAGGTGAAAGGTATTGGCCAAGCCTGAAGACTTGAGTTCCATCTTTGAGGCCCACCAAAGAGGAAGCAGAAAACTGACACCTGAGAGCTGTCCTCTGACCGCCACACATGTGCTCTGTGGGACGCTGCCCGCACACAAACCACCTAAAACATTACAAAATTTGTCACTTGAAAAGATACATCATTGCTGGGCATGATGGTATGGTGCACACCTTTAATCCCAGCACTCGAGAGGCAGAGGCAGGTGGATTTCTGAGTTCAAGGCCAGCCTGGTCTATAGAGTGAGTTCCAGGACAGCCAGAGCTGAGAAAACCTATATTGTATTGAAACCCCAAGGGGAAAAAAAAAGATTAAAAAGAAAAGATACATTACGAAACAATGTTAGGATTAAGAGTACTGGAGTCCTGTGGGGTGGTAAACGGTGAGGAACACAAAGAATTAAAATTGGAGACATTTCTGCTCTTCTTTAAGCAGGGATGGAAGACTGGACACTTCTGTTCTGGGCCTTCTGTTGAATCAATGCTGTGCTTTCTCACCCAGAGGTTAATTAAACACATCAGAATCTTCTAGAAGGTTCTATGAAAGGCAAGACAGCCTCTTCCTACCTTGCCTTAGAGAATGTATTGTATGTATCCTTTGGAGGAACTGCGGTAAGGGAAACAATCAGAAAGCTAAAAGCTAGGAGATAAGCCACCCTGGAAGTGACCTTTTCCTGGGTGGGGTCTGACCCCTGTAAGCGGCTGGGTGGGGAGTTTTGGTAAAGAGTTGTAAAATTTAGGTGGAGTGACCTAGGGAATGGGGCCATATTTAGATTAAAAATAAGCCCAGTACATTTCTCAATGGCTAAGAGCGACTTCTTAGCGACCAGGTGCTTCGTCTGGATGGTTAATATTAATGAGACACACCATACTTCCCTTCCAAGGATCTGATCTCCATTGTCTCTCTCGTTTTCTGGGCCTCTCCGTGAGATAGGCGTGGGTGGGTGCTATTTCCCCATCTCCTCATAAACGAGCACACCAGGAAAACCAATGCCTTTGATTGGTGCAAGCCCCATCAGTCAACAAATATTTATGAAGCATCTGACATTCTTTCCTGGCATTGGGTTTTTTAAAGATCCGGTGTAGGGAGGGGCCTTCAATGGGTGAAACCGAGCGAGGGGACAGAGTTAAGAGAGAACTGGCTTGTGCTGCCTGTCTGCTGCTCCTGGGGGTAATCCAGACTTGAGGGCAGGTACTTTTTTAGTATAGATTAAGCATCACCTGTGACTCACTCCCTCCATGGCGGCTTTCCATGTAGCCTACTAGGAATAGGCTGCGAGTTTAGACAATGGGAAGATAAGAAGAACGGGCAAAGTTGGCTAAACTGAGTTTTCTTGTTAAATAAACTCAGGAACAAAATTTGTTTCAACTTTGTTTGTTTAGAGTTGGTGAAAATTCCTACTTGCACCAAAGTATGCAAATAGCATTCAAACAGGGTCAAGAGGCCTTCAAGTGATTTTTATGATGTGACATGTCACCCACACCCTTCTGGCCTCAGCCTTCCCATCGGGACCACAAAAGGGTGGTCTTAAGTGGATTCTGTGACTCCTTTGGTGCTCTATGCTTAGTCTCTGATGGCCAGGGGCATCATCTCAACCTTATTGGACCCTATGACAATAGTGGAGGGAGTGAAGGGAAAGTGCCCACGGGCTTGAGAGAGAGCTCAGCAGGCACAGCCCCTGCCGCCCTGACACTGGACCTCAGTTTGGTTCCAAGCATCTACACCTATATAGAAATATGTAATCATAAGTAACTCTAGCTCCAGGGGACCCAACACATTCACGTGCACAGCCTACGGAGAAGCGCTTGTGAGCACACACACACACACACACACACACACACACAGAGTAAATGATATATTTTAAAAAGAATGCAAAAAGGGTCCAATCTGGTAATAAGGAAAGTAATTAAGAGTTAGATTTGGGGGGGGAGAGTTTCATATTATCTTATTTGTATTTCCAGTGTTTAATTCCAACATATCTGGTGTGGGTTCATGTAGATATATTTGCAAACACATTTATGTTAAGTCTACCTATATATTGTTACCTCAGAGTAATAAGACAATAGGTGATTTTGACTTTGCTCTTCTTTGCTTGTTGTTATAACTGTGTGATAAGGTTCATGGGTCTTGTCTGATGTGCACCTCCAGCTCTCCAAACCCCTTTGAAGACTTTCCATCTCTCTAGCCTAACACACACACACACACACACACACACACACACACACACTTCCCCTACCTCCTCACAACCCCCACACAACACACAAACACAGCACACCACACCACATATACACACCACATACATACTAAACATACCATATATATGCTACACACATACAACCCACACACATCACATACAAACACACAACCATTCACAACCATACACACACCACACCACACACATACCACACACCATATGTACATTGCACACACACTATATACACATACACATACCACACCACACACACAACACACATACAACACACACAGAACATACACTGCACACACACCACTCACACTATACACACACACCACACCACACACACACACCACACACATACCACACACACAAAACACACACACAAAACACACAACACACACACACACATACCACACATACCACACACACACACTAAACATACCACACCACGCCACAAGTGTGCCTGGTACCTGAAGAGGCCTAAAATAGATGTCAATTCCCTTGGAATTAGAATTACAGACAGTTGTAGCCACCATGCCAGTTCTGGGAATTGAACCTGGGTCCTCTGTAACAGCAGCTAGTGCTCGCCATCTCTCCAACTCCACCTGACTGGGGGGCTTCTTTAAGCTAATACGCTTGTATTATGCATTTTCTCAGTGTTGAGAAAATCCTGGGTTTGATCCCCAGCACTGCAGAAACCAGGCGTGGTTGGCTGAAGTTTACAATCCCAGTGCTTAGAAGGTAGAAGCAGGAGAACCAGAAGTTCCTTGCTATATAGGGAGTTGCAGGACTCCCTATATGTCTTGGCTGGACGTCTCAAGACACCATCTAAAACCAAGCCAAACCAGAACGTAGAGCATGTGCGCGATTGAGCATCTTGCTTGGATTGTTTAAGTCAAGACCTTGAGCCCCATGGCTCAACTAGCAGCGACATCAAGTCTTTTGGGGTTGATTGAATGAAACCTAAGCCTTATCAGTAAACTGTCAAGCTTCACCTGCGCAGCTGTTTAGTGAGTGTGGGCTCCATTCTGGCGCTGGCGCACTTCCGGCCTGCAGCGCCACCAGTCTGGTGTCTGTACAGTGCACAATTGTAGGCACGTTTAACAATAAACCTTAGTCGTCCCTGGATTCATCACCAATTTGTTCAGAAGGCAAAATAAGAAAAGATCACAACGGGAGAGTGATGCAGACCTATGTAACGGGAGAACGCTTCCGGTCGTTCCACTGACGTCACTGGCAGAGTGATTGACGGAGCCCTTTGGGAAAGCCCGGCATTGTATTGGTTTCGGTCACTCTTCCCCCACAATTCTGATTTCAGTTAAGAAATAGAGATCCATCTTGCCAGTTTACAGTTCGGTAATATATCCAATCTAATTGCATCATCACCCCAACCAGAAGACTCTTCCAGGACAATGAGTGACAAACAGATAAGCCATAGAATGATCCGCACTTGCAAATGGGTGTGGCAAGAGCTGTCTTTACCGTGGAAATTGAGTCAGTTGAGGACTTTTGGCTTGCAGTGTGAACAGGTGCCAAAAAAATAAAAGGCCTATTTTTTTTCTAATCTCCATATGTAATTTCTACTAATAAATATTTCTTCACCTTCACATCTACATGGAAAAAATTGCCTCCTACACAAGCTCCACCTTCCAGCCAGGTCCAGGCCTCTCACTCCCAACGTTATCATTATACCTGGGATTCCAGCAGCCTTTGGTTAGGAAGGCTTCATGCAAATATGAACATAAAACACCGCCATTTCCCCCTTCCCACTCCCCCTGAGTGAAATAACAGTTTATTCTGCAGGTTTTCAAATCACTCCTACAAAATTGGCAATCCAATACAATTGACACATTCATGCTAATCCACCCAGAAGTAAATACACGGCAGTTCAAAACCGCGACACTTGCAAAGACCACAGCTCCCCAATTACTGAAGAATTAACTAGGGATATAACGAGGGAGGGGTAAGTGTAATTCAGCATGGAGAGACCCAGGCTTGCTTGCCGTTCTGTGCCTAAGCTGCCAACGGCAACTTTCTATACATTGGAGAGCTTAGAAGTATGGCCAACTTCCACGCTTGCTTTAAATAAAAAGATTGCACCACGTTTTCTTGGGTTCGATCTAAAAATGGACAAAATGCCCCAGAGAGATGCTAGCTTGGGGGCCTTTGTGAAATAAGCCAATGCTCTGGCATGCTCAAACACCCCTTGTGGGAGTGTTTGTTGTGACTCTATGATGCACGGAGTTTGAGCTTTGCTGGCTGTTCATGGAAAGCAGAAGGAAGTTAGCTGCATGCTGGAGTGAGGGTCCGGAAACCTGGGTTTGGGCCTCAACTTCATCCTTAGTAGCGATAATAGTCCAGGAACAACCAATGTGTTCAGCGCTATACATATCCCTGGGCGTTTTAATATGCATCTTAGCCTTACAGACACCCTGGGAGTCCCTCATGTTTCACAGATGGGGAAACCCAAGCTCAGAAAGGTGCTAATTGCCCGTCACCACACTGCGTAGCAGCCTCTTCTGCCATATAGCTAACAGGCCCAGGTCTAGGTCCAGAGGAGGTAGGAGCTTCACCTTGTGTCCACAGCAAGGCTGATCTAAAAAGGATATAATTAGTCTAGAATTTCCAGTCCATTGCTTAGGTCATTGGACCATGATGTCTCTGAGCACCAGAGCTGGCCCGGGAGGCGAACCAGCTCACATTTCTTGCCTTTGGCCAGGAAACCACTTCTGGGCTTTGACTGGATCCCAGCAACCATGATCAATGTAGACAGGCAGTCAGGAGAGGAAATGAAATGCTAATCATGTACTTGGCTCTTCCAGAAGGATCTCCACTCTTACAAATGGGCATCTTGCAGAGACTGCTTAGTGGTTATGATAAGGAAAGTCTCACCATCACTTTAATCTCTGAGCCCAGTCCACCCACAGGCCTCAGGAAAATGCCTGATTGATCAGACAGCATTACAGATTTCAGCTCCTTGTCCATTAGGAGGGAAAGAACCTTCCGGAAGCGTGGGCACCAGGGGAGAAAGCTCTCTCTGTTCTTGGATCACACACAGACAGTCTAGAGTCATGGCTTTGCTTGAAGTGAGCCTTGGACCACCAGACCCCATAGAGGGGGATGTAGGAACATTCTTTTCCCACTCAGCAGACATTAAATATAGCAGAGTGGATTTTATTGAGAATATACTCTGTGTAGAAACAAATGAAAAAAAAAAACTCTAAAAACCTCTGCAAAGTTCTATGTGCCGAATCTTCTGATTAAAAATACAAAATTTTACTTAAAGTGTTTAATTTTAGGAAGAGAAGAAATCTAGTCTTTGAAGACAGAGGAGAAAATGAAAGCATTATAGCAAACAGGCAGGTCAGATTCATAAAAGTTACCATTCCCCAAAGGCACCCAACCACCCGTTCAGTTGGCTTAAGAGCAAAAAAGTTCATTTCTTTTGTAATTTGGTTTGTTTATAAGACAGTCCTATCTTGTGAATTCCTGAATAGTGGGATCCAAAGGTAGAAAGAAACTTCCAGAAAGATGTGAGACATAGCTCCTTCCAGAACCTTCTTTCATAGATGCCCTCTTCTGACTTGTTTGATAACTTGATTTGAAAGTATAATTTATTCTTTTTCTGTAGTTACTAATTAACCATAACAAGGTTGTTATGAGTAAGACTACAGTTGTTGGCAGAAAGAAAAACCCCAGCAAAACAAGGCCAAAACCCCACTCTCTAAACACGAGCAACAAAGCAACACAAAAAAGAATTCCCAAACTAGCAAACTTTAGTAAATTCTCCTACCCAGAATTTAGACTGTCCCTCCAAACTGCTTCAGATTCCTGTCCCTCGTCCTCCCGTTCATATTTATATCCCCTCTGTTTAATTATTATTTATCTAATGGCTTAGGAGTTTCTATGGTATTTTTCCACCCAATAAATCAGGTTTGTTTTGGCTCCAAGAACCCATGTTTGTGTCTTCTTTAGTTGCCTTCGGGAGCTGTCTGTGGTCTTGGCTTTGTTTTCTCCTGTGGTCTAAGGGTTCAAACCCAGGCCCTCCCACTAAGCTAAGCTAGTGCCATACACTGAACTATGCCCCGCCCCTCCCTTGCGGACTTTAAGCCTCCCATTTTCCGGAAGTGCTCCATACAGGAATGAGCGTAGACTTCAGTTTCTCGGGGAAGTTACGTAGTATTTTTCAACTCAAAGGAACTTTTTTGAGTTTCCTTTTGAGGCAGGGGAGGTAAGTATGTGGGAGGAAGAAAGAAGAAACATCGAAGGTCCACATTCATGCTCCTGGGAGTCTCTCTTTTCAAGGGAGAAGAAAATAATGAGAATGGTTGGCAGATAAAGGCACTCACCAAAAAGCTTGGTGATCTGAGTTCAAGTCCCGGGACCCACATGATGGATAGAGGAGAGATCGGACTCCTGCATATTGTCCTCTGAGTGCAGTGGCACACACCCTGCCCCCCTTCACATAGGTAAATGAATGTAGGAGAGAGAGAGAGAGAGAGAGAGAGAGAGAGAGAGAGAGAGAGAGAGAGAGAGAACCAAAGATCGGCAAAACATTTGCTGAACCCCTATTACGTGTCAGGCCCGAAGCTTTGAGTTTGGGAGTGAATGTGGTGATCTTTGCTCCCATCCAGCTCCGAGATAAAAGAAGCAGAAACATGGTCCTCACAGTGCCTAAAAAATTACTCATGCTCCAAGCAGGGAGGGCGGTAATGAGAATAATGATGCTTTCAGTAAGAATGCTATTTTAGTTATTATTATTTATTCATCTATCTATTTATGTTTTGGTGTGGTCCTGGCTGTCCTGGGACTCTCTTTGTAGAGTGCCAGCCTCTGCCTCCTGAGTGCTGGGATTAAAGGCGTGCGTGTGCCACCACACCTGCCAAGGAAGAGTGTTATCTGATGCTTGATAGATTCTCTCATTTGGCTTCCCCAGGAACATCTGAGGGGGCATTTTGTAGAATAGAAACTGAGGCATCAAAAGAATAATTGTCCAAATCCAAAGTCCACTAAGTAAGGAAATAGTAAAATTATGAACCAAGCTCAGTTTGGCCTGAAGCTGTGAGACTATGGCTTTTATTTTATGTGCTTATTTGTGTGTGTGTATGTGTGTGTACATGTGTGTATACATGTATATGTATATGTATATGTATATGTGTATGTGTATGTGTATGTGTATATATATATATATATATATATATATATATATATATATATATATATATATATATATTGTGTGTATGTACATGTGCATGCATGGGTGTATGTATGCATGTGTGTGCATGTATGTACGTATATGTGCATGTGTGTATGTGTGTGCATGTATATGTGTGTGTGCATGTGTGTATGTATGTGTGTGTATATATGTGTACATGTGTATGTATGTGTGTGTATGTGTGTGTTTGTGTGTGTGTAGATGTTTGTGTGCACTTGCATATGTAGGTGGAGACCAGAGGTTGACATCAGATATCTTCCTCCATCACTTTTTTTATGTTTGGAGACAGAGTCTCCCACTAACTAAATGTTCACTGATTGGCTAAATTGGCCGGCCAGCGAGCTCCAGGGATCAACCTCCTTCTACTCTGCTTCCCCCCAGCCAACCCTCCTCTCCAGGGCAAATGTTATAGATGCACGCTATGGCATGCATCCTTTTCTAGAGCACTGGGGGTCTGAACTCAGCTTCTCATGCTAGCACAGCAGACACTTTACCAGCTAAGTCATTCCCCTAACCCCCAAGCATCTACAGTGTTGCTTTATGGTTATTTTATTTGCATGAGTGCTTTGTCTGCAAATATGCTTGTGCACCATGTGTATATCTGGTGCTGTACTGGCTGGTTCTGTGTGTCAACTTGACACAAGCTGGAGTTATCACAGAGAAAGGAGCCTCCCTTGAGGAAATGCCTCCATGAGATCCAACTGTAAGGCATTTTCTCAATTAGTGATCAAGGGTAGGAGGGTCCATTGTGAGTGGTGCCATCCCTGGGATGGTAGTCTTGGGGTCTATAAGAAGGCAAGCTGAGCAAGCCAGGGGAACCAACCCAGTAAGTAACATCCCTCCATGGCCTCTGTATCAGCTCCTGCTTCCTGACCTGCTTGAGTTCCAGTCCTGACTTCCTTTGGTGATCAACAGCCATGTAGAAGTGTAAGCTGAGTAAACCCTTTCCTCCCCAAGTGATGATGTTATATATAGAAATAGAAACCCTGATTAAGATAGGAGCCCAAGATGGCCAGAAGAGGACATTGGATCCCCTGAAATTTGAGTTTTGGATGATTGTGGGCCACCATGCCTGTTCTGGGAATGGAACCTGGATCCTCTGCAAGAGCAGTATATATTCTTAACCACTGAGTCATCTCTTTACCCCAGGCCTAGGGTTCTAACCACTAGCTCCGCCTCCCAGCATGTTGCCTTGGTCATCTGTGGCCTTTGAGAAGGGTTTGGGTTATTCATCACCCCTCCCTAGGATGGGGAAATCTGACCGTCTGCAGAGTGGACCCAGGGATTGCCTGTGGCCACGTTCCCCAGTGACATCCATTTCTCCGAAAGCATTAATACGTTTTCTTAGGCATTTTGGAGATTCATTCATATTGTGCCCAACTTCACATGTGCCTCCTGCTCGAAATGACCAGCTGACTCCTAAAGCAAAGAGGAAAGACTCCAGCAAGAGTGAAGGAGGACGCTGGAGCGACCCCACTGTAGAAGGATTTCAAGTGGTACCTCCAACATTCCAGGTTCTTCCCTCACTCCCCACCCCTCCCCCTGTAAGAAAGCTGCTGGCAGCCTTTCAGAGTGTGAAAGCAAAGTGTGGCAACACGGGAGCATGTACGCTATAATAAGTAGAAGGGGAGGGGGGAGGGGAAGAGGAGGGGGAGGCAGAACTAGAATTGCCAGGCTGCTGCTATTCAACAGTGTAATAACACGTCTGCGTGTGAGCTGGGAACATCTACACAAAACGAGGGCACAACGGGGCTGCCCCGGTGGATTGCAGGCACCCGAGAAACAAACAAACAAACCGACTCAAGACAGTAATTTTCACTATTAATGCCAGAATGTTTATGCAATGAAAACTTTAAAAGCCACCAAACGGTTCCCAGGGAGAAAGGAACAGCCCACTGTTCTCTTGCCTTGGAGGGTGAAATGTCTTGTTGAGACATTGTTTTTGTTTTTGTCTTTGGTTCCCCCCCACCACACCCCCAAACCTCAGAGAGGTCTTTGCTCCTCACTCTCCTTGGGGGGGGGGGGGTCCAGAGCTGGATGTGTGCACATAAAGGAGGCTGCGGTGAATACTGATCGCCAGGAGACGGGCAGCTCTTGACTTCTGAGTCACTGCCCAAGCTGGGCTGGTGAGACAACCAAAGCCCTAAGAGATGAAATGCGGGGACAGAGGCGTTTGATTTAGTTCTACAAACATGGCTCACTGCATATCCATATTGTTCAAGAGGTTGTACAAAACGCCTATCAGAAATGGCTGGAGAGATGGTCAGCAGTTAAAAGCACTGACTATTCTTCCAGAGGTCCTGAGTTCAATTCCCAGCAGCCACATGGTGGCTCACAGCCATCTGTAATGGGGTCTGATGCCCTCTTCTGCTGTGTCTGAAGACAGCGACGGTGTACTCACATACATTAAATAAATAAATAAATAAATAAATAAATAAATAAATCCCTAGAAGAGAGAGAGAGAGGAAGAAAGGAAGGGAGGAAGGAAGGAAGGAAGGAAGGAAGGAAGGAAGGAAGGAAGGAACCTGGTTCCTGATCCAGTAATACAGTATAATCCAAATATCCTAACTGTGATAACCTTAGTCAAGGACTGCATAGTATCTGGGGCAGGCAACTCTTAGACATTATTTCATTAATTTTTTCCCCTGATGATATATATCCACAGAACAGACTCATCCCCACCCCCAGCCTCAATGTGTAAATGGCCCTGGAGATTGAAGGAACTCCTCTAAGGTCATGTTATGATTATGTGGAATGGTGTCATGGTGCCAAATCCCCTCTCCCCGAGTTCCAAGGTGGTCACGTCCTCCTGAGGGAGCTGTTGGAAGATGCTAAGACCTTATAAGAGAGGGTGTTCCAAAGAAGAGGGCTGGGATAGAAGAGAGCCAGACTGAGGTACAGGGAAGTGGAGATGGAGATCACATCTGTTGAGGGAAAGGACAGAGTCAGTGTACGAAGGGTTTGAGAAGCAAGACAAGGGGCTGGCCTGGATGCTGAGGTGTTTAAATCTAAGGCATGCTCTGAACACGAGATTAATCTCTCTGGACGTCGGAGAGAAGACTCTTATAGGAAACAGAAACCACCGAAGCCTCAGCATTCGTGCTGAGAAGGGGGCTCATCTCTGACTAGCTGAGGACCATCTCCACCACCTGACACCTGGAACTCCTGACTGTCTCGTTACAGTCAAACCGTGAAATGTGTGAGGTTACAAGGCAGGATGGACAGACATCAAGAATGCCCACAGAAAGGGTGGGGTATGCATTAGAGTTAGGACTGTAAGGGACTCAGAATCGGGGACCCCAGGGGAACACGGAGGTGGAGTGTCTTTCTGAGTAAGAGATTGAGTAGTAGAGTTTTTGTTTGTTTGTTTGTTAAGGTGTCACTTGGTAGTGTTGGCCAGCTTGCAACCCTTTGTTTACGTCTCAAGTGCTGGGATTAAAGGCATGTACCACCACACCCAGAATTAATAGAGCTCTTAATGTCACAGAATGACTGACAACATGGCAGGGGCTCTGCGGAGAATTCAGGTCCACAAAGCAAAATTGTGGTTCCCCTCTTGAAGATTTTAGAGAGACTGGGGGAGGTCCCATTCCATGTAACTGATGGGTTCCCAGCGCAGGGTAGCCATACTGCTTTTAAATCTTAAGTAGCTGGGAAGAGAGAAAAGTTCAACCCTTTGTTTAACTTATGTCCATCATATGGGACTTAGAGCTGCTGATTGCTAGGGTAAACTTCCTTTGGGGAAGAGGGAATTTATGTACTCACAAGCAGCAGGTGCCTGTCACCCCTCTGGGGAGGGGTGAAAATCACACTCAGCTACAAGGATCAAGAACCTGCTGCAGATGAAAGTGACCTGAGTTAACCCAAACCTAACAAAGACCAATAGAAAAAAAGGGGGGGGCATTAAGCTGTTCTGTGAATGTAAAGTTCTATACTGTACGGGAGAGGTAACTGTGAAGGTGGAGGGCGGTGATGAATGTGCAGAAGGTGAAGCCGGGCGAGGATGCTGACGGTGTTGGTGAGATAATGAATCTGACCAGTCTGCTCTTTTCATTTATTCATAAAGGGTCGGAAAACTGACGGTATCCGGAGGGTATTCAGCGATGCACACACCGTGCTTCATGTCTTATAAATCTCTTCTTGTGCTAATCAACTTTGGCTGGTAGAATTCCTTAGGAGCCAGGGAGTACATAGCCCAGAAAGAAATATTGAAAAATTAGAGAAACATTCTCATCGCTAATGACTTGGTCAACTGAGATGGGGCATTAGACCTCATTTCTTTTTCTTTCTTTTTTTTTTTTTTTTTGTTATTAGGTGGAACGTGTCTTATTCCTCGGTGTCGAAGAGATGAGCTTTTGATATTGCTGCCGAGTGTAATTGAGTCTTCGGAGCCCTGTCTGATCTCAGTGATACATCATTTTTCAAATTAGTAAGGACAACATTATAGGGTAATCGGAAGTGCTAATCAGTGAAACCTTCCCAAAGCCTTCCACCACAGTGAGGAAGCTGCCATCTGCAGCCAGTGGCTCTCATATAACTGTCGCCATTTAGATTTAAGATGCCAACTGGAACCTGTTTGTTTGTTTGTTTGAGGCATTTTTCTCTTTGCTCCTGACAGCCACAGGAAGTGAGTCCAGTCCATGCGCTGCTCACAGCCCCGTTTGTTGAATTGGGTAGAAGTGGCCACCCTTGTAAAAGACAAGACGCTCAAGTAAGTGTCAGACACTTGCGAGCCATCCATCTTCTGGGCTTCTCCACCCACGGGACTGGGCCACAAGCACCCACGGTTGAGCCCCTGGTCTCAGCTTTCTCTCTGTCATTATGTGCTTGTCANCAGTCCATGCGCTGCTCACAGCCCCGTTTGTTGAATTGGGTAGAAGTGGCCACCCTTGTAAAAGACAAGACGCTCAAGTAAGTGTCAGACACTTGCGAGCCATCCATCTTCTGGGCTTCTCCACCCACGGGACTGGGCCACAAGCACCCACGGTTGAGCCCCTGGTCTCAGCTTTCTCTCTGTCATTATGTGCTTGTCAGCGCTGCCATTTATGCAGTGATTAATCATCATTTGGAAAGTTCTGCAGGGAGCCCACAGAAAAGAGACAGTTCCAGCAGGTGGCTTCCCTCGGATTAGTCAAAAGTGGTATCAGCTTGCTGTTGGGGCTTTGTCCTAGGAGGCAAGGCTGCCACCTCCGTTTCTTTTTGAGGGAACAAAACTGAGTTTTAGAAACCTGGGAAATCAACCCAGTTATACATACAAATGAATAAACAAACAAACAAATAAGCCCACATTTAGAACAAGTCTTTTAAAAGTGTCCCCTAGAGATGCTGCTTACAGTTAAAGCACACACAGGGTTAGAACTTGCTCACACTATGGACTTAAAGTTTTGCTTTTTGTTTTGTTTTGTTTTGTTTTGTTTTGTTTTGTTTTTAAATTTAGGTGGTTCATGTGCACATTTCTGTCAACATAACTGTCCAAAAATAAGCTTGAGGCGGGTGAGGCACCTAATGTTTTATCAGCCATCTGTTCTTACCAGAGGAAAACATCTGAGGATTTTTTTGTTGTTTTTTTTTTTTTTTTTTTTTTTTTTTTTTTTTTTTTTTTTTTTTTTTTTTTTTTTTTACCTGCGATAGCCAATGATGGTAAATTATTAATTCAGAAAAAAGAACCTGGCTATAAAGCCTTCGGTTCTGAAATTTAAAGATGATGGCTTCCATGGAAAGAAGCAGCATCCTATAGCATCTAGCAGATTTCCCCAAATGACTCTCTGAGGTAGAAGTTAGGGTGACTTACTGTTACCAGATGAGGAAATGAGGTGTTCCGGTGGGGAGGGAGGGGAGCCCAGATAGGGGACTGGGAGGAGCTGGGGAATGCCACCCAGCCTCCTGCAGCCAGCCCAGCCTGCCGATTATCTTGGATTATCTTGCACGTGACCTCTAAATAAATCCAGGGGGTTCCAGAACAGAGCAAAAGAGTCATCCATGGCGAGTGAAGGAGATTCAGTGTGTGAGCGCATGTGGACTCCTTTATTTACTTATTTATTTATTTATTTATTTATTTATTTATTTATTCTCTCTCAACCAACCGGTGTGATAATGGGGGATGGTCGCAGATAGAATTCCTCCCTTCAATCCTGTCCCTGGGGGTCAAGCCAGAGTTAGCTGGAACCCCAAACTGGCTCTGCATCCTTGTTCCTGAGTTTTATCTTACCCTACTGTGAGTTTTGGTGGGGCAATGAAAAATGCGTGAAGGGAATTGGCACTTAATTGGAGAAGCAAACTGAGTCCCAGTCCTGAAATGCCAGCTTCTCCTGAGATTTGCGCTCCCTGGTGTCTTGGCTCTCTTGGCCTGAGCTTGGTCTCTGAAGTCCAGAAGCGACCTTTGAAGGGTACACAGGGAAGGGGGTTTGAGGGAATCAGTAGCCACCTGATGCTTCCTGCTGTTGCATGGGCCAGGGTGTGTGTGTGTGTGTGTGTGTGTGTGTGTGTGTGTGTGTAGAGAGAGAGAGAGAGAGAGAGAGAGAGAGAGAGAGACTGAGAGACAGAAACAGAAAGAAAGACAGAAAGAGACAAAGACGGGGTGAGAGAGACAGAGAGAGACAGAGACACACAGAGAGATTGTTCCAAGTAGGGAAGTCCCTCCCACAGAATAACAGCCACTTAGGCTTACAGACTACTGGGGAGTCAGCAGGGGACAGCCACAGTCATTCCTTGACAGACAGTTTGTCTGGAACTAGGAGCAGCTGCTGCCCAACAGTAACATGGGCAGCCTGGGAGGCGGAGCAAGGGTTCCTGGAGAGGTTGATCAGGAGGAAGGGAGGCAGGTGGTGGAGGCAGAGGAGGGGCGGAGTGGAGGAACATTGCAGAGTCCTCTTCTAGGAAGACAGAAACCCTGAAATCAGGCCTAGGTCTTCCCATCCCAGCGTAAAGCATTTTGGGGATTCTACCCGCTCCTGGGTGTAAGGGGCTGGCTGAAGACAGTCTAGCCATAATCCATCTCAGGTGAGACATGGCCTTTGAGCCAGCGTCTCTACTCCTAGCCATGGGTCCTTAAATGCAGTTCCTGACGCAGTGTTGGCATCTCCCGACAACTTATTAAAAATGCTTATGCTGAGGCTCCTCTAGACCTAGCCAGAGTAGGATCTATGGGGTGTATGTGTTGGGAGTGGGTCCAGCGAACGCTTAAACAAGCCCTCTGGGCGAGTCTGTCTATTACTGCTCAAAAATCGCAGACCTAAAAGAAGCAGCTTGGAGAACCGATGGGGGAAAAAAAAAAGAGTGTTTTGTTTTGAGACAGAATCTTGCTATGTGGGCTGAGATCAGCCAGGGATTTACTAGGTACCCTCCGAGGGCTTCGAACTCATGGCAGTTTTTCTCCCATTGATTCCTGTGCCGGCCACCATGCCCACCTCATTTGGAGCCATTGATCAGTGGAATGTGGACTAAAGTCAACAAGGTCTCTTTAGCCCTGTCCCTCTGACCAGGCAGAAAACACTGGCAGGAGACACTCCACTTGGAACTGAACTTCTCCAGCTGTGACCCCTTGCTGAAGGCAAGGATGAAAATGGTCCTTAGGGGAATCTCAGCTCTGGACATAGACTTCTGGAAAGATGGACAGAGGTGGTGCTTTCTGTTCCCTTCCTTCCTTCCTTCCTTCCTTCCTTCCTTCCTTCCTTCCTTCCTTCCTTCCTTCCTCCCTCCCTCCCTCCCTCCCTCCCTCCCTCCCTCTCTTCCTCCCTCCCTCCCTTCCTTCCTCCCTTCCTTTCTTCCCTCCCTTCCTTCCTTTCTTCCCTCCTTCTTTTCCTTGCTTTCTTTCTCCCCATCCCTTCTTCCTTTCTCCACTTTAGAGCCGAGGATGCCATTGAACTCCAATCCCTCCCGTCTCCATCTCCCAGTGTTGGCGTCTCCTATATGGCCATGCCTGGCTTTCTACAACTCTCCAGTCATTCTGCTACTGTGTCTGGGTGAGAAAGAAAGGCGGACTTGATAATTTTGAGACTCATCCTGGGAACTGTGCTAAGAAAAAGGATAAGGGCATAGGGTTTCTCTATCTTAGCCCCTCCTTCAGTGTTAGCAAGGGAGAGACCAGGACCTTCTGAAAGTAGCAGTGGGAACCAAGGCGGGACCAGATCCCAGCAGCGGATCCTTGGCAGAGTCCTGTAGAATCCAGTTGGGTGTAGTGGTAAATCTTTCATCTCAGCACTCACACTGGGTGGGTGGAGAGCTGAGGTAGGTGGTTGGTGAGTTCGAGAGAAGCCTGGGCTATATAGCAAGGTCTGTTCTCAGGGTACAGCTATTGGGCCACTTTCTTTCCTAATGGAATAGGTGTTCTTCTAGATGAGGAGAAAGCTTGTCCCTCTTGCTCCAACCCACTAATAAATAGTGACTTGCAAAAGAATAAAATAAAAAGCAAAACAAACAAACAAACAAAAGACCTCAGGACCAAAAAGAAACTAAAACAAAGCCATCCTAACTTTGTTCCAACTAAATACTTCATGGATCCAGCCCTCCCCAAACCCAATTTTACTTTTGCTTTCTATAGGTTCTTGCAGCAACCAGTTCCAGATGAGGCAATTTGCCTCCTACCCACAGTATAAAAAAGAATGCACGCTTTTAAATATTCTGACACGACCTCTTCCAAGTTTCAAGGCGCTTATCTGGCATCTTGGCTTTTGGGTTTGGGTGTTGATGCTTCCGACTCTGAGGTAGTCTCTGTGAGTTGTGCAAGCTTGAGTCAGTGGCACTGATCGGCAGTGGGGTCACACCGCTTGCTCGCTCGCTCGCTCGCTCGGCAGAAGAAACTTCAGAAAGGAGTCTCATCTGATTCCTGGCCACGCCTGTTCACCCCTGTAGCCTGGTTTGAGGGGCTCTCAAAGACTCCATCTTCTGGAGCCACTGAACAGACTTCCACCATTAAAAACTAACTTCTGGCTGGGCAGTAGTGGGGCACGCCTTTAATGGCAGCACTCGGGAGCCTGAAGCTGGCGGGGGTCTCTGTGAGTTCGAGGCCAGCCTGGGCTGGGGAGATAGCTCAGTCCATAAAGTGATTACATTGTGAGCATGTTCAAACACCTGGGTTAAAATTTCCAGAAACAGCAAGAAAAGATCTGGATGCCTGGGCCAGTGGGTAAAGATACTTACTTACTAGTAAACCCGATAACCTTACCTTGATCGAATCCCAATGGCACACACACACACACACACACTCACACACAGAATAAATGAATACATAAATTAATATAAAAATGTCTTTTGGATCCCACATGTGTTTTACTATACGTGTAATTCCCATGAAGGGGAGGGAAAGACACATAGCTTGCTGGGTCTTCTTACCCATCCAGCCTAGCCTCACTCACAGTCACAGATGTGAACGCGCACGCACAATCGGAGGCACGCACGCATCCTTGGGCAAAGCGTTTCATCCACGAGAATTTTCTCAAGCAGATTTTAGCTTCTGAGAAGGCAAAGAGCTCTCGCTTCCACGACCTTGGCAGTCGTCGGAGAAACCAAAACAACAGACTTGCCAACTCTTTGGGGATTCGTGTGTATGGAGTCTCGGTGTGACCCGCTTGTCCCCAAGTGTTGCCCGGATGTGAGAATGAATCTGACTCTACACTGGCTGACGAAGGACGGAGGCATGCTCCTTGCAGTCAGTCATGAACGTTCCGTCTACTGAAAGAACACACCCCTCTCTCCACCTGAGATTCCATAGATAAAGCAGAGGCAGTACAGGTCTGGCCAGACACGTCACCTTCTGTCTGCTCCATGTGGTATCTAAGGACCTGGTTTCAGAGCAATCTTTTTTTTTTTTCTCCTTTCTATTCCTGGAACCAAGAAGAGCGGGAAAGCATGCTATGTTGAAATAATGGCTGGTATTTATTGAGCATCTACTACGTTCCGGGAACTCATTAATGCGCTTACTCTGTACCCACCTATTGGCTTCTTGCGTCACTTGTATGAAGTAGGTACGTAGCCCCTCTATTGTCGAAGAAGAGGGCAGAGGCAGGAGGGTGAGATAACCTGCTTTAAGGACGTTAACTAGAAAATAGAAGAGTCAGAATTCAAGCGAACAGGATGAAGTCAAGGTTTGGCTTGGAGTCACAGAATACTGTTTCCTGCCGGAGGGCAAAGAGCACACCAAGGCAGAATTAGGTACCAAGGTAGTCATTCTTGGTGCGTGTGTGTGTGTGTGTGTGTGTGTGTGTGTGTGTACAGGCGAGCCCACCAGGGCGTGTAATAATGCTCTGCAGAACCAAGTGAATGTTGCTAAGGATTCTGGGAGGGAAGCCTTGAAACAAATACCTGACAAGATCTCATTTTGTCCGGCATGGAAAGGAAAGCGTTATGGAGTGTGGACCAAAGCCTCCTCCCGGCTCCTACAGTAACCCCACCCCTGCCCCTGCCCCTGCCCCTGCCCCTGCCCCTGCCCCTGCCCCTGCCCCTGCCCCTGCCCCTGCCCTGCTTCTGTTCATTTTCCCCTACTAATTTGATCAGTTCTCCATGGAGAAACTCAGTTGTTATGGTAATAAGCACTCTCTAAATATTAACAAAATAAATCCAGAAGAGGACGCCGAATGCAGAACCTCATGGTATTTGCTTTGAATCTTGTGGTCTAATGGTGGGACCCTAAGTCACCTGGCTCTAAATCCTGCTGAACACGGGAGCAGGTTCTGGACCCCCCCCCACACACACACACAATGGGCAGAGATGCTAGGTAGCTCCCACTGTCACGCAGTGTGTGGAGATGTGGGCCAGCTTCCATTCTGCTGCTTTCTAGACCCTTTCCCATCTCTTCCCGAGGGCCAGACATGTCACACGCTCGCCGCTGCCTTCATTTCAAAAGTGAGATTTAATAGAAACGGCTGCTTTTCCAACGAGTCAATAATTATACCTAGTGTCTTAACTCGTGAGACCAAGAGCTAAAGGCATAAGGATTTGTCAGTGTAGAGATGGGACAGATCTGAGTGGTGGCCTAAAGTCTTAGATTCCATGCCTACAAGCAGAAGCAGTAAAGATGAGAGAGAGAGAGAGAGAGAGAGAGAGAGAGAGAGAGAGAGAGAGAGGCCGTGGATAAGATAAAAGTGAATAGACAGCACCATGGTGGGTCTGGAGTTTAGAATCTTTTAGATGCTAGGTGTTTATTTAATCATTTAATGGTAGGATTTAAAATTATATAAGGAAATGTAACAAATCTAACAAAAATCAATAGGGAAAGGGGCAGGAGGGGGAATAACAATAGGGAAGGGAAAAAACCTAAGATAAGTTTAAACAAAATATCTATCAAGCTGTGAGCAGTTGCCTGATAGGGGTNAGGTTGTCACAGGAATACCCCACTACACTGGTACCAATTTCTGTATTAGTTAGGGTTCTCTAGAGTCACAGAACTTACGGAGTAAAGGAATTTATTGATGACTTACAGTCTGCAGCCCAATTCCCAACAATGGTTCAGTAGTAGCTGTGAATGGAAGTCCAAGGATCTAGCAGTTACTCAGTCCCACACGGTGAACAGGCGAAAGAGCGAGTGGTAGTCTCCCTTCTTCCAGTGTCCTTATATAGTCTCCAGCAGAAGGTGTAACCCAGATTAAAGGTGTGTGCCATCACACCTTTAATCCTAGGAGATCTTGAGCTCGGGGATCTCTGTCTTAATCTCACACCTTTAATCCTAGATAATCTTGAGCTCGGAGAACTCTCTGTTTTAATCTTCTGGAATCCATAGCCGGTATGCTATCAAGACCTCCATACCAAGATCCAGATCAGAGACTTCTATATCCAAGCCTCCAGGTTAGGGTCACTGGTGAGCCTTCCAAATCTGGATTGTAGCTCATTCCAAATATAGTCAAGTTGACAACCAGGGATAGCCACTACAGTAACTTTGTGAGGTGGCGGCTGTATTGAATTAACTGGTTATGCTGAATATTTCACGATGTATATGGGTATTAACATTCTTTAATAGAACACATACAGTTTAAAAGCCAGAAATGAAAATGACCGGTCCTACATACATCTGTTGGCTTTGGCTTTTTTTTTTCCCTTTGTCTTCTGTGAAATCGAGTCATTATATCTCGAAGTAGTTTGTTTACAGAAATTGTTTCTTGGAGAAAACAAATAAAATCCTCCTCTCTTCGTTCATTTTGACAGTTCAAGTAAACATGGGGTTTGTGTTTACCCAGGATGGAATTGATTATTGTATTAGTGATCTCTTGCTGTCTGACGGATTACCAAACATCCTAGTGGTTCCAAACAAGTATGTATCATCTCACGCAGTGTGGGTTGGGAACTTGGAGGTGTCTGAGCGAGATAGCCACCACATAGCATCTGACGGGGTCATAGTGAAGATGTAGCCCGCACCGTCAGTCACCTGATAGCGTGACACGGGATCCCATTCCAAGATGGCAAGCTCAGACTGTTGTCCAGGGACTGAATTCTCCACTTGGTAGACTCTCTATAAGGTCCCCAGAGTGTCCTAAAGACACAGCAGCTGACTTCTCTCATATACAGACATCAAAAGCTAATTCAGGTGGAGATGCAACGTCCCTTACCAACCAAACCATGGAACTCTTACAATTTCCTTTCTGGAATACTGCAGACACACAGGACAGTGCTAGTCAGTATGGGAGAGGTGTGTGAATACAGTGAGGTATGTGAAGGTCTACTTCAAAGGCTGTCAGAAGTTCTCCACTTAATAACTCCTAATGAACATTCACTTGTCAGTGTGAAAGGAAAGAAGAAACTAGGGGGGGGGGGAAGAGGAAGAGGAGGGGGAAGAGGAGTGGAGGAAAAGGGGCAGAGGAGGAGAGGCAGGGAGGTGGGAGGGGCGAGGAGGAGGGAGAAGGAGGAGGAGGATAAGGAGGAAGAGAAGGAAGTTCTGGCTCTTTTTATTTCCTTTTGCGAGTTAGTGTCCACTCCTGAAGGAAAGCATCAAACGATATCAGGTGTAATTCTTTGGTTGTGAGCATGTGATAGGCTTGGCCAACTCAAGAGGGAAAAATAAGTCATTAAAAGCACACCGGAGTTCCTCACAGGAGGTAAGGACAAATGAATGAAGAGATTAATTGAAAGCAAATTGAGGAACACACAGCTAGTGTCCTTCAGCGGAGGAGGCTGCCCCACTGACCTGCTGAGTACCTGGAAGAGAGAGTTTCATTGGTCCAGGCTGTGTCACGTGGTTATTTCAGGGCTTGAGCTTGAGTTCTGTAATTTGCAGCCTCAGAATTGGAAGGAGGAAGGATGACTTTCCCATGAGAGAGAATTGGACACCGGCTCTCCTTTGTAGACCAAATGGTTTAAATTTGGCCTTATGTTTCAAAGAGAACAGGAGTCTATTGAGTGTCAGGTACTGTTGTGCTATTTATTAGTTCTTTGTGTTGACAGTGTTGAAGGGGAGATGCCATGATTTAGAAAGTAAACAGCAGAATAGTTGCTCCAGGCACTGAATTATTTTCAACCTGGAAAGGGACTCATTAATCTTGGGTATCTAGTATATCTAATGAACTTGCCTGAGATATTCCGAAGTGTTGTCTCCTGGACAAGATGAATTGTCCTTTCCTACCTTGAAGGAATAAAGCACTCGGAATTTCCCACCGGCATTCCATTTGGTCTTTCATGGCACTTGCCAAAGTTGATAATTACTATTTATTGCTATCGGTAATAATGACTCCTCTGACATATTTATCCCTATCACTGAAACAAAAATATTTACAGGAACTTACAGAGCATAAGCAGGCCTGGTGGTGCACACCTGTAACCCCAGCATTTGGGAAATGGAGGCAGGCTGGAGGATCAGGAAGTTTTAAGATCATTCAGGACTACATAGTGAATCTAATCTGGTCTGGACTACTTGAGATTCTGCTTCAACCCATCAAAGCCAAAACAAAGCAAAACAACAACAACAACAACAACAAACTTATTAAACAAAGTTTCTCTACCCCACCCTGGTTTAATTTCAGATAACTCTTGTTAGGGGAGTGACCAAAAAGTTATCAGTAATGCCTTCATCTGTACTGAAGGACGCCTGGCATCATCTGAGAAGTCTTTTCACAGATACCAGTAGGATTCCCCCATCATGGTAACCAAAACTATCTCTAGATGTTTCTTGGTGGGGGGGGGGGTAGTCTCCAGTGGAGAGTCACTGATGCCAAAGAATACAGGAGAGATGGAGCCAATTAATTAGAAACTCGATAGGACTGCCAAATCCTTAAATGTTATAGAAGAACAATGGCCTGTTTACTTCTCCTGACTCAGTTATTCATTTCTCCATTTTACCAAACGTTCTTTGAGGGTCTGTTATAGGAAGAGGCTGGGGTGTTGATTAATGACCTTGAAAGGTTTAGGGAATGTTCTGGGCATTATGGAGTAAACACTGAAAAAACGACAACAAAATATACATTACCCCCAGCTTACCATGCTCCAGGGAGGAAGGTAGTTAGAACAAACTGGGTCTGCAATGGACTCCTGGCCCTCTCCTGCTCTCTGGAATCTTAGCCATCCTTCCCAAGTGCAGCAGATGGGTCCACACTTAAGAGTTCTCTGCCTATAGCTTCATTAAGGCTCCATATATTGCCCTCTGGTTCTATTGATCTGTATGGGTATATTATAGAGTCTATACACGTGCCTAGACATCCTAAATATATATTTTGAAGAAGTTTATTAGAATTGAAAAGATTCTTTGATAAAAGATACACTTATAATCTTACTTTTGCCATCTGTGTGGCTCCCCGCAGGAGGCTACTGAGGGGGGTTAAAGGAAATGACAGTATCCAGTTCACAAGTGTATTTTGTGAGTTGAAAATACGTAATGCACTGGTGTTGTTTAAAGGATTAATAATGCAAACGTCTTGAGGCAGAGTGCTGTGTTTTATAGCACTTCGTCTTAAAGCTCGGCATGTCTCTGTGTGAGTTAGAGTGGGCTCTGACCAATGATGAGACTCCCGTGGTATCTTGTGAAGTGTGGATCTCATTCATTATAAACTTGTTATCTGATTACACACTAGTCAATAAATAGTTGTAGAGTCAAATTGAATTGCAGATAATCACCCGAGAAGTCTTTATTACTGCTCATGCATATGTATGCCAGCACCTTCTGAAGCCAGGAGTTGTAAATATTCGATGTGAAACATATTTTAAGGACATAATGTTATTTTGTGGATTTTGTTTTATGAAGGACTTTAAAGATATTTTATCTGATACAGAAATACATCCCATAAGGGGTAGATCCTGAAAGACTTCCCTCCCAAAGCATATTAAAATGAAAAGTGATGATCTATTTCCAGCCTTGGAGAGATTTGTTTTCTTGTTTCATTTTATTATACAAGAAAGTGACAAATGCTTGTGAGTGTAATAAGAGATGAATCGACCTAAAATACTCCTGTTTCCCAGTTATTTCCTGAGTTTAAAATTCACTTTGACCAATGTATAAATTCAGTCGTCTAAAATCTGTTATGGTAAAGCTCACAGTTGGAATAGCCTTCCTGATACAAGTGTATCATGGTGATGCTAAGATGGAACACCATAGTAACAAATCTGTTTCACCGAAAATACTGCCATAACACAAATGGGACATTAAGGAAGTCGGTGCATTAGCTGGTTGACCTTTCTTGAAAAGTAAATACTAAGGAAATATTTTAAGGGAGTTCCTTTTTGTCTTCTTGGTTTAGGGTTCATTTACAGTCAAATATTGCTTTTGTTTAAAAAGAATTAGGTTAATACCTGTTAAATGCGGTAGTAAAGTTTTACTGCATATAATTAAGTTGTAAAACTAAATGGACTTTATAGGTAAAATTTCCAATATAAGCTTTCTATATTTTAAAGGAAAACAACAGTCCTTGTTCTAGGTACTAAATACCATACTAGCCACAGAACTTTGAAATATTTAGTTTATTTTCCTAAAGTGGGAGATTTAAACAAGGTCTTTTAAGGCTATAAAGAAGATTCATGGACATTGCATTTAACAAACATTACATTGAACTTTTTCTTTTGATAAATTTGGATTTGGAAGACATTTAGTGACTGCCTTCTATGAACCAAAGGTGGCAATAGACATACTCTTTCCCAACACTGACTTGCTGTGAGAACTGCTGACCTCACTCTGGACGGCCAGAGAGACATGTCTAGAGCCTTATAAAGTGTCTCTGAACTCTACAAAGTAATAATTACCCCAATTACCCACAGCACCTTTTTTTTTTTTTTTTGAAAATATTTCCTGGCTACGATTTTATTTCAAGACAGTAGGCTCGTAATAAGTTTTGTTTTAATTGTTTTTTTCCTAAGTTATCATGCAGAGGACGCATAGGAAATGCTAAACGGGGGCAAAATCTGCAACTTCACCTCAGTCAACCTGAATTTCATTCAACCTGATGCCCTGTTTTTAAATGCATGTCTGTCTGTCTGTCTGTCTGGGTCTGTGGTAATACTAAAGAGCCATTTCCATGGGACTGAAATCACTTTAACAGAAATGAATGTTTTGTTTTGTGTTTGTTTGTTTTTGTTTTGTTTTATTTTTAGTCCTTCGTGCCTTAGTTAAAAGTGGCCAATCCTAGAACACAAAATATCCTGACTTCCCAGACAAGGTTAGGGAAAGTTAGATAGGGACTAATTGAGAAGCTTTGGACTGATGCCACATTCTTATCCCGAGGGACTTGCAAAATGTAGTCTAAACAAAACGCCTTAAACTGAAGAGATCTAGCTCAGGAGTCAGGGTTAGTGATAGCACCTCTTAGCCAAGGCAAGCCTTCAAACCTAGTGGCTGGCCCCATGGTGAAGGTTACAGTAAGCACTATTCATTTCTTAGCCAACCTCTGCTCTCTCCATCTCTTACACCTGTTGACAGATATTGATATCTTTGTCCAAAGTGAATTTCTTCCTCTTTTAGACTGGTTTGTTTGTTTGTTTATTTATTTATTTATTTATTTATTTATTTATTTATTTTAAGTTTAGCTGAGCACATAGTCACTTACTTTTCTGCCTCCCTTGCAGCTAGGAGTCACACTTGGTTGTAGACAGAGCCACAGGTGGAGCTTCAGGAAACACTTTTGTTCTTCTTTGGTTAGACTGTAAGATAGCTGGATCAGAGCAGAGGCAGCCACTAACACCTATGAAGTGGGAGTTCCATAATGAGCACAGTCTACCAAACCAGCCCTTGTCTGCCTACATGGACGTGAACTTAAAAACCTTGCCTGTACACTACCATGGGCTCTGTTTTATTGGCAGCACAGGCAGCCAATATTATGACTATATGCGGTCATCTTCTTGGAAACTACATATAAAGTGGCCTTTTCGTCCTAGATATTGAAATGAATGAAAACTGTACAGGAAACCAATACTCCTGTGTGTCTTTAACTCTTTCTTCCTGCTGTCTGAGAAGATCTTCAGGAGCATGGTATAGCCTTATCTCTTCTGAACAGGAAGGAAGAAGCAACAGAGTTCCTCAAGATGCTGAGAAACCAACTTACCAGTATTGGACAGCTTGCTTCTCCACTTCATTTACATGAAGAAACAAGCTTTAGGTATTTAAGCTTTGTTATTCTCTGTTTTCTATTGGGTTCCACAAAACGCCATCTGATGCTGAGAGAGGGGCTCTTCAGACTCTGTAAGAAAGTACAAGAGAAATGCTACCCCATTCCAGAAAACTGGAGTGAGGGAGGATCCTGGCAGGCTGGTCTAGCCCATCATTACGACAGGCACATCTGGCATGCAGGTGGCATGCCTTACAGCCAGGCATGGGCTAGATGTGGTCAGAGATGGGCTAGTCTAGGCTGACACAGACTTTTATCTTAGACCTTTTATTAATTACATCTTTGTTGCTGTGACAGACTATCAGACAGAGACTAACTTCGGGGGGGGGGGTTTAACGTGGCTCATGAGCTGATGGGATTCAGGCATCGTGGAGGGCAAAGTGTGGCAGCAGGAACATGCTTCTGGGGCCGATAGTTAAGAAAACGGGGGACAAGGGCAGGAGCCAGGGGCAGGCTTCTATCTATAAGGCCCACCCCTAACAACTCATTTCCTCCCGTGAGGCCTCACTTCCTGAAAGTCCCACCAGCCTTCAAAACAGCACCAGCAGCAAAGGGACCGGGTGTTCAAGTACAGGAGCTTTGCGGGAGGGTGCATTTCTCATTAGAATAACAACAGACTTTGTTAAAACCGAACACCTGTGTTGTCTTTTTCTCCTCTTGGCTGGGTCCAGTGCACTGAGCTCTGGGGATTGATTTGAGCGTGAAAGCCCCAGATTTGGTGTGGAAGATCTGGAGATACAGACGGCTGAACCCTCTTGCTCCATGGGAGTCTCAGTCCGCTCTAGGAGCATCAGCTGAAGGCCAGGCGGGCAGTCTAGTTGCTGGTGTTCAGAAAGACTTGTAGGGAGTTTGCGTTGGGGAGGCAGTCTGCTCCTGAGCAGAGAGAGGTCTACTAGCTGGAGGAAGCTAGGTTTTTGTTTGGGAACTGTCAGCCCCGCACTTTTATAATGGAAAATACCAGGCAGACAGAAGCACATTGAAAGTTCAAAGTACCATGTAGACAACCAAAATCATCATCACTTTCTTTCTCATTGTCACCAAGACCACAAGATTCTGACCCTTTCAAGGGACTCCACCATGGAAGATCTCTTGCTGATTAATTTCTTCTCATAAAGGCTGCCTTGGGGGGTGGGGAGAGATTCACGGTTTTTTTTTTTTTTTTTTTTTTTTTTTGACAAAGTTCTTGTGGGTTACAAATGTACAGGGATGGAGACAATTAGGTTGTTTGCCTCAGAACCTCCCCCTTCCCAGGGATGACCTGTTGAGAATACTTACTGCCGACAGAAATGATCTTTTGAAACCAACCTCGTGATGCAACACCCGATTACAGATAACCCATTGGTCAGATGCCATGCACTCCATCAGAAAAAGTATTATTCTACTTGTCTTCATCTCCTTTTTTTTTCTCCTCCCCATCCTCCTCCTCCCTCTCTGCTTCCCTTCCTCTTCTCCCTCCTCCCCCTTCTTCCCCTCCTCCTCTCCCTCCCCCCTCTTGCTCCCCCTCCTCCTTTCCCTCCTCATCCTCCTCATCCTCCTCTCCCTCCCTTCCTCCTCTTCTCCCCCCTCCTCCCCCTTCTCCTTCTATGTGAGACAGTCTCATATAACCCAGGCTGGCACGGGCCTGAGGATGATCTTCAACTGTCCTTTCTCTACCAACCAAATGATAGGATTTAAGCATGTGACACCATACCCATATGTTTTGTTTTTTCAGAAACACAGTCTTAATTTTATTTTATGTGTACGATATTTGCCTGATGTAAGTCTGTGCACTATGTGTGTGTGTAGAACCCACAAAGAGCAGAAGAGAATATCAAATCCCCTGGGACCGGAACTTCAGATGTTCTAAGCCACCCTGTGGGTGCTAGGAATTGAACCAGAGTCCCCTGGAAGAGCAGACAGTGCTCTTAACTGCAGATCCATCCCTCCAGTCCCCTCAGATAGAGTCTTGATGTGTATAGGTTGTGAACTCATGCAACTTGAGCTGACCTTCAATTCTCCTGCCTCAGCCCTTTGAATGCTGGGATTGTGGGCATATATCACTACACTTTACATATTCTACTCTTAACCTGAGTTACATAAATTAATGTAATGACTATCTTTGGGAGACTCTGTGTTAAATAAAACCGAGCTGGAAAAGTGTTGTGGCGTGTAGGAGCCTCTGAGCAGAATGCTGCCAAGATGGGAGTGCCTTGGCTGAAGAGTCTCCTATGAAAAGTCCACATGGTGGGGAAAAATTCTATCTCCTGTCCAGACTTATCTGTTCAAAAATACCCATGGCTGGGGATGGCTCAGGGCAAGGGACAAGCCATTATTCCCCGTGGCTCTGGCTGTGCCCCAGGTGGATGGCTTCTGTTTTTGTTTTTGTTGCTATTTGTTTGTTTTGTTTCTTTTCCCACAATGCCCTTGGTTTCTATCTTTCCCACCTGCTCTGGGAGCATCTCTCCCTGCACTCTATGTTCTCTATGTGGCATGATGTATGGCCTGTTGCCCATAGCCCTAAACATGAACTGTTGCAGAACTGTGTTCTGGTGCCCCAAAGGTGGTAATTTCCAGACGTTTGAACCAGAAACCTTCCCTTGCCCAATTCCCCTTTACTTCCCACAAATCTCTTAGGGGTAATCTTTTGTAGAAACACTAGGATAATGTTGATTTAGTTAAGTCAGGAAATAACTTGCTGGCACAGAATGCTTCATTTAACTAAATAAGGTTTTTCTCCCTGCTCTCTAACAAAACTAAGGTCTCACAATAGATTATTTTCTTATGATGGATTCATGATGAAATCTTTTCCAGACAGCTGCCAGTGGCCTCCTGCATCCTTCATAAGCATCCTCTATGCTGACATCCAGAGCTAAGGACCACGGTGGATGCTCTTATAACATTAGAAACCAGATTACATTTTGTTTTTACCCAACACATTACATCTGCTAATGATTTAGGTCAACTGGGTAAGCAATATGGTCATTCATAATTAATTTTGCAGTTCATTATAGCCAATTATTTTAACCACTGGATCATTTGTACTTTTATATTATCTATGGTCTTCCAGGAACATACAAGAAGCTTAATGGGGTGTATAATGTTCAATCCCTGATCCACGATTAACGTGTTGTTTAATGAGTACACTTTTTAAGGAAGCTCGAAATTTCAGGTCCCTGGCTTCTTCTACAAAGTCAGACGTTGGAATGAAAAGTTTGAAACAGTAATGAAGGTTCTTTGTGCACAAATGAGATTCTTTGTGCAATCTGGAAGGCATGTTACCATTAAATATCAAGTATGAGGAACTGGGCATGTGAGGGTTTTAAGTTCTGCCTTCCTGTCTTCTGTCTTTTGGTCTAGTAGGTCCAGGGGAGTTGAGATATGAGGGTTTGCAACAATTGTGACAAAGGAGTATATAGTTCACAGTTCCAATACCTGCCAGCTGGGAAACATTTCTCATTGTTTCTTGGGTATATAAGAAAGTGAATTGGGGCTGGAGAGACGGCTCAGTGGATAAAGAATTTGCTGGGCAAGCATGAGGGCCTGAGATGGGACCCTCAGCAGCAGCAACATGTAAGATGGCACAATAGCATGGACCCGCAGTTCCAATCCTGAGGGTTGAGGTGTGGCTCTGCCATCTGGGGTCTCACTGGTCAGCTCAGCTAACAGGAGTGGCAAGCGTCTCTGTCAGTGAGAGCCCCACCTCAAAACAAACAAGCAAACAAACACATAGAGAATCCACAGAGGAAAGATATCTGCATGTAGATACACTCCTATCTCATGGGTAAATGCACTGCACATGCACACACCTGACTCCTACACACACACACACACACACACACACACACACACACACACACACACAGCCCAACTTGAACAAACCATGCAAACATGAGTTAAGGAGAAAAAAAAAAGAATCAAGAGAATCTGAAATTTGTAGAGTGTCCCTAACTGCTGAAATGTGCAGAGCTTCCCTAGTTGCAGGCATACAGACCATGTTAGTGGAAGCTTGGCAGGGATCTTGGGTCTGGAATGTTGTAGCAAAACTGAGAGCCCTACACTTTCTAGATCTTGTTTTTGAAACATGACCTGGCTGTGTTTTCTCTTGGGCAGATCAAAAAGCTCTAATGTGTGGAGATGTGTTGTGTCAGCTTCTGTCTGTATGGCTGCTGTCAGAGTTCAAGTAATTTTCTTGTCCTTTGTTTCAGTACATGGAGCATATAGCCCAATGTGAGAGACTGGTGTGTGTGTGTGTGTGTGTTTGTAGTGTGGTAGTGTGTATGTATGCATATGTATGTATATATGTATATGTGTGTATGTGTATGTATGTATCTGTGTATATGAATGAGTGCCTATATAGTGTATGTGTGTTTACATGTGTATATATGTGTGTGTATGTATGTGAGTATATGTGTGTTTATGTGTGCATACATGTGAATGTATAAGTGTGTGTGTGTATGTGTGTGTGGTGTGTATGTATGTTTGTGTGTATGCGAATGAATATATGTGTGTATTATGTTTGTGTGTATGTGAATGAATATGTGTGTATGCATGTGTATGTGTGTGTATGTGTGTGTGTATGTGTACATGTATGAATGTGGGTAGTGTGTATGTACATTTGTGTGTATGTGTGTATATGGAATGAATATATGTGTTTGTAAGTGTATATGTGTATATATATGAGTGCATGTGTGTATATGTATGTATATATACAGATGTGTGTATGTTTATGTGTGTATGTGTGTGTATATATGTGTTTATGTGTGTATGCATGTGTGTATATGCATATCTATGCCTGTGTGTGTATGTATGTATATGTGTGTTTGTGTGTGTGTTTGTTTGAAATGCTGTGAGTGAGACTAAGCTGCTTACATCTTTCTCTGGTTCTTGACCCCTCTCTGTGAAGTACCATAGGGAACACTGACAGTTACTGATAAGCATCACTTGCTTTATCTGACAATATCGGAGTATTTACCTTTGCTTCTAAGGGCAACCAGGAACAGTCACTTAACAGTTGCTGTTTCCCCAGGTGAAACATAACCCACTAAGTGTTTTTCTCTTAGGGATGTTGATAGAATTAAATTAGATAAAGCATATAAACTATTTAATGTGCTTCCTGTCAGTGATGAATCAGAAACAGCTTTCTCCTCTTCCTTCTCTGCCTTCTTTTCTTCTGGTTACTCTTCTTCTCACTTCCCAACTCCTTCTAAGAGATAGGCATGCTGTGTAATCTATATTTAGGAAGAAGGCATAGGTCACATGATCAGATTCACAAGTAAAGAGGAATGAGTTATGCAACTCGTAACTCATTGTGTCAGCTATCTTGTCCTCTCTTGGCCACTTGATTCTTGGGATATCTGAGGATGGGGTGTTCTGATACCCACAAGGCATCCCTTGATACCATTAGATACTATGCCAAGATGTTTGGAGAGCCAAAGATGCTGGGACTCTTTCTTGCCCCAAGGAATACAATCTAGGTGGTTTCATTGTCTACTTTACCCTGTGATAAAACACTTAACAGAATAGCTTAAGAGAGTGAAGGTAGGTTTATTTCAACTTGGTGTTTCAAAGAGAACAGTCCATCCTGGTGGGAAAGACATAACAAGGGTTCACTGTGGCAGAGAGTGTGGTAGTGGCGACTCCATACACATTGGTAGACAAGACACAGAACACTCAGATAAGAGCCAGAAGTAGGGGAGGTCTACCTCCAGAGACCCACTGATGATAAGTAGGTCACTAGCCTAAAGTATCCACACCTTCTCAAAACAGCACCACTCTCGGGGGAACCCCATGTTCAAATGCAGGAGCCTGAGGGACCTGTTTTCACATTCAAAACATGGTGTCTGTCATGCTCTTCATGGGCTCATACACCAGTCTAACTGCCAGAGTCCTCACTGTTTTAATAGACGCAACACTGTTCCAGAGTCCTTCTAGTATTGAAGCCTCATGTGACCTTTGCAAAGTTCAATTTTTCTCTGTGGTAGTGTTTACCTCATTAACAAGTATCACTCTTCTGTCTGCAACCCATGTTGTCCACAGCTTCAAATGCATCTGCGCCCCCCAACTGCACAGCCATCCACATCTTCCACACATCTCTTCATTCTAACTATTAATCTGACTAAAGGTAGAGATTAGTAAGGGAGCCACAGTCCAGCTGTTACGTTATTTTGGAATTTCCATTGCTAAACAAATTAGTTAACTTATTTTGAATTCAGCGTCAGTCAGATTTTTTTAAAGACACAAGAAGATCACAACCTGATGACTTTACAGACTATAACAAAAAATAAATTTTAGCCAATTTCCAATACTATCATTTTTATTGTTGTTGGTTTGCCTGAAACCTCATGAACAGCGTCTTTACTGTCTGTCCTTCGGTCAGCATTCTGAACATAAGAGTGCCTAGAAAAAAATGGCCCATAAAATTTCTCTAGCCTGAAGCTGCAAATCTTTCAAACTGACACCACAAAGTCAGTTCCAAAGTTTAACAGTTACCTGGCCAAGTTTATCATATCAAACACCCTACTCCTGGTACCAATTCTTTGTACTATTTTCTTCTTTTGTTACTGTGACAAAATATTCCACATACTTAAGGGAGTTTCCATCCATCAGGTTTTGGAAGATGTAATGGGGCTCACAGTGGCTGGAGTTTGTGGTAAAGGCTCCTTGCATCTTTCTGGATCTGGAAGGAGAGTAGTCGGACTGAAGCACAGTAGGCTATAACTCTGAACGGCCTTCCATGAGTTTCTACACTCTCCAAAAGTAATCCTGGCAGCTGGGGATGCAAGTCTTTAAGCATGTAAGTTGGTGAGGTGACCATAGTCAAATCATAATACCATAGAATAAGCCGACTAATGTGATTTACATGGGATCAGAGGTGTCCATTGTCTCTGGCAAAGAGGAAGAAGCAATTAATTCTTGGGTAATGAATTCTGAATGTATTCTGAATACATCTATATTCAGTCTGGAAGAAAAAAAAGCGTGCATGTCTACTAAAAATAGTGACACAGCCATGCATTTGTTGCATCAGGTGGGTTATTAGGGAGAATACAAGCAAAAGAAATACTGTTATATCAAAGCCTGCCTACAGGACCAGGAAGAAAGTGAGGCAGAGAGGATCTGAGGACCGCATCCCCTCCAGCAGAGTTCTATGTTCACACACAGAGTCTTGTTGTGGGTGTGCTGCTCTCAAGAGGGAGTGGGGAAGAGAGATACTGAGGGAGCCAGTGTTTGCCTTTAGTTGTAGGTAATAAATTGTGTGGGAAATGCCAATTTTCAAAATTCCTCCTTTCTATGTGATTCAGTGTGAGTGAGACAGAATTGTTGTCGGTGACTATAAAATCCATCTCAAAGACTCAAAAATCATTAACGTCCAATAATACTGATTTGTTTTGTGTTAAATCTGAGTCCTGTGGGTTCTATAACTCTCTCCTTTGGCAGGAAATTCAATAATTTATTATCACTGAAGGTAAAAGTAGTCTCAGAAATATTTAGCTTAGTTTCAATGCTGTTCACTTTTTAGTCCATAAAATGCTAGTCATGTCCCCATAATTCCTTACTCCAGAGTTAATTAAGTTTCTTCTTTCTGCACTTCACGACTTGACGATGTTTTTGTTAGAGGTCTGGTGGGAATTCTCATTATTTTTTTAGTCTTCACTTTATGGGAGCAATCTATGTTTAAAAATTACAAAATGGAGACTCATATGCCAGTAATGTTATAATATACTAATACTTTTAAAAAAACTAATAACTAACTTGCTTTAATGAATAAAAAAAGACAGGCAACATTGAAACCTGACAGATTCTTTTTTTTTTTTTTAAATCTGTTTCCTGGAAGTTTTGAACTTAAAAAAAAAAATGGTTGTGCTGATTTTTAGACACAAAGCTTTACATCCAAATTTATTCTTTGTGGATGAACAGACACTCGGCTGTCCAGCAGTGAGGAATCCCACGATACCAGGATACTCACTGGGGAAGGTTCATGGAACTTGGCAGCAGGAAGTTCCTTTGAGATAGCGAGAGGGGGAAGTTGCATTTTTAATGGGCTCAGAATTTAAAGAGAATGTGAGGGACCTCGTTAGTTTAAGTGAGTAGCCCAACTTAGACGAACGCTTTGAGTTTTTAAATCTGGAAGGTTTAATTTTTTTTTTTTAATTTTATTTTACTACTTACTTCTCTGCAGAAGTGTCTCTGTATGAGTTTGTGTGCACGTGTGCAGGGGCCTGTGCAGGAGCGTGTTACGTCTGCTGGAGCTGAAGTGATGGCTTTGGCGAGCTGTCTGACTTGGATGCTGGGGACTGTCCCTAGGTCTTCAGCTCACTGCTCAACCATCTACCCAACCACACATGTAGATTTAAAAAGTGTGGATGCAGGAAGATGTCATGTGTGGGTTCAGACTGACACCGTGCACTCAGCCTAACCCAGGTGGGGTCCAGATTGCAGATTTCTCTTTGTTAATGAACTTGGAAATTAGGGGCACTCTGTGAGAGCAGCTTATTGGCGAAGCAGATGTTAAATCAGACAGGGCTAATGGCTCGTTTCAAATGTGCTGTAAATGGTCATAAATATCACTATAGAGACCAGTCCTTGGTCTTCTGTCACACCTTAATTAGAGTCTTTCCTAAGATCCCCCACTTTGTCCCTTAGCTTGTTCTGTTGATACTTTAGACTGCTTTATTCCCGATTAGATACCCAATGGAAGGGGACCCAGCTACAGCCTGGCTGAATCAGATTGTCTCTTAAGGACCTCTCCTCTCCTCTCCTCTCCTCTCCTCTCCTCTCCTCTCCTCTCCTCTCCTCCCCTCCCTCCCCTCCCTTGTTTGCATTTGAGACAGTTTTCCTAAACATCTGTAGTAGTCACTGAACAGCCAGCTTGGCCTCCAACTCAGAGCGATCCTCCTGCCTCAACCTGTTTAGTGATGTCTACTCCTCTCCCTCCCTTCCTTCTGCCCACCTTGTTGGGAGATGAGGCCCAGAGCCTCCAAGAATCTAAGTAAACACCCAACCCCTCCCTTGGCATTTCTTAAGCTTTGAGCAGACGCACTTAATGTGAGTTGCTGCAGGTACTGAACTGAGAGGGTTAGGAGAATGGAGGCTGCAGGAAGGTAAGAAATCTCTCAATGATGGCTATCCTAAGTGGGTGCTTAATTGCTGTGACAGAATGCGTGATGCAAATAGTTAAAGAAGGAAGGATTTTATTTCTGACTCACAGTTTCAAAAGTGTCATCTCATCCTGCCCAGGGGCTGGGGGAGGGGCGAGGTGAAATGAACCAGCAGTGGGGGTGGGGGGAGCTACAGCGCAGGAACAAGAATCCACTGACCAAGAGAGACAGAGACAGAGAACCAGGGAGGGATGGGAGACGGTAGATGGGACAGGGGGAGAGAGGTGGATGGGGACTCGAAGACGATAATGGCAACAGGGACACGAGACAGGACAGACAGACAGCTATACATACACAAAGAGGTCAGGGGAGGGACAGGCAGATACAGACACAGAGACACATAGAGTCACAGAGACAGAGAGTGAGTGGGTGCTTGTGAGCCCGGGCTTGCTCCTGCTGCCCCCCCCATCCCCTACCCCCCCCACTACCCCCATCCCACCCCTCTCCCACTCAGGCACATCTTCTGCCTCTTAGTCGACCTTACAGACACACCTATATGTGTGCATTTCTAATCTAGGAGCATCTCAATCAAATCAAGTTGACAGGCAGGATCACCCTTGCAGCAAGAGCCAGGAAAGGGAGAGGAAGCAGGAAAAGGTAGATGTGGAGGGAGGTCAGGAATGGAACTGACCTTTGACCTAGCTTAAAGACCTGACCCACTTCCTGGGCTCTCTGGAGAGATGCTCGCTTGCTCTTGGTCTCTGACTACACTTCTGGTTCTGATGGGGTTTTGGGAGCATTTGTTTGTGGTTGGCCCTGGGTTTGGCATGGCCCTCTCTTTTCTCATAAACGTTTATGCTATATGCTTGCCTGAGATGGCGCTCTTTCTTTTCTTTTTCTTTTTCCTTTTTTTCTTTTCCTTCTTGAATTTTTTTATTAATTTATTTTTTACACTCCATATTTTATCCCCCTGCATCCACCCTCCGACTGTTCCATATCCCACACCTCCTCCCCAACCCCCTGTCCCCATCCCCATCCCCTCCTGACCTCTAAACTCCCTGGGACCTCCAGTCTCTTGAGGGTTAGGTGCATCATCTCTGAATGAACACAGACCCAGCAGTCCTCTACTGTATGTGTGTTGGGGGCTTCATATCAGCTGGTGTATGCTGCTTGTTTTGGTGGTCCAGTGTTTGAGAGATCTCAGGGGTCCAGTTTAATTGAAATGGCGCTCTTTCTATTATTCACTGCTAACAACCGTCTGGTCACGTTGGAAGTGGAGTCACTACTTGTTTCAACTTCCTTTGTAAAATCATACTGTTTTAAACAGCCCCATAACATTAATAACAGTTATTTGGAGCAGGTGAATATGAGAATATGAGGGTGGAATTGGCAAAACACAGAAATCATGATCTTAGAAGAGATTCACTCAATGACCTTTGACCAAAAGGAACCCAGTCTCCTGCAGTTGTCCACAAGGGCATTGGCTCCAGCCCATCATCTCTGTGAGCTGTGGCTCCTGTGGGGGTAAGAAAACAGTAGCCCGTGGAATGGCTGGAGAACAATTCAGACAGGGATAATTACATGCTACCTCATCGGGTGCTGGCTGGTTGTGCAGTAGATCAGAGGAGAATGGTGGAACAGACCTGAGCTCTTAGGACTGGTGGGATGTAGCAGAAGGAAGTTAGTTAGCTTCAGGAGCAGAAGATGGTCCAGGCTCCAGGCTGAGTGTGGAATTGGGTGCAGGGGATGTACTGGCAAGGGTGGAGAGGAAGGGAAGAGATTCAGATCTTCAATGTTGAATGCCTCTGTGCAGTGTAGGGAGGACCTCCCTGTCCCCCTCCCCAGGCTCTGATCCACCTGGGCATACAAGATGCGCAGAAGAGATGAAGGCTACCAGAAGGCAAGACACACGCATGTGTAAAGAATGTTGTAAAATGGAGAAAGGAGGCCGGTGAAGGAAAAATTGATTGTACCATGTGTAATGGAACCAACTCAGCGAGAAGCTGTGGCTAATGGAGTAATTTGGGGAAAAGGCTGGCCCATGCTTGGGCCAGATACTAAGCAGGAGGCTGGGTTCACAGAAGTGGCTTTCCGGCCCTTCCCACCCCTCACTGGAAAGAGCAGCAATAGGAACGACAGAACAGGTTAGTTCTGGGTGACGTCCAGAGAGAAAAGGATGCACGTCTCCGCTTCCCTGCCCACTACACACCCTCAGGCCAATCTCCAGCACTGTAGCTGGGAATCTGCTTGGCGAGCCAAGGAGGTAGAAACCAGGAAGGCATGAGGTAGGAAGCAGGCAGGCATGAGCCAGGGAGGAAGGCAATAGGAAGCCATGGAATCTGGATGGTGGAGGATGGGAAGCTCATTGCAAGGTGAACGGAACTAAACTAGGGAAGGAGTAAGGAGAAGAGAACAGAGGTGCCAGAGAAGAAGACAGACAGGAGATACTAAGGCAGTGTTGCTCATTGGGTTGTGAGCCCTTTTGGGTAGAATAACCCTATCTCAGGGGTCACCTACGACCATCCGCATATCAAATATTTACATTATGATTCATAACAGCAGTAAAATGACAGCTAATGGAGTAGCAACAAAAATAATGTTATGGATGAGGATCAGCGCAACATGAGGAGCTGTATTAAAGGGTCACAGCATGAGGAAGGCTGAAGACCACTGTATTAAGGAGTGGGAATGAAGGCTGAGAGCGAGTCAGCCAGAATCCCACATCCTGGGTCTCAGCCAACACTTCCCATCACAGCTTCTATTGCCCCTCAGGCTTGTTCTCCAGCCCTGGAACATTTTGGAAGAGTGAGTGTGGACTTTCCAGTACATTCTAAGGCTCCCTCATTTGTAATGGCAATGTAGGGGTGTTCCTAGATGAGTGGCACCAGGGGTCTTGTTCTAGTATGACTCACGGGTGTTCCTTCGTGATGCGTGGCTGTCCTTTCCTCTTCAGACATAAGCCACCTTTTTTTAACGTATTTCTGACATCTCGTCATCTTGCTCAGGAAGAAAGCATGCCTCCCGAGAGGTTCTATTAAATCGACTTGGCTGTCAGGCATCACTGAAGAGTTACAATAAGAAAGAAGGCAGATTGCATTCATCTCCCCAGCTCTTTGTGTCTGGGTACATTTTTGGTTTCAGCTTCCAAATTAAGTCTCTGTAGGTTTGGAGTGGTCAGCTCGGCTTCCGTTCTTGAAAACACTCCGCAGCTGGAGTTGATTCAGGTGAGCTGATGCTTCAGCAGCCCTGAGGCTGGCCCAGAAGGACTACCGCAGTCAGCAGGAACCGCATTCTTCTCTATCCAAGCCAAGCTTGTTGAAATATCTAGCGGTAGTCCACATTTGCTGTACACGAGTAATTTGGTGAATGGGAAAATAACAGTGGGCTATAATGAAAAGTGAATTCATGAGCCTCCGACTGTGAATTTATACACAGGCAGAATTGAATTGTAGTTAGGCATCTTGGTATGAAAATCCCATATATAAAAAGTTGAAGAGAACAAAATGACTTCTCATCTTTGAAGATGGCCATGACTTACTCTTCAAAGATTCAAAATCTCTTATGAATTAAATGTGGAAAGGCCACTCACTAGACCAAATGGCTTTTGAGGACAGGTTTATTTTATTTTCAGTTATGCATACATTTGCAGGTACGTGCGCATGTGTACACGTACTTGTGTAGCCCAGCTGCATTGGGCCCTTTGGAGCTGGAGGTTCAAGTGGTTGTGAGCTGACCTGGATGCTGTGGTCTGAACTCGGGTCCTCTAGGAATGGTAGTATCTGCTCTTTTTGCACTGAGCCATCAAGCCCCATGGAGCAAATGCTCTAAAGTAAACTCTAGAATGTAATTATGACTGTTTATGTTTGCTTGGGCGTGCCAAGCAAATAAATCCAGGTCTCTGGATAGCTTAGCTGTCTTCATCTGTTCCTTCTGATAACTACAGGCCATTATTACTAACCATGACCCTCTAAGTCCCACTCCCTGTCTTTCTTCTTCCTGTTACAATCTTCTACCTTTAGTACCATCCTGCCTAAAAGATTGATAAAGCTGTGTAGCCTAGGCTATATGTTATGTGTGCTCATACATGTGGAGACCTAAAGCCAACTTCAGGTGTCACACATCAGGCTCCATCGATGTGGACATGCTATCTCTCACGTGACCGGAAACTCATCAGGATTGCTAGCCAGCTAGCCCTAAGGATCTACCTCTTTCTGCATCTCAGTTACTGAGATTGAATACAATTTTATGTGTTTTTGTTTGGCTATATGATTTATTAATATAGTCAAGCCCAACTCTAAAGTTAATTATGTTTGTTTTTAATATTAGAATTAGACGTCAAGGTTTCTATTTTGTTTGAATTAACTAGCTTTGAGGCTGTTAACCATAACTTTTGGGGGTTTTCTTGTTTGATTGTTTTTGTACCAGGGATTGAACGCAAGGCCTTATGCGTACAAGGCAAGTGCTCCGCTACATACGCAGAATCCAAAACCTATTTATTGAGCTTACTGCATGGGGCACAGTCATTGGCCTAGTAAATGAGGTAGCATCAGGTTAGAAAAAGTGAGTTCCTGTCTCTAAGACGTTATTCTCTTGCAAAGAGAAGACAGATACACAGATGGATCATGAAGAATGTGAAGCCTTGCCTTTGTCTACCTATTTAACACCTGCAATGTGTATGGGAACATTTGACAATAGAAAAGGATTTACATTAAGGATTACATTTGCATTAATGAAAAGATTATTTCCCAGTGGGGAAAATGGCTATCAAGGGAACACCAGGCAGGCAGATGTTCAGAAACATAATGAAATGCTCATGGAATTTAGGGAACAGCCAAGGTCTTCTTCTGAGATTTTGACCTCGCAGAAGTGATGGGAACATACCTTTTGTGGACATCAGACACTTCTGGGTAAACTAAGAAGGGTGGCTTTGCAACNCCCCCCCCCCCCCCCGGGGTTCCTGGCTGACTTCAGACTGACTAGGCATGTGGTTTGAAATGTCTCCCACAGGTTCATGTTTTTGACCACTTAGTCCCTGGCGGATGACACTGTTTGGAAAGGTTTAGGAACCTGCAGATGGAGCCTTGCTGAAGGAAGGACATCACTGGGGATGTGTTTTGGGATTATGTATCTCGGCACCACTTCCTGTTTTCAGTGTTCTTCAGGATTGAAGATGAAATGAGATGGGCGGGCCTTGTACTCCTTCCCATCATGATACACTCTATCACTCTGTAACAGACGATCACTTTCTCCCTCAAGTTGCTTTGGTCAGTGGTGTTTTATCAAGGTAACAGAAATGCAACAAAGTTACAACAATCACAAGCCATTCCCGTTAACCGGATCAGATTACGGGAGAGATGTATAGATAGAGGGTTTCAGAGAAGGCTCTGTAGTTGACCTTGCAGAATGGAGAGATTCCCGTAATGTTGAGGAGTGGCAGGCAGTGGGAAAAGTACAAAATCGATGCTAACTTCACAGAAAGCAAAGATGTTGAGTTCTCCCTAAACTATAAACCTCCAACACATAAGCTGCTAAGCCTAGTCATAAAGTGCAGTCATCTTCTATTAAAGACTTTTAACTGCTACCTTCTGAGCATTTTAAAGATGTGATTCAGGTTTTGCATGATTCTATTAATTTGTTTCCTGTATTATTGGGCAGTCTTATATAATGATTTCTTCAGACCATTCCCAGGTTGCAGTTCTGAGAGTTACGGTTTCTCTGCTAGCTAAATGAGGGTTTCAATAGAGGGATGGGTTTAATTTAAGACACATAGGCTTAGAAGGTCTCCTCCCCATTGCAATTACAAGAATTATATTTAATATGTGTGTAACAGATATTCACATCTTGTTGGGAAAACAATTCCCTTTGCACAGGATAAAAAATGACTGCAAATATTTTATTATGTTGCTTATTTATTCTCCTCTAGTCCCAGTAGTATCATGTTCCTCAAAAATAATCATGATTATCACTAAATATTCTTTACTTATTTGATTCTCAACCACTTGATACAACTTTTAATTATTTTTGACTTTGTGTATAGGAGGGTTTAGAGAGACTCATACATCCTGAACCTTTTTACATAATAGAATTTTCAGTATCACTGTCAGAAATCTGGTTAGTGAAGCATCTGGTGATATCTCACCACACAAAGACTCATTACAACAGACACAATTATACATGAGAAACTGGATCCAGATCTAAAGTATAGCAGAAACTTAAAATATTTTTATACTAAGGTAATGTTTGAATGAAATATAAAATAGGGTTATTTCTATCATGTCTATCAAAGCTAATTTTCTTCCCATTTTCCTGATATATTGGCTTTCTTTACTCAAGCAATGGGATGGTTCCCTTTAATTGTTGACTTGGCACAACCTAGAGTCATCTAGGAAGAGAGTTTTGATTAGGAACTGTATACATTGAGTTGGCTCATGAGCTTGTCTGAGAATGATTGGCTTAGTTGAATTAATTGATTTGAGAAGAACTAGCCTACTGTGGGTAGCACTATTCCCTAGGCAGGAGGCCCTGAAGTATGTAAAAGTAGAGAAATCAAGCTAAGCACAAGGAACCGAGCAAGCATGCACACACCCATTTCTCTCTATTCTTGTGGATACAATGTGACCAGCTATCTAAACATCCCACCCCACTAATTTCTCTAACCTGGCATTGTGAACTAAATTAAGCCCTTCCTTCTCTCCTCATTTGGACTGGTTTTATTCTGGGTGGTAATGTATCTAAGCTATGACAAAGTGAAAGAGAAGTGGAGATCCTTGCTGGGATGCCTAGAAAGTGCTATTGTTTTATTGTTAAAGGAGACACACATTCAGCAGATGTTTCTGTCTGTCTTACAACTGTTCTTTCTCCTTTTCTTCCATAATTTGCTGATGTGCTCTGTTTTGGACCACTTGACAACAAACACAAGACTATATGAAGAAAGACAAGAAAATTGAGAAGTCTGACAGCACTGGGTTTTCAGTGCCAACATAGAGAAGGCATCCAGTGGATTTATTGCTGTAAGACACAGAAAGAATTTTACTTGTTTAACCCATTATTTGCTAAGTATTGTCCTACACATAGCCAAATCTATCTCCCCCTGGCAAACTCTTGATGGATAAGTCAGGGAATAATACCTCGTAGCATCTAATTTCTATGAGATGAGGCAGTTAAAGGATTAGTAAGAACGAGGTATTTGGAACACACGTAGATTCTATGTGTATGTCAGCTATCTTTAGAGTAAAAACTCACTTTTGTCTCAATATTGAAATAAAAAAAAAATCAGGTTACTACTAGATCCATCAGATGAAGTTTCTAGTGGTAATAGCAACTAACCTATTTGAAATGTTAATTTAATTATTTCACAGCCTGCTTTGCTCAAATGGTAATTTTAAATGGCTTGGAGCCCAAAACCTCAGACCCAGTATAATAGTCAAGTAAAAATAAAATATGAACCCAGACATTGTGGATGCTTGTTTGTATTCTTATTAGAGATAGAAAGAAAGGCTGTAGATTTGTGTGAGTAGAGACCTGGAAGGAGTTGAGGAAGGGGATCCCGTAATCAGAATATATTATATGAAAAGAGATTTTAATTTAAAAAAATAAACCAAAAAAGAGAGAAAGTGTATTGTGTTAGTTACTTTTTTTCCCTTCCTGTGACATAATACCTGGCCATATTTTTTATTTTATTATTTTTTGTTTGCTTTATTTGTTTTGTTGTTGTTGGTTTGTTTGTTGAGATAGGGTCTTTCTATGTAGCCCTAGCTGTCCCAGGTTAACCAGGCTGGCTTACAGAGACCTGCCTGCCTCTGCCTCCCACGTGCTGGGACTAAAGGCATATCCCATCTCATTTTGGCTCACAGTCAGAGAGTAGAGTCCATCGTGATGGGAAGCTGTGCCAGGGAGTTTGAGGCAGGCAGCTCATCACCATGCTGTATCCACAGCAAGGAAGCAGAGGGATGCTGGTGCTCAGCTCACTTTCACCTTTATNACAGAGACCTGCCTGCCTCTGCCTCCCACGTGCTGGGACTAAAGGCATATCCCATCTCATTTTGGCTCACAGTCAGAGAGTAGAGTCCATCGTGATGGGAAGCTGTGCCAGGGAGTTTGAGGCAGGCAGCTCATCACCATGCTGTATCCACAGCAAGGAAGCAGAGGGATGCTGGTGCTCAGCTCACTTTCACCTTTATAGTCAACTCAAAGGATGGTGTCTCCTACACGCAGGCTGGACCTTTGCTCTTTCTTTAAATCTCTAAGGAACGTTCTCCTGGACACACCCCTGAATCCCATCAAATTGACAATGAGGATTGAATATCACCGTCTCACAGAGCATCTCAGAGGTAGGTAGAAGATAGATAGACATGATGGACAGATCTTGGTGACCACAGTGAAAAAGGAACATCATTCAGGAGCACTAGAGTAGCTTATTATTAGGTGTGTGATAAAGCATTACACGGGGTGGGGGGGGGGGAAGGGCTGGAGGGGGGAGGGGCTCAGAAGAGCAGCCATGGTGTCTGTGCCATGGGCTTGGTCTAGACCAGAGAGTCTCAACCTGTGGGTCATGACCCTTTGGGGGTTGATCGACTCTTTCACAGGGGTCACCTAAGACCATTGGAAAACAGAGATACTTACATTATAATCCCTAACAGTGGCAAAATTACAGCCACCAGATCTTCCCTAACTGGAAATTTGTCCTTGAGTAGTGTTGCCCATTTGAGGCATTCCAACACATTACAAGAAAGTCTGGAAGAAATGAAAACTCTGGAAAAGCATTTCTCAGTGTGTTGTGTGGCAGGGTGTGCTGAAGCAGAGGAAGACAGATCCCTCTGCTGAAACTCAAGTTTACTTTTCATAAGCTTTCTGGTAAAGTTCCCGAGGAACACACCATAAAGAAATAGGGGCTTTCCTGGACCAGAGAGATGTCATATTCCACCCGAGTTAAGACCTAAGGGGAATTTGATCTCCACCACTCAGCCAGCATCCCGAGTGAGGACTTGCAATCTGGGCAAGGTGGTGATTGCTGACACTTTCAGCTCTTGGGAGGCAGAAGCAGTAGGATCCTGATCTGAAGATGTCTCAAAGCATCAGCTACAAGTAACAAAAAACTGAACTATAACACACATTTGCTAGATAACCTGGACCAACTCCCTCACATACTAAGACAGCACACTTAGTCAGGGCTTTGAAGAACAAACATGCCTACCCTTACTTGTTGAGTGAGCGAAAGAAATAATAATTTAATACACTTGTTTTCTTAAAGATTGATTTTTATTTTTGCCTGTGTGTATGGCTATGTTATGTGAGGGCAGGGACCCTTGGAGGCCAGAAGAGGGCATTGGATCCCCTGCTGTTGGAGTTGCAGGCTGCTGTGAACCTGCGTCTTCCTCAAAGGCAGTGAGCTCTCTAAACTCCTGAGCTGTCTCTGCAGCCCCTGTTCTCATAGTGGATAATAAAGCTGTTGTGTTTCATCTGCTTTTGCCTGGAGACCAAGTGGAACATTCCCTTTCCCCTTTCCTGCCACTCTTGGGTTTATCATAGTAACACCTCTTTAGAGTTTGCTAACCCAAAACTGAAAGACACCTGCATTTCTTGGAATGGTGAGTAAAATACAATCTAGCAAGCTTTGAATGAAGGTTCTGGCTGAGTGACAGCCATGAGATCCTAGATGACAAACCAAACCAGGAATATTATACAGCACCAGTCAAGTGTAAGACTCAGTTTGGTCTTGGAAGTGGGCTTATTTTTGACTCCTGTAGAACCTGTAGGTTCCTAGAGTTCTGAAAGAGAGAAACTTGGCTCTCAAACTTCAGCCATAAAGTATTGACTTTGGCTGTGTGTATCCTGCCACTGCAAGGATGAAAGCAAGCCTGCATGGCCCTTGCCTACAAACCTATGAAGCAGTTCATGTTTTCAAACTAATAAGATGTTTAAGCAAGACGGTAATTCATTTGTATACTAGGCCTAGCACAGTAGAACACAGCCACGTTACACCATACCAACTCCAACGTTGTGGTGTGAAGAGCTGACTGGTGGAGGGCATTTGAGCAAGTCAACTTCTTGCTGGGCCTTAAGAACGCAGATGAGCTAGCTAGGCCATTGAGTGAAGTAAGTCGGGCACAGAGTTTGAGTCCCCTGAGGTCTCAGGCATGTGACATCAGAGATACCGATCGATTGTATAGATGTAGACCTGGAAGCTTAGCAGGTTGGGTAAAGTGTCTCTGGTTTGGGGGTTCATGCCTATAGTTAGATAAGAGGAACAGATTTTAGCGATTCACATAGTATAGCAGGATGACTTCTTTTTGTGTATTTTCCAAAATAGCTAGAAAGAGGACTTTGAATATTTCCCAATGTGGAGAAAAGATAAATATTTAAGGTAATGGGCATGTTGTTACATGGATTTTATTGCTGCATGCTATGCTATGTTCACATACTGAAAGATCGTTTTACATATCTTCAATAGTCATGTGCTAATTAAAAGTTTTAAGAGGATAGTCCATCTGTAATGTCTAAAATGGATGAATCGAAAGGTAATCCTGTACTATTTAAATCATTTAAGGTTTTAGGGTGAATTAGAGGGGGGAAAATTCCCTGAGAGATGAACCGGTGATGTCTGGGTGGGCAGAAGGCGGGGCTGGGACGGTTCTTTTTAAGTGCTCAGCATTGTAGGCCATTTGACTTTTGAGCTCTGATAAACTCGAAAGCTCAAAACATTAGTTTAAAAATATGTTTTTGGGCAGAACAAAAAAGGGGATTGAAGAGAGAGAGGAGAGAGATCAAGAAAGGACCGTTCCTGGGGGGGGGGGGGGGGGAGAGTGGGGGGGCAGCAGTTGACAAAGCGAATTACAGAATATACTCTGTGAGAGCCAGATGAAACACGGGAGATAAAAGGCGGAGGACAGAGGGGTCCCAGCGTGGCATTCAGAGGAGAAAGGCTGCAACCCGGAAGTCCACACACTCACAGCCGCTTCCGGGCCTCCCGTGCTCCCCCACAACAAAGCCACTTCTGTCTGGAGAAACCACAGAGCGGGTCAGGCAGTAGAAAGCCTTTAATTGGGGTGGAGAACCGGTGGCCCTGTGAACTCTAGATGCCTCACAACAGGCTGGGGCATGCTTTGCCCTTCCTGCCTTCTTGGCTACCAACTTGATGGCCACGTTCTTCGGGGCTCTCAACAGGCATTGTTGGCTTCTTACTTCTGCTTTCTTCCCACCGCTCCCAGATCCTGGACTATTCTTCTTCCTTTCTCAGCTCCATCCCAAACTCCCCATGGACCAGTTTTCCAAGACCTCAACCACCCTCATCTCTGACAAGGGATTTCCTAGCTGGGTACTGGGTTCTGTGACCTTAGAACCAGTATGGTGACTCATTAACTAATTAATAGCTCAATAATAAAATTGGTGGTAACCTGAGAACCAAATATACAAGTGCTCCCTATGAATACTTCTTTTATCAGTGACTGTCAGGGGTTTTATTTGGTAGAATTACTTACCTGGGCAGTCACCATCGGGAGGGAGGGAGGGATCTCAGGACACAGTTCTTTTGCTTTCTTTTTCTTTTGATTGTTTGTTTGTTTTGAGACAGGGTCTTTTAGGTAGCTAAGGCTATCCTGGAATTGTCAGTGTAGCTCAGGCTGGTAAACACTCAACCCTCCTAGCTCAACCTTCTCCAGTGCTGGACCTAAGGGCTGTGCTGCCATATTTGGCCTTCACCTTTTTTATTTTATTTTATTTTTCCACTTTTTGCTTTGACCAGAGCTCAGAAAAGAGACAAAGTATTGAATAGACATACTATCTGTAATTCCCCAAATCTCCTGCAACAAGGCAGACTTCTCATGACTCTGAACAAATTATACTGACAAAAAGTGAAAGAAAATATAAAATTAATATGACAGGAAAAAAATAGGGATGGAAGATATGTGCTGTGATTTCATAGTGAATGGCAAAAATTGTGTGTGTGTGTGTGTGTGTGTGTGTGTGTGTGTGTGTGTGAGGGTTTCTATTGCTGTGATGAAATACCATGACCACAAAGCAAGTTGGGAAGGAAAGAATTTATTTGTCTTATATTTCCACATTGTTGTTAGTCACCAAAGGAAGTCAGGACAGAAACTCATGCAGGACAGGAACCTGGAGGCAGGAGCTGATGCAGAGGCCATGGAGGGGTGCTGCTTACTGGCTTGCTCCCCCTGGCGTGCTCAGCTTGCTTTCTTATAGAACCCAAGGCCACCAGTCCAGGGATGGCACCACCAACAATAGTCTGGGCCTTCCCCATCAACTAATTGAGAAAATGCCTTACAGCTGGATCTCATGGAGGCATTACCTCAACGGAGGCTCCTTCCTCCCTCGTGACTCCAGCTTGTGTCATAACCAGCCAGCACAGTGTGAAATAATTTTTAAGGTTCTCTTCTCTTCTCTTCTCTTCTCTTCTCTTCTCTTCTCTTCTCTTCTCTTCTCTTCTCTTCTCTTCTCTTCTCTTCTCTTCTCTTCAGATCTCACTCCATGGACCAAGCTGGTCTGGGACTTTTGGAAATTTTCCTACTTCAGACTCCAAAGTGCTGGGTTCATAGTTATGAATCACTACATGCAATGTAAAATGATTCTTTAAAAATTTTTAAATTATTTTATGCATATGGATGTTTTGTCCAAATGTATGTCTGGGGCCCACATGTGTGCCTGGTGCTTGTCAAGGTCAGCAGTGAGTAACTGTGTGGGTGCTAGGATTTGAACCTGGATCCTCCAGAAGAGCAGCCAGTGCTTTTAACTGCTGAGTCATCTCTATAGCCCCTAAAATATTTCTAAGACTAAAAAGCAAAAAAACAAAAACAAACAAACAAAACTGATGGAGATACAATTGAATGTTCAATAACATTCTATTCTATTTATTTATTTATTTATTTATTTATTTATTTATTATTTTTAGAGACGTGCTCTCACTATGCAGCTTCAGCTGGTCTCCACTTCATAATCATGCTTCCCTGCAGCCTGGGTGCTGGGCTTGGAGGCAAGCATCATCCTACACATAAATATTTTAAGCTATTTTAGAGAAGAGTTGAGTAAGTATGATTCTGGCTAGGGATAAAGCTGTTTGGTTTCTTCTGTGTACATATAATCCATCTAAACGGACGGTAAAGTTTTTTGCTTCAGTTGTAGAAATCACAATCAGAAGATTTGATGAGCCACAGTTGAAGAACTGCAAGAAAGTAATTAATCAGCCAGGTGGTGGTGGCACACGCCTTTAATCCCAGCCCCCTGGAGGCAGAGGCAGGCGGATTTCTGAGTTCGAGGCCAGCCTGGTCTACAGAGTGAGTTCCAGGACAGCCAGAGCTACACAGAGAAACCCTGTCTCGAAAAAAAAAAAAAAAAAGAAAGTAATTAATCAAAACGTGAATTTTCAGTGATCTAAAAAAGCAGACAATTGATTTAACACTTGAAAATTAAACACTTAAAAAGTTTACTTGTAAAAAAAAAACACCAACAACGACAACGAACAAGTTAACTTGTACTTTTTTTGCAATACCAGTTGCCTTGTACTGTACGAGACACTATCAGATTCGCGGTTTAGGGGCAGGAGAGAGGGTTCAGCTGCTTTTTCAGAGACCCAGAGTTCAGTGTCCAGCACCCACGTCGGGCTGCTCACAAACACTGGTAACTCTGGCTCCAGGGGATCCAGCGCCCTCTTCTGGCCTCTGGTGGCACATGTATTCACATCCACACATCCACACACAGACGTAAATAAATTTTGGCAGAGGCAGGCGGATTTCTGAGTTTGAGGCCAGCCTGGTCTACAAAGTGAGTTCCAGGACAGCCAGGGCTATATAGAGAAACCCTGTCTCGAAAAAAACAAACAAAAAAAATCTTAAAAATTACTTTAGCTGTATTTGTCTAAAATGACTTCCACATTCATGGAGAAATGTTGCATATCTGTGGCTTAAAGTTAAAACCATGGTGTGCATTTTTGCATCTTCTAGTTTTTTTTTCAAAGTGATGTCATTAAAAATGGACAGTTCCATGATGCCACGTTGAGACCCGAATTTATTGGAATAAGTAAATGACACCGTCTCCTTTATATGATACACATTGAAAATGCTTTTGCTCAATCTTCTGGCGCATCTTCTGCAATGATAGTCTTTGATATATTTGTGCAATGACATTTTGATGGGGTTGTTCACATCCTTTGATATATTTGTATATGAGTCAGAGGCAATTTGCAGAAGTACTGAAAGACATTGAAGACAGTGAATTTGCCGAGGTGTGTTCTCTGTTTATGTTCATTGGCTGAGTTGGGGGTGAGGCTAAGCAGACTTCCTGTACTCTCTCCTGTTCACTCTGATCTTTTCTGAGAACAGAAAGAATGCGTGTTACATGCTCAACTATCAGAGACAAACAAGGAAGTGTGAGTTACGTTTCCTCCATGACATCACACTGTGTATAAATGAGCTAAATTTGAAGCTCTGGAAAACAGCTTATTTGAGGCTTAGACAGTAAGAACCATCTATATTGAAACTGAAATGTTGATAATACAAAAATAATAGTTTTATATATATTTACAGTACACATAAGTAGGCAGAATGTTTTCATGAAAACTGGCCACCAAAAATACAAGGAAAAAATTTTAAAGTATGCTGATGTTGATACGTTTAGCACTGTACTTCATTAAATACCTTGAAATTTGGTGTTAATAATCTTGAGTGAAAACAGAAGGGAATGAATGTACCTAATATAAACAAAAGCAGTTTTGAAACTGGCAATGCCAATTTAAAATTTAAAAGCGATATCTTATTTTGTTTATAGAGAACTTACTTATGAAGGCGGGTGAAAATATTTAAGGCTTCTGTAATTCAGTATGGCAGAACTTTGTGCATTTGCAATAGCGTGGGTATTTTCACGTGCACGTACGTGTGTGATGTATATGTGTGGGGAGTTGTGCATGCCATGACACGCATGTGGAGATCCCAGGACAGCATGATGGATCAGCCTCCACTTTCCACCCATTTGAGGCAGAGTCTCTCTGTTGTCTGCTGTGTTGTCTCAAGCTGCGTGCTTCCTGAGCTTCTGTGGACTCTCCTGTCCCACCTCTGAGCTTGCTGTAGGAGCCCTTGGGTCCTGGAAGTGTGATACTGCATCCAATTTTAGGTAGTTTGAGGGATTTGAACTCAAGCCTTCACATTTGTCCAATACTTTACCTTGCTGGATTCGTTGTCCAAGTCCCGAGGAGAGAACATAGACCAACCAGTATCAATTTGTTCACGAGAGTGACAAACCAGATATTGTTACGGCCTACATCCAGGGGAAAGGATAATCTGGAAGTTTCTGTCTCCCTGAGTCATATTTCCTATGCTCTCTTTGAATCTGTGATGTCTGATGTCTTATACAGATGTCTCTCCAGTCCTCAGACATTTATTTTTAACTATGGATTTTATGGAATTTATAGTCAGAGAAAACAATTCTCAGCACATATATTAAGGTGTTTGTATATACAAGATCCATGCTATTTCTTGAGGGTATAATTAAAAGAGTATAAATTACCATGGTAATTTTAAAATGAAATTTTAATTTGGCACAAAAAGGAATCTGTAATTTTTTTTAAATGCTGCTTATGTGTTGAGATTATATTTTGGACATACTAAGCTAAATGAAACATATTACAGTTAGTTTCACCTACTTCTTGAAACTGTTAAAATGTGAAAACCAGAAATTTTTAAGTTCTATATGTAGCTCACATTATATTTCTGTTGGAAAACACGCTAGGATTGTGAGTTTCTCATTTTAAATAAAATTCTCTGAGTCAGTGCCGATTGCCATGGGATATTAGATTTTCTGCCAATCACTTGCATTCTCCTGCTGTTAAAACATGGGGCATCTATTGGTGTAATGCCCAATCAATGTTCCAGGTTTATCCTGGTCACAGAGCTAAGACTGTTGATACAGGATCTGAACTGGTGATTTGGGACCATTTACTTCAACCAACAGAGGTGAATTCTGACTGAGAGGACAACCAGGAAGCACGTGCATACAACTGGATTTTGTTAGTCAGTATTGATAAAGACTCACAATTTCTTGGTGGAATAAGACCACAGCTGGATTCATCGTCCAAGTCCCGAGGAGAGAACCATAGGTGAACCAGGATCAATTTCTTCCCCAGAGTGACAAACCAGAAATTGTTACTGCCTATATTCAGGGGAAAGAATAGTCTAGAAGTTTCTGTCTCACCCTAGTCATGTTTCCTGTACTCTCTTTGGATCTGTGATGTCTTGAACAGGAAATTAAGGGGCGGGGGGGGGGGGTTTTCTTTGGCGGAGCTAGATAAGTGGTCCAGTTGCTTATTGAATACAAGACTTTGTTAAAGTATAGAGTCTTCCAGTTCTATAATATGAGTTAGATCAGCTGGTCCCTAAACATCCTTCACGAGCCAAAATTCTACATTTCTTTGTTGTCCTGGTATCATCTGAGAACCAAATCTGAAACTTCCGGGAAATACATTGAAAAATCTCTACATCATTCTTATTGCTGAGAATCTCATAATGCATATACTACATTTTGATTACCCTCCTCTTCCCCTCCTGTTCCCCCTCCATCTTCCTACCCCTTGCCCTCCCAATTTCAGTCTTCTGAGTTTTTGTTTTTTTGTTTATTTTTTTCAGAGCTGAGGACCGAACCCAGGACCTTGTGCTTGGTAGGCAAGCACTCTACCACTGAGCTAAATCCCCAACCCCAGTCTTCCAAGTTTTTAAAGGCACCGAGTCCTTTCAGTGCTACCTGAATGTTCTGGGGAGTAGGACCATCTTCTGGAGCACAGGTAGCTTCTTAGGGGCTGCATCCTTGAAGGAAATGGACCTGGCCAGCAGCCATTAATCGCTCGTAGCTCCTCAGCTAGGGGAACGGGATTTGAAAATGTTATTTTATTCCCCCTTGTCTGAAGAGTGGGATACGTTTGTGCCATTATATATAGGGGTTGCTGTTGTGTTTTTCTTGTTATTAAAACTAACAGGGCAAGAAGGAGAGGTTAGGAATGCGGTCGCGTTACTGTTTGCTCTTATTTATAAGTGTGAACCTTAGCTATGAACAGATGCTGCTTGTGGAACAGCATTATGAGCCATTTGATAAAGCCGTCAAAGCCGTCTGCGGTAACTTTCAGAGGTGTTTGTTCGAAGCAGAAAACTCCCTCTCCAGGGTCGAGAGTCTTTATGCTAATTTCCTGCACCTCGCTGTACACGATTATTACAGGGCATGTGGAGGATCCACTGCCTCAATGAAGAAAAATTATTCCAAATGATTATTGATGAGTTAATCAAGATAACCACGTCAGCTTTCTTTACCCACTAATGGTCACGTCGGCAGCGCTCCGCAGTCATCAGGATGGAAGAGCCAAATGCTAATGGGCCAGGTAATCAGATCTTAATGGAGAACGGTGAAAAATCTGCTTTTTAAAAAGAGTTCACAGTTTCCATAATCACTGGAGTGGTCAGCGAGTCCCAGGATTCCTCATACTTCATAATGTGTGTCTGCCGCTCTTTCTCCATCTCAACGAGAGTTAGGCTGCCCTAATGGAGAACAGAGGAGACGTAAATGGAGGAGGACTCCTCTCTTTCAGCCACGATGTCTTTGACAGTTGTTTTATTTATTCATTGGGGATAGAGAGATGGGTTGAGAGCTAAAAGCACCCAGAGTTTGGATCCTGGTGCATCCCGGCATAGCCATGTGTGTATACCCTTTGCATACAGGTGCTGTGTGGACAGAAGTGCCACTTGGATACACACACACACACACACACACACACACACACACACACACACACACAGCCCCAAATTGCATGCTCCAAGTACAGTGAGAGACTCTGCCTCAAAAGAAGAAGGCAAAGGGCAGAGAGTGATAGAAGAGGGCTCCAAATGTTCATGTGTCTGGGGACATGTGTGTTACACACACACACACACCCTCTAAAACTAGCCCTTTATGTTTTCTCCTTTCTCCTCCTCATTTCAGTTGGATTCGGTAAACTGAATCATCTTTTTTTCCTTAAGATTGATTTGTTTCTATGTATGTGGATGTTTTATCTGCACGTGCACCTACCTGTACAGCAGAGGAGATCACCTGACCCTAGGAGACTTACAGTTATAGATGGTTTTGAGCCACAGTATGATGGCTGGGAATTGAACTTAGGACCTCTGAGAGAGCAGTTGGTGCTCTTAACCGCTGAGACAGCTCTATAGTCCGGTAAATTAATTTTTTAAGACTATTTTTTTCTATTTATTCTTCGAGACTTTTGTACACATGTACAATGCGTTTTGATCATATATCTACCCTTCAGTGCCCTCTTCTGACTCTCCCTGGGCTTTCTGTAATACACCCCCCTCCAAACACCATTCATGTCCTTTTCTTTGTTTATAGTAAACTTAACTTAGGCTAGTCTGTGCTGCCTGCATCTCGACAGCCGTGGGACCATCTGCTGGAGCATGGGCAATGCTCTCCTGCGTCCTCTCCCTCTCTCAGTTTGTGTCTCGGCAGCATCAATGACAGTTCCTCAGCTAGAGGTGGGACCTCGTAAGCCTGTCTCCCAGGTAACACACAGTTGTGAGCTGCCTGCCTGACAAGGGTAGTGGAAACTGAATCCAGGTCCCCTGCGAGAGAAGTACGCCCTTTTAAAAACTACGCCATCTCTCCAGCTTCTTGCAATGTTTGGGTTTTAAACCAGTGTTTTAAAAGTATGTTCTAGAAGTTTCTAGGAGTTCAAAAGGCCCTTCGCCAAGGAAGAGGGGCATACCAAGGGACAGCACAGAGTACTCCATGGGTTGCATCCATCAAATATCATTTTAAAACACTAGGAGTCTAATATAGCATTCCACCTTCAAGACTCTCTCCCTTGCATCTTGGTAAACCACTTTAGGATGAAATGTGAATTGCATCCATCTACAAGAGAGCTTTGCTATCTTGTTCACCAGGGACCTTCTCTCTGGTTCTTCCGTGCTACTGCCCTGTAGACTCCAAACAAGCTGCTGCTGGGAAACATCAGGAAAGCTGCAAGTACTGGATTTTTCCTGCACTTCTTCCGTGTCAACATACTACCCAGGATTGGCTTCTGGGGAAATCTGTATTTCTCCAGAAATCTGGGAAAAGTCCTCCAGCCATTCTCCACTTAAGCGCCAGTGCCTTTACATCCATCCAGACAAAGCAGGCTCTGATTGCCTGTGGGGACAGCAGGTGGGTGAGAGACAGGTAGATCAGGTAGCACAAGATTCCATGGGGATAGAACACTGCTTCCCAATTTGCACTTCTGTCTACAGTGGACTCTGGAGCATCGGTTAGGAAGAAGCACTCTCATGCCGTACTCATAAGGCCGAGACTTTGTGACCTACATTTAAAAGATAGAGGGACTGGAGAGACAGGCCTGAGGTAAAGTGCACTCTTCCAGGAGACCAGATATGTAACCACTGGCAAAACAAACAAAAATGTATAAATAAAACATGTTTGTAAAGTAGTAATTTAGAGCAACAATAAAAGAAATACATACAAATAAAAATAAATCTTTAAAAAACAATAAAAAAGAGATTACTTTTTTTTTTAAAAAAAGGATGTATTTATTTATTTTATGTATATGAGTATACTGTAGCTGTACAGATGGTTGTGAGCCATCATGTGGTTGCTGGGAATAGAACTCAGGACCTCTGTTCACTCGGAACCCTCTTGCTCCAGCCCCTCTCGCTCCGGCCCAAAGATTTATTTAGTATTATATGTAAGTACACTGTAGCTGTCTTCAGGCACACCAGAAGAGAGCATTGAATCTCATTACGGGTGGTTGTGAACCACCATGTGGACCTTCGGAAGAGCAGTCAGTGCTCTTAACCACTGAGCCATCTCTCCAGCCCCAAGAGATTACTTTTGGCTCAGGTAATCAGTCCAAACGAAGCATATGCCCCCAGTGATGTGATTTCCCCAGCAAGGCTGAACCTCTGCATAAACGCTCCAAACAGCGCCACTAACTGGGAACCACGTGTTAATGCCTGAGCCTATGGTGGACACTTCTCATTCAAACTACCACATTCCACTCCCTGGCCCCTATAGGCTCATGGCTCCTATAGGCTCATGGCCATATGATAATGTAAAACATACTCCGATTTAAAAAATCCTCAGAATCTTTCATGGTCTCACAACGTCCTGAAGTCTAAGGTCCAGATCTCTTTTCTGAGACTCAAGGCAACCTCTTAATTGTAACCTCCTGTAAAAATATAAACTCAAACCACATACTCCCAACATACAGTGGCATAGAATATATATCGCTACCCCCAGAGGGAGGAATGGGGGCACCCTGAGGAAATACTGAACAAGACAGCCTCATTAGGCAGACTCCAAATTCTGTAGCCCGATGTCCTCGGTGTGGGATTTTTAATGTCAAAGGTTCTACTCTTACAGCTTTGTTGCTTGAAGAACATGGCAAGTACTTATCCCATGATCCCTGAGTAAAAAGTCAGTATCTCTTTTGTTGTTGTTGTTATGTTTGTTTTGTCTTTATATTTATTTTGGGTGTCAATGTGTGTCGTAAATATGCTGTGGTGCTCGTAGAGAGATCAAAGAACAGCGTCACAGGTCTTTTTATTATTTGAAAGTCCTTTTGGCTTTCGCTTTTCTTCTACCATTTCAATCCCTCAACACTCGGTAGGAGAGAGAAAAGGATACAGGAGAAAGGCGAAAGGGGACAACTATATTGTTAGACTAATTCCTGCTGATTGAGGGTGTCATGTTCCTTGGGACAAGTTTGACCTTCGCTGGAAGGATAGCTAACTTCTTCTAGTCTTTTTACACATGATTGCTTGACAAACAGCAATCAAAAGCAGCCAACCAACAACCAGCCACCAGCCCCAGAATTCCAAACCTCACACACTCACAGAAACTATCTGCTGTTGGCAAAATCACGCCCCTGCTAGAGCACTCGGCAAATCACAGTCGACTGCCGGGGACCGTCTGAAGCAGTCCCATATCTCATAGCTCGGATTAAAATGAAAACACAGTATTGTAATATTTCTTTGTTTTTAAAGAAACCAAAATCCTCACTATGGAACAAACAGTGGGAATCATTGCTCTCCTGCTGTGTGGGTTCCGGTTGTAGAACTTAGGTGTCATCAGGCTCGGTGGCAAGTGCCTCGACCCACTAAATCATTACGCCAGCCCGTGAACTATCTCTTAACGTGGTCTGTGCCGATCTTGGAGCAGAAGTTTCAATGCTAACTACTTTCCAATTGCAAATGATATGAGTTCTCCTAGATGAAGGGCTGACTCCATGGGAGATGTCAGCTCTGAGCTGCCTCAAAAGAAAAAGTCCCCCCAAGTTTTTGTGGGCCTGAGTACTCTGCATCATGAAGACTGTCAACCCCTTCGACATGCTCAGAGGGGAAACAGTGAAGGGAAGTGACAAGAATTGAGGAGCACCCACAAAAGACAGAAACGAGCACAAAGAGATCAGTCAGGCCCCCAGAGGACAGAGCTGTGCTGCATGTCATACTTTATAAATGCTAACTAGCTCGTCCTCTGACACTAGGAATCTGATGATTTGAAGTCTGATAGGGCAAAAGGAATAGGCAATTTATGCTTGCCCTGAAGTCTCCTCCATTTAGCAAGTGGCTTATTATCAAAGTTCCTCTCTCTCAAACTTGATATCTGGGATGGTCAGTTGGTTTTCTTCTGTCCCATGGCCTCATCCTGGATTTTAACCCAGAGCTCAGGGGCTAAAGGGCAAAGAATGGGTGCCTCTAGCAATTAATGGTATGCTGATTCCAGTAAGGTGGATCAGAGAAGGGACTCCTGAAAAATGAATTATAAAGGTAATTGTTTATGTGAGAAAAAATAGCAAGCACAGGATGACCGTCAGTGACATGTGTCTTCCAAAGACCCATGGCATAAGGAATGCTGGAGAGTTCCAGTCTCAACCCCTCCTGAGGTCAGGTTGAAGGAGATGGGACTTTGGCATCTTCAAAGAAGAATATTCTGTATAACTCTTGGCTGTTCTCTGCTTTCAGAGCTAAAAGTAGGTGCTCTCTGCCAGGGGTGGTATCAGCCATGTGTTCTCAGGACCAGGTCAGACTCAAGAAGATGGGACAGACTCAAGGGGAGTTGGAAAGACCTAAGGAGAAATATACTCAACTACTTCCATACTGATTTCTAATTTCATCAAAGCTAGCACAAAGGAGCTGGAGTCTTAACAGGCAAAGCTTGGGACTAAGCGTATAGATTTGGATCAAGATTTTTTTTTCCTGTGACCAACCTCTTAGGGTAGAGTTTGTTTGTGATGAATGCAGGAAAACAGGTCCCATATAATCAAGGAGATGGAATGCCCCTATTTGAGAGCCCTTGGCTTCTGGGAACTCCCAAAGTGCTCCTAAACTTGAACTCCTTCCTTCTCACCCACACTGAGACTCGGTCCTCGGGGGGGAAAACAGTGAAGTTCAAAGGTGCCTGCTCCAGGCAGTTAACAAATCTACTAGTCTTTCTGCGTGACTCAGCCTTACTCACTCAGGACTCTCTGAGCATCCACTGTGAGCATCAACAGGGCTACAGGGCTGTTAGCTTGTGTCATTCTCGGATGTGCCTGCCCTCTTCAACTACTACGACTCTCAGCGTCTGTATCATGATCTGTAGATCCTGACAATGCAGCTGGGCTGGGCACTAAGGCCAGAATGAGCTCAACCGTATTGCATTATCGCTGGAAGAGTGTTCCCATTAATAAAAGCAAGCATTGTGCAATCTCATTCACTTATTACTGTACCCGAGATGACGCAAGGCAACACTGGCCCTCGGCTCACCCATACCAAACGGGAGAAATGAGGCTGATCAGTCCAACACCATGGGTTCTTTCACAGAGGATCATAAAATCTCAGAGCAGGATGGGAGATTAGAAAAACACTTCACCACATTGTCTTCGTCCCAACAATAGAGAATCTGAGGCTCACATTATTCTTCGTTGAATCCACCAGTTGGAATTTGGCTAAAGTGCTTGTCTCTGCTCAAAACATGCAGTGTTTGAACCCAGATTGGGGTCCTGCACCATCCGCTCCCACTCTCTGAAAGATTAGAATCTAGAATAATTCCAAGCCATCTAGAGCGATTGATCTGTATTATTATCACCCTGGGTCCAGAAATTCTCTCCCTGGGGATACGGGCATGTGGGGCAAAGGTAGGAAAAAGAAAAATAATCATTGTTTTCTTATGGTTTCTTCTGATTCACGATTGCATCAAGATAAACTCTCTAATCTCAGATCTCAGACCTCCAGGGTGTAGGCCCAACCCAACTGTTGGGTACAGGGCTATGAATGTTGTCCAGCTTTGTAACAATCTGAAAGGCATGTTTATGTTGGACCATTTGAAAATGACATAGTCTCCTCTGGTGCTTGCACCTGTGTGTCTGCCTGCCTCTTGCCACGTCTCCTTAAAAGGGGAAGCAGGTCTCAATCAGCTATACAATGAGTTCAGACCTCATAGTCGATACGATACCAAGATTTTGATCACATTGTTTATAATTTCCTTTAAAAATGTTAGGGTTTATTTGCTAATTTGTAATTGTGGGGGGGTATGTGTGTGAGAGAGGGAGAGAGAAACAGTGTGTGTGTGTGTGTGTGTGTGTGTGTGTGAGAGAGAGAGAGAGAGAAAGTGTGTGTCTTTGTGTATGCGTGTGAGTGAGAGTGTGTGTGTTTGTGTATATTTGTATGTATGTGTATGTCTTTGTGCATGTGTGTGTGAGAAAGTGTGTGTGTGTGTGTGTGTGTGTGAGAGAGAGAGAGAGAGAGAGAGAGAGAGTGTGTGTGTGTGTGTGTGTGTGTGTGTGTGTGTAGGTGCCCTTGGAGGCCAGAGACATCAGCTCTGTCAGAGCCAGAGTTACTGATCACTGTAAGTTGTCTGAGAGGAGTACTGGGAACCAAACGCAGGTCTTCTGTAAAAACAGGATGTGCTCCTAACCACCGAGCCATCTCTCTGGCTCCTATAATTCACTTCTGTCTCAATTATTTGAGTCACTGTGAGATGGGCTATATACAAGAACTTCTCTCTGAGTTATTCTTGGCCCTGTTCACTTCTGTATGAGACAGCCTAGGATGACAATGACAGAGGGAGACAGGATATCTTTCTCTAGGGATATTGTCAACTAATGACAACTGAAAACATCTTGGGTACCCAGAGCCAAATGGATCTGTTGACCCCAAGTTGGCCACCCCAAATATACTGGAGTCACATATTTTCTTGGGATCAACATGTTTAACAGTATTGTGGAGGGTGCCGGAAGGGACATGCTGGGACTTACCAGAGGTGGCTCCTGGTTTGGAGAAGGGCCTCATATGTTTACATAACAGAACATTTTGAAAATAGAAAAGTCTGGTAAGAAAGTTAGAGGCTAAGGGAAGAAATAGAAATGAAACACTTCCTCTGGCCTCCCCCTCAGTCCTGTAAAAATAGGCAGACTTCCCTTTCCACTTATAGATGGACAGAGCTGCCAGGCAGCTGTCGTGGAATCATAAGGTTGAGGTGAGCACAGCCAGGGCTGGAAACTCGGAGCTACAGTGCCCTGAATTCAAGCCCGTCCTCAAGAGAAGCATTGCTTTGGGAAATGCTGGGCTAGCCAAGGGCCCACAGGAGAATAGGAGTGCTTGCCCTAAGGGAGGACTTGGCTAGTCTCCACTCCTGCACCTCTGTAGATGGGGGCTGAAACTTGTAGCTTTTGCTCATCACACAAGGGAGTGTCAGAATGGAAATTTGAATGGTGTGCAGAAGAGATGGAGGAGTGTGGAGGGGGAGGGGAGAAGGGGAGGGGAGGGAGAGGGGAGGGGGAGGGAGGAGGGGGAGAGGGAGAGGGAGAGGGGGTAACCTCATTTCATCTCTTCATGTTTTAAATAAACAAGCATTTAACTTTTGCTTCTCCTAACCTGTGCAGTTTGCAATGCCTGTGTGGAATAGAATATGGAATGACTATGTTTGGCCTCTATGAGTTTCATAACTGTCAGAGATACACAAGAGACTGACAAATAATGATACTAAAGTTGGAATATCACCAGCTTCCCAGAAAAGACAGGAATGGAAAGGGACAGGTACTTAGATCAAGGGGTGGAGTTGACGGAGCTGGGCAGAGGAGAGAGGGCTCCACCATGGAGGTGGTGAAGGAGGGCATTCTGGGTAGATGGAACGGCATTAAAGTCCAGAGCATGGAAGCGTGCTTGGAAAATTGAGGGTCTGAGGTTGCAGGCAATGGAGACACTGAGATGAATGAAGTAAACAGGAAGCAAGGCGGAGAGAAGGCTTGAAATGCCAAGCAAAGGCTCCTGTCCAAGCAGGAATGGCGACCACCAATTTCATGCAAGGAAAATTAACAGTACTAGGAAAGTTTTTCATGCAGAGTTAGAAAGACAAAGAGGACGGGGGTGGGGGGCAGGGGGTGCTGGTGCACAACTTTAATCCCCAGCTTTCGGGAGGCAGAGACAGGCAGACCTTTGTGAGTTTGAGGCCAGCCTGGACTACGGAGTGAGTTCTAGGACAGCCAGGGCTACACAGAGAAACTCTGTCTTTAAGAACCTGAAGGAAAGAAAGAAAGAAAGAAAGAAAGAAAGAAAGAAAGAAAGAAAGAAAGAAAGAAAGAAAGAGAGGAAGGAAGGAAGAAAAAAGGAAGAAAGAGAGAGAGAGAGAGAGAGGGAGAGGTGGAGGGAGGGCAGAAGGAAGAAAGAGAGAGAGAAAGGAAAGAAGGAAGAAGTCATTTAGGAGACCATAGCATCGGTCCCAGCTACAAGAAATGAGAGCCCGGAAGAGTGGTGAGATCAGATGAGAAGGCCCTGTGCACAGAATGAGCTGCAGATACGGGAGCAGCGTCCATATCTGTCACCCTCAAAAACATCTTTCACTGATTTTTTTTTCTCAGACTGCTTTAGAGATGCTTAATTTTCCCAGAGTCAACCCTGGAGATCAAGGCACAACAGTTCGTGATCACAACCATTCTGTGGAGGAAAAAGGCCTAAAAGACTTGTCATGAAGAACCTCTCCAGGGCAGAGATCTGCTATCAGGGAACTTGTGTGTGTGTGTGTTTGTGTGTGTTATATGTCTGTATGAGTGTGTGTGTGTTTGTGTGTATGTGTGCATATGTATATGTGTTTGTGTGTGTATGTTTGTGTGTTTATGTTTTATGTGTGTATATGTGTTTTTATGTGTGTGTTGTCTTATTTGCTTTTCCTGCTGCTGTGATAAAATATCCTGATGAAACCACTTAAGAGAGAAGGAGCTTACCCAGGCTTACAGCTCAAGGCTGTTGTCCATTACGACAGGGAGGTGATGTGTTTGAGGCAGCTGCTCACCTGGCATTTGTACTCAGGATGCTGAAGGGTGAAAGCTCCTGTTCAGCCCAGCTTCCTTTCTGATGAAGTCCAGGACCCAAACTCAGAGACCTTCAGACACACAACACACACACACACACACACACACACACACACACACACACACACANGCCAGGTAGCAGGTGGCTGGGAGATCATATCTTCAACCACACATAGGAAGCAGACGGTGTGAACTGGAAGTGGGCTGAGGTCATAAACTCTCAAACCCCACCCCCAGTGGTGTATGTCCTGCAGCAAGATTCAGACCACCTACAGGTTCCACAGCCTCCCCTAAACACGACCCCCCACTGGGAACCAAGTGTCCAAACAACTGTGCTCACAGGCATATTTCTCAGTCAAACCCCACATCTGGGTTGTGTACATGAAACAAAATTCTAGTTTCTTGGTGAAAAAAAAATATTGCTTAAAGTTAACAAATTGATGGATAACATTACCCAAACCCTGCATTGTTCATGAACACAACTGTTAATGAGAATTCATGGCTCTCATGTCAAAGAATAAGGGGGTAGTATATTCTGGAGCCAAACATGGGTGACCATGGCTCAGGAGCACAGGTGCGGGTTACCTCGAACCCATGTTCTGATGTTGTTACCATTTCATGAAGTTTTGATAGTTACAGAACAAAGAAAAAAAAAAGGCATTTTCAGATGTCAGTGGAAGCACCAGGTAGGTTGGTTAAGGCAAGGGAGTCTCTGCTGTAGACCTTAGATGGCATCTGATGTCAGTTTTAGCCTTTGGCTTGGTAGAAGCTCGAAGCCTGTCTGTACATTCCTGAAGGATTTACATGATAGTCCCAAGGATGTAAGGCTAGTAAGGCTACACACAATGGATAATAAATTATTAAGGGGACAGAGGCAGTCTTCTAACTTAAAACATCACCGTCCTTCAAAAATAGACCAGTCAGCCTTGAGTGTTTAACAGGTGTGGCTTTTCTCTTTCTGAGGAATTTCTGTTCATAAAGAGGTGCTGAGCAAAGATGTCTGGACCTGAAGTTGGGCAGATGGGGGTTAACTCTGATAGCGGCGTGCAAAATTTCAAGTTCACAGTCTTTAACGCAAAAGGTTAACTTGTAAAACAGCTATGTGGTATTCTTTCTGATGTTTTGAGTGAACAATCAGAGCCTCTGATGGTGCCAGGGTGGTCTCCTGGGAGATACAAAAGGCTGTTTCCCCAAGCTGCTGCCCAGTCCCTCCCTTTTCCTTCTTCCTACCATTCCCTAAATCTGGCCTGGTCAGGTCCTTCCCTCTTTTAAGATTTAGTGTACATTCGCCCTTGTCTGGCCCACGGGTCATATGGAAGGCCATGTTTTCAGTCCTTGCAACCCTGAAGTTCCCAAAGAAAGGCAAACCTTTCTAAACCTTCTTCATTTTATCTTATAGCAAATTATGCATGAGATGCTTCCTGATCATGCTGATCATGCTTAATAACAAAGAACCACTAAAAAGTAACTGTGAAAAAAATGATAAAGTCAAATCCATCCTATGGAGAACGTGCCTCTGTGACCCAGGTTTGTGGGTATCCCTTCACAGTATCTTATTCTTTCCTAGTTAATTCTTTGGCCTGGCCTGGAGTCCATTTGGTATCCAGAGTCAAGAAAGTCAGAGAGAGGGTTGGGAGGAAGGGGTTGAGAAAATAGGGAAAGAAGAAAGAGGGAGAATCAAATAAAAAAAGAGAGAAAGATACAGACAGACAGACAGACAGACGGAGACAGAGAGAAATGAGGAGGGAGGAAGGAGGGATGGATGGGGGCGGGGATCCTGGGCATAACACATGGTCTACTTTATTTCAGAGTTTCCCCAAAGGGGAAATCTGTTTAAATGAATGCACCACTATAGAAGAATGGTTAGCTCCCGACTACAACTGACCATCATATTTCTTGGTTTATTTCTAACACCATTTCCTTCAAGTTTCTCTACATGCCCTCTGCTCAACCTCCTTCTAAAAGGTGTGTGTGTGTGTGTGTGTGTGTGTGTGTGTGTGTGTGTGTGTGTGTGTGAGAGAGAGAGAGAGAGAGAGAGAGAGAGAGAGAGAGAGAGAGGCCATTATCTTCTCTAGACTGAAGTGGACATTTCTAGTTTCTTTGTAAAGTAAGTTATGTCAAAGGATGTGTGGGGCGCACAGGTAGAAGGATGGTTGGATATAGCAGACACATGGAAGGACCTGTGATGAAGGAGTATAAATATAACCCCACAGACAGTGGGAGATGAGCACTGAGTGTCGGTTTGGTTTGCTCCATGCGGAGACTTCCATTGAGAGAAGCTCACCCAAGAGCTGCTCGAGAGGTTCCTGTGGCACTTTGCCACTTTCAAGGCCTCACCTCGGGCTGGTTGGTGAGCCTAATGGTTACTGAACTGCAGCTGTCAGTCAGTGTGCGCTGTCTGACTGCCTAGAGGACTGGTCTGCAGCTGCTGGGTCGTAGTTGGTGTTTAATATGGCACTGAACTGCCGCCAAAGAAGATCGAACTCATCCCCAAAGAACTATTGCTAAATAGGTCCACTTCCCCCATATCCTAATCACTTTTCTCTTCCACTATCTTGGCTGAGTGATGGGCTAGAGGAGAGGTTGATTCCATATTAAAAGTAGGCTGCAAAAATGTATGCCTGCAGAAAACAATCATGGACCTATACCAGAAGTATAGTCTGGGCTTCTGGGAATTCAGACGCAGCTCAGCCCCTTTTCAATGGAGACTTCAAGGGGCTTCCTCCAGGGAGTATAGACAGTCTCAGAGGAAAATCTGTAAAATGGACGTCCAAACATATTCTGGGCCTTACCAACCTCCACAACCCTGTCCTGCAGACATTCCCTGTGCCCTGCTCATGCAGATAGAATCCCCTGGGAAAAGCAAAGATCTTTCCCTCTTTCCTCTCTCTCTTCCAGCTTGCAACACCATATCTCCCACCCTTTGCTCTGGCACGGAGTCTACAAAACACCTTTATCTCTTGCAGATCTGCCAGACAAGGGGTCTTCTGATAGGCTTGTTAGTCATCCAAGGCCTCGGGCGCTCAGGTGGCCACCTGTCTTTATCTGAGGACTCCTTCATAGCCAACAATTGCTGATAAGTGATGCATAAATATTCATCAATAACAAAAAGCCTGTGTGGATGACGTAACCTTTAGCCCTCCGTTTATGAATGGCATTCCTCTTTACCTCAAAGAGGTGGCAAGAATTTAGGAACCAAACCCTTGTTAGCACTCGGGCTTCATCCGGAGTGCTTCTCTGATACTGTGGCCTCTCCTGTGGAGCTATTAGGGTCAGATCCTGAGACCTGGAGGCCCCAACAAGCTTAGCTCACCCACTTACCCTCAATAGGCCAATTAAATAGACTAGGACAGGGAAACGAAGAAAGGAGATTTATTTAATGTAGCCATGTTGGGAAAAAGTAGAAGAGGTCCAGTAACCAAAGCTTCCCCGATTCCGTCTTAAGGACCGTGATATGAGGCTTTGGTGTAAACAGAAGGCATGGGTTACACAGAACTAAGCAGTTGTCGTCCGTGTGGGATTGAACACACCGCTGACCCATCCATGTCTCAGCTCCAGGTTCTTGTACAAGGTGGTCTGGCAAGCTGTCAGAGATGTGTGAGAATTCTTTCTGGGAGACACGTTCTCCCCTGGTTGATACTGGGGGCCCTAAACATTTCCTTTCCCCAGACTGAGACAAGTAGGGAAATTATAATTTCTTGGGGGTCTATTGCCTCTTATAGTATGAAAGGCCAAAGGAGACGGGGGGACATAGTGTTCTCCTTCCTCCCCAGGCAGTTATAACCTCATCTTCAGATGGAAGTTTGATTGGCAGGGGCAAAGCATCCACATCTGCCTCCGGATGATGAGCATTTTTAATTTGCTTAGTAAAGTAGATTTCTGGTTGTTGGTAGACAGGGGTAGGTCCTGGGTCTGAGGTTAGACCAATGTGAAGGGAAGGGGTTAGAATGGAGCGACTCCTGTCTAGCTAGCTGAGTGGTCCCCTGCTTCCTGTATCTCTCTCATCTTTTTGTAGCTGGTTCTGGTGGGGCCAAGAGCAGACCCATCAGAGGAAGCAGGCACTTCCATTAACACCTGCACTATTCCCTTGAGGCGGGGTCTCCCAATGACAGAATCCTCCTGTCTCCACCGATCTGCAAGGCTAGGCTCATAGGGGTGCATGTAGCCATGTTTATCTTTTTCTGGGCACTCCAATTCAGATGCTTCTCCTTTAACAGAAAGAACTCCTGGACCATTTTAATTTCTGTTTTCCACTCCTTCTACCCCATTGCTCTCTTCCCTTTCTTCCCCCTCTCCTTGATCTTACCCACAAGCCCCTTCACCATCCTTGCCATGCCACCATTATCATACTCCTCCTTCATCTTCTCCTTCTTCACTCCACCTGCCCTTTGAGGGGAAAAGGAATAGTTTGGGAAAGTGTCCTAGTATGGTGCCTGTTGTGGTTTGAACCAGAAATGTCCCCCATAGGCTGATGTGTTTGAACACTTGGTTCCCTGTAGGTGGTGCTGTTTGGGAAGGTTAGACCACTTTTAGGAGGTGGAGCCCCGCTGGAAGAAATATGGCATCATGGGTAGACTTTGAGAGTTTATAACCTGGCCCCACTTACTGTTCTCTCTCTGTTTCATATCTGTGGATGAAAATTCCATCAGCCAGCTTCCTGACCCTGGCACCACACCATACTATCCTTGCCTCAAAGTACTGTCTGTCCAGAATCATAAAGCAGAATAAAGTCATTCTTCTTCAAGTTGTTCTTGGCCCTGGCATTTTTGTTACCTTCTTTTAATTTTCTGAAGCATGTTATTATTCAGCAGAAAAGTAGCTAATGCAGTGTCCTAATTAGACTTAACTGTCAAACTGACACAAACCGAGAGTCACCTGAGAAGGGAGTCTTCATTGAGGCACCACCCAAATCAAAGTGACCTGTGGGGATGACTGTAGGGTATCATCCTGATTATTAATTGACTTGAAAGTCACAGCCCATTGTGGGTGGCACCATTCCCTGGGCAGGTGGTCCTGGACTTTATAAGAAAGCTAGCTAAGCATGAACAAGAGAGTGAGCCAGCAAGCAGGATTCCTCTATGGTTTCTGCTTCAAGTTCTGCTTGAGTTCCCCTCTGACTTCCCTCAATGATACACTGTGACCTGGTAGTGTCTGTCAAATCCTTTCTCCCTTACTTTGCTTTTGGTCATGGTGTTTTATTACAGTAACAGAAAGAACACTAGATCACACAGCAATCTTTCATGCTCGTTTGTAGACGACTCACATTAGGGTTCTGGATCTGAGCACACATAATTTGCTTAGTGGGTTTTTAACACTGGAGAGGGTTGTATTCAGACCCTGATATGATGCCTATGGCTATATAAATGTGGGAAAGTCAGTGATCTTCATAATGCTATGGTTTTCCAGAATTACCTGGAGAATAATAACATGCTTCATAAAATTAAAAGAAGGTAAGCAGTCTGCAGTATACTGCCTGGCATTGGAGGCATGTGTGGTCAGGGTACCTTAGGCTTCCATAGGGTGGGCCACTTTTCAACTCTCCATGGGAACTTTGTAAACTCTTGAACATTCTTTCCCTGGTCCCATAGCATACATTTATCCTCCCCTCATCTGCTCCCCTCACCCCCCACCCCCACAGAGTGAACAGACTCAATTAGAAGGAATACAAAATCAGTATAAAAATTTCTCGAAAATATCATTTCTAGTCATCTTCCAAGTGACCCCCATGGTTGTACATTCTGAGAGTGCCATAATGCTGGAGATTAAGTTCCGACCTCTAAAATTTTCTTGGCTTAGTGGATAAGGTTGAATTTTGTCAAATTTGACAAGTCCAGTTTAATCCCTGAGACCTGCATGGTGGAAAGGGTAAATCAGCTCCCCAAATCTGCCCTCTGTCCTCTGCCCTCTGTCCTCTGCCCTCTGTCCTCTGCCCTCTGCCCTCTGTCCTCTGCCCTCTGTCCTCTGTCCTCTGTCCTCTGCCCTCTGTCCTCTGTCCTCTGCCCTCTGTCCTCTGTCCTCTGCCCTCTGTCCTCTGCCCTCTGTCCTCTGTCCTCTGTCCTCTGCCCTCTGTGGTTGTACTGTGGTACACACATGCACACACTGGCCTGATCTTGTGCAGGGCTTGTGTTGGTGCCTGCTCTGGTTTGTTTTGGGCCAATTTGACACAAGCTAGAGTCATTAAAGAGGGAGGAGCCTCAGGTGAGGAAATGTCTCCAAGAGATCCAGCAGTAAGGTTTAATTTCCTAATTAGTGATCAATGGAGAGGGTCCGGCCCATTGTGGGTGGTGCCATCTCTGGGTTGGTGGTCCTGGGTTCTATAAGAAAGCAGGCTGAGCAAGATGGGTGAAACAAACCAGTAAAAAGAACTCTTCCATGGCCTCTACCTCAGCTCTTGCTTCTGAGTTCATGTCCTGTTTTAAGTTCTTGTCCTGAGAACATCAGAAATGAACAGCAATTTGGAAATGTGAGCCAAAAAAAAACCCTTTCCTGCACAACATTTTTTTTTTTTTTTTTTTTTTTTTGGTTTTTCGAGACAGGGTTTCTCTGTATAGCCCTGGCTGTCCTGGAACTCACTTTGTAGACCAGGCTGGCCTCGAACTCAGAAATCCACCTGCCTCTGCTTCCCGAGTGCTGGGATTAAAGGCGTGCGCCCCCACACCCGGCTACACAACATACTTTTTGGTCATTGTGTTTCATTGCAGCAATAGAAACCCTAAGGCAGTTGTTATGGCTGGTGTGAATTCATAAGCACATCTACCCTGTCCCTCCCACACTCCTGAAAAGAGCGTCTCCTAGCATTCCTCCCGGTCGTCCATCTCTTACACCCTTTCTGTGCCTTCTTTTGTGATGGTCTCTGAGCCTTGGGGAGGTTGGTATAGATTTCCCATCTAAGGCTGAGCCTCACCGACAGTTATTCTCAGCCCTTTGACAAGTTATGAGTCTCTGTATTGACTGCTGCCCACTGCAAAAAGAAGCTTCTCTAAACAGTTTTGGGAGTAGCACTCATCCCTGGGTTTAAATGTAAATATTTAGAAGGCAATTTGACAAGATATCTGGTCAACAAAACACTGTTTTTTTCCACTATATATATATTATGTACATGGTACTGAGTTGCAAAAGACAAGTCATTTTCATACAAGTCCATACTGTACACTGAGAACCTCCCCACATCCCACTGCTTCTCACCTTTCCTCTGCCCTGTTTGTCTCTTTGTTCCCTATATGGTCTCACTTCTATTTTTTTCTGCCATGTATACACACATGATTTTATGTGTCTGTGTCAATCTAGGAGCTGCAAGTGAGAAAAGGCATACAATATTTGTTTGAGGTTGACTTAATTTGCTTAATATGGTTATCTTCATTTATGTTCATTTTTCCTTGAAAGAGAATTATTTTGTTCTTTTTAAGGCTGAAAATTAGCATATATACATATATATGCATACATATACATATACCATATATGCATATGTGCATATATGGTAATTTTATGTATATGTATAGTGTATGTGTGTACATATACTTATGTGTGTATATACATATATGTATATACAGTAATGTATATATTCATATATACATATGTATATATGCAATGCATGTATGTAAATGTAAACATATGTGTGTATATACATGTGTGTATATATGTGTATATGTGGTAATGTATATATGCATACATAAAAGTATATTCATGCATATATATGTAAAAGTACACATATATGTGTATGTACATATACATATGTGTGTATATATGTGGTAACTTTTTGTGTATCATATATAGCACATATATCACAGTTTCCTTCTTTTCTTGTATGTATTTCAACATGTTCATGTGTAGAGATTGCACACATGTTCATGGGTGTGGAGACCAGAGTTCAACCTTGGGTTTCACTTCTCAGAAGTCATCCTCCTTGTTTTCTGGAGACAGGATTTCTTACTGGGACCTGGGGTTTCACTGGTTAGCCTATGCTGCCTGGCCAGAGGTTCCTAGGCATCTACCTGTCTCCACTCTCCCAGCACTGGGATCATAGGTGTGTGCCACCACACTTACTGAGTTCAGAGTCACACACAGTCTGTTCTTCAAGAAGCCGGCTTTGGCCACCCACCCTCAGTAAGCTAAAAAAGTCAAGTTAATAATAAAAACCTGAAAAGAATTTATTTAACCTGGGCACATCGGGAAGGGAGACAGAGACCCAGTGACCCCTCTAGTTCATTTTTTGGGGTCCTGAAGTAAGGTTAAAACATGGAGAGAGGACGAGGGATCCAAGTGTTCCCTGTCAAGGTGTGGTTCCACCCACCATCGACCCATGATTGTCTCTGCAAGGTTATGTCTCAATCCTGATTGAAGAGTTTCTGAGAGGAGTTCCTTGAGCCTATTGTTCTAATGGTCTGACAGCCATAGAGGGGTGAATACAGCACTGGACGGTTTCCATGGGTGCTAACTCTCAGATGCAGCTCATATGCCTGCAAAAGTTGCACTTCACTACCCGAGCCATTTCCTCAGACCCCGTAGACCGTATTCTCTTCCATTCTTCAATTGTTGGACATGGAGGTTATTTCCATAAGTTGGCCTTTGTGAACGTGTGACAGTAAACACTGCTCAGGGATCACTGAGATCTGTCACCTGGAGTCCTTTCTGTGACACCCAGAAGTGGTAGAGTTAGGTCCTGGAGATACACTTATGTTTAGTTTAGTAGCTTTGTTTCGTTCTGAGGACCCTGAATCCTCATAACTTCCCAACTTCCCAGGAAGCCTTCCTGAACCCGTTATATTTTTTGCCTTCATTAAATTGAAATAATAAGGTTGCTATGACATCGGAGGAACAAATGTTTATTCATTTGTTTATGTGTGAGTTATATTCATGAGTGTGCACATAGGTGTGTGTGTGTGTGTGTGTGTGTGTGTGTCCATTTCAGTGAGACTGGCTAAACACTGAGCCCAGCCCCTCCCCACAGTGATGGGGTTACAGGTGGCCAGGGAGATGCCAGGCTTGATGTGGGTGATGGGTTTCTCAGGCATAGGCATCAAGCACTTTATCCACCCATCCAGCTCCACAACCCTAAAGGAAAAAACAAAACCAAACTGTGAATCAATGTATCCAGTTCCAGGAGAATAAGGATAAATGAGTTCAATTTTAGCTATGTTTGGTTACCACTATTATTCCCCTGTTACCTATAGGTTTGTAGGTTGGGTGGATTGACAGGTGGAAAAAGAACTTCCCCTATAGCTGTAGCAAGATGTCACAATGAATTACAAAAGTACTGTCCCAACTTTTGGATTGGCCAAGTCTCCAAATTGGAATCTGCAGCTGGGGATTTCCAGGGCTCTCAAGCCCCGCCTCTCCTCTCAGGTCTCTTCTGATCTCTCCTGTAGTTGTTGAGGTTGTTCTGAGAATCGACAGCCTGACTCTCTTTTCTAGAGCAAAAGCTCCACATTTGCCGATAGAAGGACAACCGCCAACAGCAATATTAGTTCTAGAAGAATAGTCCTTATCTCCAGGGTGGCTTTCTAAAATAAACAGAGAAGTAGAAATAAGAGGAGGCTCTTTCCACACCGAGCCATGGACACACAGGCAGAGATGGGACTTGTCTCTGTGGTACCAAGAGCCTTTTGCATGCTCCATTACCTGCAGCAGCCGCTGGACGGCTTCCCTTTGTGTTGCCTGACCTTTAGACAGGAGCCTTTAAAATACAAACGGAGCACACTCTAAGACCAGGCTGCCTAGGAACAAACTCATGGGCATGCAGTGCCTGCCTGCTTACGCATGTGAAAGGGAGATTAAGAGTCCTCTTTGACCTCAGCAGGTTGGGAGCACAGTTGGTTATGGCCCCTCTATAGATTAGGACCTCCCTATGGACTGATGGCCTCAAATGACATTAGAGCACCAGGCGCTTCCTTCTCTAGCGACCACATGTGATGGTGTTTCTGTGGTGGAAAGGTTCTCTGCCCTGGGTGGAGTCCATGATGAATAGTTATCAGAAGAAAAGTGGGGACTGACACTTGTTTATATCCTTCTGTGTCATTGTGTTGTTTTGTTTAGCATCTCATATAACCTAGGGTAGCCTTGAACTGGCTGTACAGCCAAAGCCGGCCTTAACTTTCTCTTCCTCCCGCCTCCTCTTACTAGGTCTGGAGTTACAGGTGTACATCACCATCCCTGGTATAACGCAGTGCTGGGGACTGAACCCAGGACCTTATGCTTGCAAAGCATGCACTAGACCGACTAAGCTTCAATGCTGGCCCATTACCTCATATTTGATTCCATTTGAATCTAGACTCTGGCGTGTCTGCTATAAGGAAAAAACAAAAACAAAAAAACCCCCAAAACAAAACTCTTTGCCCAGCCCTGCCATCCTTGTTTTTAGAAAGGAAGGAAGACTATAAACCAATTCTTATACAAAAAAAATATCGTAATGAGGATCAGATAAGAGCATTACTATAGTCTATAGATCTATAGGTACTCACAGATATCCATCTGCTTGGGTACATTTTAATTTATTATTTTATACTTTGTTTTACTGTAGCAACTTTTTAAAGATGCAGCTCTGCTATACCTTGGGTTAATCAGCCTCTTGCTCAGTCTTCTCAGTGCCTGGATGACAGACAAGCCTTTGCCACCACCTGGTTTGGCTACATTGTAAATAACATGTTTACCTTCATTCCTTTCTTTCCATTTATGATAAACATCAGGAAAAAGAAACATTTCATTAGGATAAATGAACTTGAGACATGTTGTGGCTGCCGGAGTAAAGAGATCATCCTGGGACATCCACGTCATGGATGAGGAGAGATGCTTTGTTCTACAGGAACGACGACATTTGACCTGTATCTTATAGGAAGACAAAGAGTTCAGTGCACAGATCTGATGTCCCCGCACAAATGTGTGTGTGCCATAACACACAGCAGTTGAGGACCCACTTTTTAATTATATTTGGTTTATTTCCAGAAGGAGGGGCTTGGAAACTTAAATCTTTATTTCCATAAATAAGAAGACATGCTCACCTACTGTGTGCTTACCTTATAAAGACCTGACTGTGGAGTTACTCTAACCTCACGCTGATTTTTTTTTTTTTTTTGGCCATGGGGGTGGGGTTGAATCCATCTCACTATTTTCAACCATGAAAGATAAAACAGAAACCATGCAAGAGAAGCCCAGTCCTCTTCTACCAAATGTCTCATTCTACAAGGCTGTTTTGTTCTTGGTGTAAACCATTTCAACAAGATCTATCCCAGCAGGTAAAGATGATTTTGGCACAGGAAGGGACATCTTATTGCTGTTCTTCTCATGCTCCGGACCCTTGCTCTGAGAGAGGGAAGGCTCACCTTGTTCTCTTCTCCTCTCTGCTCTTTAGGATCCAGGGACAGCATCTGTCTTTGAGATCACTGACACACTCAAAACCATAGCTTTGGCTCTGTCTAGAAAACACTTTCCTTACCTTTTTGCTAGGAAAATTCCTGCCCACCCTTCAAATTCATGATACCTGATGGGCAGAGAAGCCTGGTTCTCTCACAGAGCTTACACTGCACCATCACAGCAGAGGCAGAAGTTAAGTCTTTAACATGTTGAAGTGTTTGCTACTGTTTCTCTCTTCTACTGAATTACAAAAACCAGGAATCAAGAGATTTTATTATCTTTATTTTCAGTAGGAGCAAAATAAACTCAATTGGAGATGGAATGAGTCAATGTTACCTGAAAACCTTAAGAAACCAACGGGTTGCGTAGTACTATTTCTAAGACATTTCATGTGTAGTACTGCTTCTAAGACATTTCATGTGTAGTACTGTTTCTAAGACATTTCACACACAGCATAAAAACTGGCGTCCTTGGCAATTCTCGGTTAGAGAGAATGTAGTGATGTTTTCAGAGGCCTCTGCTCTCAATATATCCACAAAGTTATCACTCACACCTGTATGACTGACTGTGGGAATGGGGGTGGGGATCATAGAGAGAATAGCTTATGTATTATATGGATGCATTGCCTGTCAACTAAAAAGCCCGTGGCCTAAAGTTTAGGGAGGAACTAGACGGTGGAACATCTGGGAAAGAATTCTGGGATAGAGCCAGGCTTGGGGAGATCAGCCCAGGAAGATGTGAGGAGCCGGATGCCTGGGACTTGAGCATAGGTATCCAACCACATGGCAGAATGTAGGTTAAAATAAATGGGTTATCTTAAGTTATGATTCTTCTAGTCAGATGAGAGCCTAGCTATATGGCCAAGGAATTTGGAAATATATTTTGAGTCTGAGTCTTATTTCTGGGAGTATGTAAGAGGGGGCAGAATCAAACAGCTTCAGCAGCGGATCTTCTTTCTAAGCCTCAGAACTGGGGAAGGCCCAGAATGAGGTGCCATGATTGACATGTGTTCTTTGTGACTCCCGCCTTCTTTCTTCTCTTTTCCCTTCCCTTCCCCTCCCCTCCCCTCCTCTCCCTGTCTCTCATCTCTTCTCCCCTCCTCTTCTCTTCCCTTCCCTCCCCTCTCTTCCTCTCCTCTCCTCTTCTCTCCCCTCCCCTCTCCTCCCCTCCCCTCTCCTCCCCTCTTCTCCTTTCCTCTCTTCTCTCCTATCTTCATTCCATCCATTTTTTTCCTATAGCTCTCTTCTACCCTGTCTTGGTGCCTGGCATTCCCATGACCACAGTTTCTTTATGACAACCCAGTCTGGGAAAAAAAAAAGTAATTTTTGCTCCAGAGGAAGCTATGCTTTTGTTGTTAAAACTCACAATTCAGATGTTCCTCCCCAGGAAAGAGCACTCCAACTCTTTGTCCAGTGCCAAATGGCCAGCCCTGAAAAACATACATTCATGTAACAGACTAAAGGGGTTATATTTAGGAAGAATATATATATATATATATATATATATATATATATATATATATATATATATATTCAAATACATATATGCATTAAAAAAAAAAACCAAAAACCTCACAATTAGGTTCAAAGATAGGCCATAGATCCTGCTGCCAGAGAGAGTTCCAGAAGGACAGAGCATGTAGCCTGAGAGGTCTAGTACATCTACGTTCTTCTTGGGAGGTTATTTCCCACTTTCTGAACAAAGATTATCAGCGGTAAATATGGTTGGCTTGGCTCCCCTTCCTCTTCCTCATCCCATTATAGCCATCGACAGAAGCTGGCCCAGGCTTTCGCCATGTGTACCTTGAGATGAGGAGGCTGGTCATATTTATTCTACTCATCTCCCAGATCCCAAGGAATAGCTCGTGTTTCCTGGCAACTCAAGGTTGTGTCTATCATCCTAGGAAGGCTCAGCCTCTCAGCAAGCCTTCAATAACCCTTTGCAAGGTGTCCCTCGGATGCCTCCACAGCGCTTCGGGCTCCTGTGCTCCAATCACCACCAGCTCCCGCTGTTCAGATTTCACCGGATTATGTACAGTGTTGATGGATGCGATTTAGAGTCACAGGAGAGACAAACCTCTGGGCGCGTCCCAGAGGGATCTTCTAGATTAGGTTAACTGAGGTGGGAGGATCCACCCTAAACATGGGGAGCATCATACCACTGGCCAGGATTGAGCACGGCATAAAGAGAAAGAGCAAGGCGAGCACCAGTGTTCAAGTCCCTCTGCTTCCTGACGGTGTATACAATGTGACCTGCTGCCTCAAGCTCCTGCCGCCTTGTGTTCCTCATCCTGAAGGACTATACACCTTAGAACTATGAGCCAAAACAAACCATCCCGTCCTTACGCAGCCGCTGCAGCGTATTTTTGTCACGACAGGACAAGGAACACATACTGCGCATGCGTACGCTCTGCTCTGTTCTCAGCCCTGTGAAACGTGCCCCTCCCCAAACTTAGACGCTCCCTGTTGTGAAAATCTCTTCCCAAATCCTCCGCGAGAATTACACATCCTTTTCCCTGTTCTCCCTGGTTAAAATGAGACGGAAGCCAACGCCTTCTTCCGTAGGGAGTAGTTGGTGTTGCTCGGCCTGTGTATGAGCTCTGCAAAAGCAGAAGGTTGTTTTTATTTTTTATTTTTATTTCTGTACCTGTCCCTCCCGATCGCATCTTCTTCAGGGAACTGACATTTTTATTCTGTCTTGCTGTTCCCATAACTAAACTCACATCCAGCCAGCATAGGCCTATTCAGAACACTCAGTCACAGTTTGGGTTCATCTTTATAAACCCCGTGGTGCTGGTGAGATGGCTCAGCGGGTAAGAGCACCCGACTGCTCTTACGAAGGTGATAAGTTCAAATCCCAGCATCCACATGGTGGCTCACAACCATCCGTAACGAGATCTGGCGCCGTCTTCTGGAGTGTCTGAAGACAGCTACAGTGTACTTACATATAATAAATAAAATAAATCTTAAAAAAATAAAATAAAATAAATAAACCCCGTGGCATACATTCCACCCTCAGAAGCAGTTAAGTGAACTGGCTGGCTCCTTAAATAGAGCAGCAGACTCCGGGCTTCTGTGATTCAACTTGGAAAAACAAACAAACAAACAAACAAGCTAAAAAAAACCCAAAACAAACAAACAAAACCCAATCATGTCTTGGACCAATTTTGTTTTTCTCCAGATGTGTTGGTAGCTGGGGGAAAGCTGGAAAGAATGAGGGTTGGGTGAGACGGGAATCACCTGTCCATTAGGAATAAGAAAGATTTGAGGAAGAGGGAGGGAGTCGAATGAATGGAATCAGGACCATTCATCTTTCGCGCGGAGCCTGCGCTCCTGCGTGTTGTATCACGGTGTCGACACGTAACCGCGGCTCCCTCTCCTTGCCAGCAGGGCCACACAATATCACCTTTCATGCTGGAAAACAGCAGCTGTCGCTGAGCCTGTGAACAACACCACTTCTGTGCTGGGAGCCCAGTTCTTCCGCGCTAATCACTTGCAAGATAGCATCTCTCCAGTTCTCAGAATACCGCTCGGAGGGAGGGTGGAAGCTTGTATTGTTCTGTGACTGTTTTGCATACAGTACAAACAAGGCCGTGGCAGGTTAAATGATTTGTCCTTGGTCAGGTGTGAGTCAGAGGCTGGGCCAGCCAGAGAAACACCTTCCTTCTCAGTCTATTGTTCTGTTCTTGCTAACCCCCTCACCACGCTGGGCTAGAGCTAGTGGGGGAAGCCAACGGGGCTCAGTCAGCCAGTCTGTCCGTCCTTCTACAAACAGAAGCCTTGACCACTGACCAAGAGATGCTCACACATGATGAGCATCTGTGTGTTCCTCCAGTGAGCACATATCTTAGGAGGCGTCTGCATGCCAGGCACTCTGCACTCCGCTGCCTTTAAGGAGTATCCTCTTCTGGGAAATTGCACACATTACTTGAAGAAAGACAAAAGGCTATGGTTGTTATAACACACCTATCATCTTTTGAGTCAATCCCTTGAGAAGATTCTCAGGTTTTGTTTTTTATTTCCTCCATCTTCATTAGCTCCCAACAGTCCCCTCTGCCTCTCCGAGGCACACCACGCTGCCGCGGGGACTCTGTTGGACCTTCCCTGGCTACTTCATGGTAAATTGCTGTGGTTTGGCTTAAGTGGCCTGAGAGGACCTTGCTTTTCAGTTAGCAAAATTTAGAAGAGTGTGGAGTTGGGCAGGGAAGCCATGTTTAGGATGCTGAAATGCCTGGTTGGACTTGACAGATCCCTAACTTGGCTCCCAAGGTGAGCCTCTGAGGCCATTAATTCAGTCTTGATTTTGCTAACTTCTTAGTTCTAGGAAAGGAGCCCCCATTATCTAATTCTTTACAGATCAGGCACATACAGATCCTTTTTCCTTCCAAGTCAAGACTCTTATTTCACAACCCGAGCGGCCCAACGCAGTCTGATTTCTAACCAGAGAGGCATATGGTAAGCTTGCCTGTACTAGGCCCTTGCAAGCAGCGAGGCAGGAGAACTCGTTAGTGAGTGCTCCAAACAAATGCTCAGAGGGCTTCAGACCAACAGGAGACTGCAGTGCAGCCAACATTCCTGTGTTCAGGTAGTTAAAAATGCTACTCTCCCTAGACAGACCAGAGCTTTCTAGTTAATTCTTTGCAATCTGGCTGTTGATTTCTTTTTAAATAAAATGAAGGGTAGAGGTAGTAGATTTGAACCCAGCTGTCTGTCTGCCCAAAATATCTTCTTGCCTAATAGTTGGTGACACAGGATCTTATGGTTGGGAACTATAGAAACCAGTCTCTCCCTCTCTGGGCTCTGCCAGGGTCATATCCAACCCCAGTGATGAGTCAGATCTGGCAGCTTGTCACCTTCCCTTCAGGCCTAGAGATCAAAATCCCACTGCAAGAATGTTGTTTGCTTTTTTTTTTTTTTTTTTTTGTAGGCGGGGAGATTAGTTGAAGAGTTGCATCTTTTACCCAGTAGTAAGGGCACTGCATTCTGTATTTGTTCTCAGCTCCCTTCAGAGGGATTGATTGCATAAAAGTTTTCGGGAGCTATGTACTAAGGGACAGTCCACAAATCACTTTAGCGTGACGTTTCTCTGAAGATGAGTAAAACTGTTAATTGATACAAAGTTTTAGATTATCTGCAGATGGAAGTGTATCCAACATAACCCCTCTCCCCTTATTATTATTATTACTACTACTATTATAATTATTATTATTATTATTATTATTATTATTATTATTACATTGTTAAAGTGTGTGGTCTTATGCCCAAGAGAGGAAGTGTTCAAGGAAGAGGGCTGCTTAGAGCCCTCTTAGTCAGTACTCAATGAGGTTGGAAAGCACTTTGATCTTGGGTTTTTAAGTTACTGGTGGTTCATCTGCCAAGGTCAACTTTTATTAGCTCGTCTCTGCTCTTCAGAAAAAGTTTTACAGCAGACTCCCCAAAGGTGACTAGAGTTTGAATCAGCCCAATTAACACGACAATGACAAAAATGTCACCATCCATCTCTAAGGGAAAGATTTGTCCTTTGAAAGCCACTGTCTTGAGGTGTCCAGGCAGACTGAGAGCTTCTCTGGGACTATTTGGATTTTCTGTTCCTGAGCCAAAAAAACATTCTTTAGCATTGGCTGACAAAACGGGTTTCAGAACAGGAGGTCTGCGCTGGAAACTTTAATTATGCAGGTCCTGTCAAAATCCATCTGCTGAATTCAACTGTTTCTGGGTAAGGTACTTCTTATTTTATTTTATTTTATTTTTTTTTTAGCAGTGTTACTGGGTGACACTTTGATAGGGGTCTGAAATTAGCTTCCTTCACAGGCTAATTTATTCTGCCTCCTTCTCTGCATTAGCCATATTTATGTCAGGTTGGGATGTCTTCATGGCATATTTTTTTCTTTTCTTTTTTTTAATGGGTGATTTTTCTGATGCTACTTAAGTGTTGGGATTGCACGGTGAAAGGTATCAGTCTGGGAAACGTCTCCAGAGGATCAGCGTTGGTAGGATTATGGCTGACAGGTTCCATGACTTATCAATAAAGCCATTCTGTACATTCTGAGGGAAGAGGACCATCAAAAGTTGTTTTGCTTTTAGGGAGACTCAAATGCTGGGCACACTTGTAAGCACATCTGTGATCTTAGAACCCCTCTTAATTGATGAACCATCTCTCTGGCCCTAACCACCTTGTTTTAAGTCTGAAGCTTGCTGATTAGTGTAGGCTGCCTGGACAACGAACCTCGAGTATCCTCCTGCCTCTGCCTCCTCAACAATGGGATTATAAAGCTGGGCGTGGTGGCGCACGCCTTTAATCCCAGCACTCTGGAGGCAGAGGCAGGAGGATTTCTGAGTTCAAGGCCAGCCTGGTCTACAGAGTGAGTTCCAGGACATCCAGGGCTCTACAGAGAAACTCTGTCTCGAAAAACCAACCAACCAACCAAACAAACAACCAAACAAACAAACAAAAAAACACAGTGGGATTATAAGCATGAGCCCCATTCCTGGCTGGTTTTTTGTTTTTCAAGATTTATTTTTATGTTTAATGGTGTGTGTGTGTGTGTGTGTGTGTGTGTGTGTGTTCGTGAGTGCAGGTGCCTATAGAAACAGGAGGAGTTGGATTCCCCTGTTGCTGCAGTTACAGGCAGTTTTGAGTTGTGCAATGTAGGTGAATTGAACTTGGCTCCTCTTCTAGGGAAGTATACGTTCTTAATGGCTTGGATGCAACACCTGACACCTGGCTTTTTTTTTTTTTTTTTTTTTTTTTTTGACATGAGTTCTTGGAATCTAAGTCAACTCCTCATCCCCTCTGAGCCCTCTTCCCAGCCCCTATCCTGAATTCTCAACCCTTGGCTTGTGTCACTCTCCAGGGGTACACATGTCAGTACGATGCAATGGTGGTAACCTCACCCTGCAGGCTGCCTCTGTGTAGTCTGGGGATAGTGCCAAGTCTTTGCTGTTTCTGCAGACTAGCATGCATGATAGTCCCTGTCCTGAACTCTTCCTCCTTCCTCCCCAGGCGGGGTTGTGTCTTCTTCCTTCCCACTAGACATGTCTTGGTGACTGTTCTGGCTCTCTAACCTCCTCCTCAGTTCAGTCTTACCATTCTTGAGGGGGGAAAAGAAATAGCTGTATTATTTTCTTTGAGAAATAATTCTAATTTTACTGTGAATGGTGAACTGTGGAGTTGATCTTTCTGCTTCTATCTTGTTTTGATTTCAAAGGAACCTACTCTTTCTGGTCTTTCCAGATCTTAAGTGTGTTGTGGGAAATTTCTTAAAAAAAGAATACTCCTGGGTCCCCCTCACAGGCTCTAGGCTGGGTCCTAGAATCTAGATGATCCAGGCTTTCAATTTCAGATGACCCAAATCACCGATAAAAATGTTGGGCAGCCAATCTGAGATTGACTCCACCCAACAGTCTCAACACTCTTCAGCCTACTTCATGATTTCATCTTTGCATTCCATTTACCAGAATCTCCCGAGAGACATGGCTGAAGGTAGTAGCATCTCGGTTTGCTTTCTACTACTGTGATAAACACCAAGACCAAAAGCAACGTGAGAAGGAGACATTTTATTTCCTACACAGCTTACCGTCCATTATTAAGAGAACCTGGAGGCAGGAACCGAAGCAAAGGCCATAGATGAGTGCTGCCCACTAACTCACCCCTCGGGGCTTGCATAGCCTACTTTCCAATAACGCCTAGGACCACCTGCCTATGGGTGGCACCACCCACAGTGGTCTGGGTCCTTCATCATCAATCACTAATCAAGAAATTGCACCATAAGCTTGCTCACAGGCCAATCTCATGGAGGCAGTTCCTTGAATGACATCCCCTACTTCCCAGAAGACCTAAGCCTGTATTAAACTGCCAAGAAACTAACCAATGAAGACAGCATCTTATTGAAAATCAGATACACTACTGCCTCCAGGTCAAGCAGCCTAAAAATCTCACGGAAAGAAGATGTGAGAAGTGTTAGCCTATAGAGTGTCTCTGATTTGGAGACATACACTGGGTTAGAAGGTGTCCCCATGGGCCTTTCCCTGGTGATGTCATGAGTGGGTTAGAGGATGGTGGGGGGGGCTCCAGCTGGGCCAGAGCCCTGCAGATCCCCTCAGACAGTGCCAGAACAGCAACAAGCCAAGACTCTATCAGCTGATGGGGGTGGCAAAAGTTGCCATTTTCTCTTACCACCTGTTCAGCTTGGGAAGAAAGCTCACCCTTCCTCAGATGGAAACGGGGCCTGAGGGTTGGGGGTGGGAGGGGGGAGAAGGGGAGAGGAGGTGTAGAATGTTACCTCACAGGAGACAAGTGCTTAGAGCCTGTTAAGGCACAAGTGCGTGGAGTAGTGTTATTTTTCTAGAGCAAATTGTATTCATCAACAGTAAAGATTTTTATGCCTCTCCGTTTCTGCTTCTCAAACAGCTCCCTTCATCTTCTTCTGCCATATTGGTAGAACTGCTCTGTCTTCCCTTTTCCCACTATAATAACCCCGAGGCAAAAACCAACCAACCAACCAAACAAACAAACAAAACCCCAAACCAAAACCAAAACCAAAAAACAGATGAGGTATCTGGAAGGAGCCATTCTGCTACAGACTTATGTCTCCGTATTAGCTCCTACCCCCACCCCACTTTGGAAAGCCTGGAACCAGCATGTCAGGAAGCTGTGAGGAAGGGCTCATGGATGTGGAGGGCACAGTGTTCCCGCGAAGGGCCCGTTATCGTGGGGGTGTGTGTGGGGGTGGGCGGGGTTCGTGTGTAAGTTCAGACGACACTTCCGGCACCCGCCCGGAGACTGTCCTTCATAAGAAAGATCCATGACACACACTGTAGGACCGGTTTGCCTGTGTCACCCAGAAGCACTAAAAAAAAGAATTTCAAGGAAACAAGGAACCGTGAAATCTAAGGTAAGTGTAGGGCACTGACAGGCAGCTATTCAGGGAGCGATGACATTTTTCTCAGTTTATACAAATCATCAGTGAGGCTAAGTGTGCACTGGACTTGTAAAATACGAAGGGAGACCGGATGAATCCTGAGTCCCCTGAACTGGAATCCCTTCCCTCCTCATCTCGGGTTATCTCGGGTAACTAGAGAGACTCTGCATTTTCCCCCATGCTTGAACCCACGTAGGCATAATCAGGTCTGGCAGGAGGCCAAGGTTTTCTCAAGATGCCCTGGGGACTTTCTAAAAGTCTCTAGAGCATGGACTCTGTTAGGGCTCCTTGGTGTCTTCTTCATTTGCAAGCAAGCATTCATTCTCCTAGGAGATGGGATGGCTGCGGTGGTACCGCCTTGGTCCCGAGTGAAGCAAGGTGATCACTTCCAGGAAGAGGTCCAAGCTGGAGCAGTGTTAACAAGCATGGCGTGCCCTCTGCAGCTTCCTCAGGCGTGGAGCCACGCCGGGAGCTGGGAACACTTGCTCTTTAAGGGCTTTCTGCTTTTAAAACCATTGAAAGATCTTAGTGCAAAATCAAGCATGGAATCGGGGCCTGTGGTTTGTCAAAGCGCTTCCTGGAGCCTTTGAGTCGGATAGATTGAGGCTGAACCTAATCACCTATGACGGTTACAAGTAGGCTCTGCCATCTGGGCCAAGGAAAACTGGACATGCTTTGTGCAGTACCCAAGAGGGTCAGTCTCTTCGTCGGAAATGTCGTAACAAGCTGGACATGGGGCATACACCTTTAATTCCAGTACTTGAGAGACAGAGGCAAGTGGGTCTATGAGTTCAAGACCAACCTGTTCTACAGCGTGAATTCCAGGCCAGTCAAGGCTGGATAGTGAGATTATCACAAAAACCAACAAAATCCAAAACTATAATGTTATAGCTTTGTCTCCACTCCAGCCAAACTATGAACTGTGAGGGGTAAGCATGCTGAAATATATGTTTATATAGTACAGGGAAATCAGTATATTTGCTTGCTATAAAAATCACAGATCAATTTGTTGAGTCTTTAAATAATTTCCCTGTAAATGCTAACTCTTAACCTCGTTCAAGGAAAAAAAATCAACAAAACCAAATTTTCGCCTAACTTAACTTTTCTCAGTTCCTTTGGGTAAATAAACTTTATGAATCCATTAGAGGAATCTCCAATTATTTTTTTTAAATATCAAAGAACTGGATGAAAATGGATTGTGCAGGAAATGCTGTCATTAAGAGGGCCAAGAAACGAAGGCATGCTTGATTATTGAGTAGAATATTCATAGTTTTGAATATCGATCAGCTCAGTGTGTCCCTGACATGTTTTTACGATGCAAGACAGGAACACATTATAGCTCTTTTCTCTTTGGAAAGAAAGTCAAGACAAAGGCTGGAAAAAAACCACTTATCTGAGACTATTTCAGTTCCCTCATTTTCTCCAGGGAAAAGCACACTGATTGGTTATCCATACCCAATAGTCAGCTCTCAAAATATACATATGAGTAACTTTATACAGACTGAGCAGCTGGGATTTATGCGGTTTTGGTATACATGTTTTTTGTTTTTGCGAGACTCTGGCTGGCCTGAAACTCACTATGGAGACCGGGCTGGTCTCGAACTCACAGAGCTCCACTTGGCTCTGCCTCTCAAGTGCTGGATTTGAAGGCAGAGGCCTTGCTCCCAGTTCATTATGTTTTTGATAAGGAGACTGAACCACTTGGGTTCTGTACAAAGAATGTCCATTTTTCCTTCGCTCAGATGTCAGTGTCTGCTTATAACATATGGTATTCATGTATACCACATGCATATGCATACATACACACACACACACATTCTCTCTCTCTCTCTCTCTCTCTCTCTCTCTCATGCATGCAGCTCATAATAATGACTAATGAAAAAGAGGCCAAAGAGCTCAAGGGTTTAGAAGCAAGCAGGGGTATATGGCTGGAACTGGTGGGGGAAGAAAGGGAGAAATGACGTAATTATATTAATCTAAAAAAAAGTAATACAGAAAAAGTAGACACAAAAATACTCATTTCTGTTTAACTGAATGAAATAACAGCATCTTTCCACCCCTCTCTCTGCCCCCCTGAGATGAGTTTAAAGATAACCTGGAAAGACCTCCAAAGCATTTTGCTGTCGCGTTACTATATTTGATTCCAAGTGAGTCCCAGACCCTGCCTCTGTTTCAATCCATCGTGAACTCCTGTTTTCTGGTTCACACAAAGAAAGCTTCCATTTACAGGCACTGCCCAAGGCCCGTGGGCTTCCCAGGAGAGTGTTTTGCTAGTCAGGATCTTTCTGAACCCCTTCAAGGCAGCCTTGTGTCCATGGGAGAAGAAATCAGACCTAAAGAGACTGGAGTGGGAGGCAGATGGGGACTGTCAACACCATCCTTAAGAAGTCTTCACCAGTTTGGAAGATCAGCGGCTTGAACATGGCCAGGACTTGCCCCTGTGCCACAGGCATCCTGGCTTTCAAGGAGGAGAGTGCAGAGTGCCAGTCAGAGTCTCTGTTTGAAATATGGGTGACAGACTGACTACTGTGTCTCCCTCTCATCCTGACTCCTCTCTAGCAGCGTGTCCCTGTCTCCACCCACCTCAGTTCCATCAACATCTCCATTTTCTCCTCTCCAATGGTATCTTGACTGTTTTCTCCCAGATCAAAGGTAGAAGCGGACCACTTGATTAATTGCCGTGCTGCTGCCGAATCTTTTGCTTCCCTGACACTCACGGTGTGGAGACAAAGGGCTGTTCTTTAGAAGCCTGGAGTTGTGTAGGTTGCCGGGTGGGGAGTTCATAAGCCTGAGAGAACTGAGCCTTCCCAGCAGGGATGTGATGATCCCCAGACCCCCAACAGAAGAATAAATTTGCTACCACTAGCACATTGTGATTGGCCATATCGGTGTCTGTGGGGAAAGAGCACGCAATCCCATTTTAAACCATATAGACCGTTTGGGAAACTGGATTTGAAGTTTGAAGTCTCCATGCATAAAAATTGTTTGGGAAGGTCCATACATTTTGAAATTGAAAGGGAGTTAAATAACAGCGATTGAGCATTTCAATGCAATCCCGCTCCATTAAGACTCTTCAAAATGGTGCCATCTGATGTATTCTTATAAGCCCTACATGGGTGTTTTTCATTGGCATTCATGAACAGGAGGTAAAGTCTGATATTTGATCCCTCAATCATATTAACCATGTTGTAGGTGTCCCATAGACTTGTAGAGATGGTGGTCACTGCAGGCACTGTTCATATAGGAAATTTATCATGTCTCTACTCCTCGCCCTTACAGCCTTTAAGCAGAATAACTTAGAAGAGGCCCTGGTGTGTTCCACAGTATAAAGACAGATCTCAGAAGAGTTTGCAAAAACAGAAAACCTTTAACAGAAGCCACACACACTAATCTACAATTTAGCTGATCCAAATATATATGGTTTGAGAAATGGGTTGAGGTGTTGAAAACAAATGAAAAAAAAAAACATTGGAATTGTGGGAAATATTGTGGAGTATTTCTAATAGAAGAATAACCCATTGCTGATGTATACCATGGCCATGTAAATCTTCTGTTTATTAAAACTGAAATGTAGAGGTCATCACGTCCAAGATTTGGGTAGGTCTCTGCGAAGTGTTTACGCCCTTTTTGTTTGTTTGTTTGTTTGTTTGTTTGTTTTTGACATTGCAACCTGACTTTGTCACCTACAAAGCTCACACTCAAGAACTACACAATTGAATAGCAACGAAAACCACAACCACCCTCTCCTTATCACAAATCCTTATAATAGTTTAAGGTAGATGTACAGTTTTATGTTGGGTAGCATTCAGAGATATCCTGGGGCACATCAGTCCTGTACGCCTTAGATTGAGACCAGTAATTTCCCTCAGTAACTGAGCAGATTCTACCACACCTCTTTCCAAAACTAACTCATGCTCCAGATCTTAGCCATTGCTCGGGAAACAGCCACATTGAAAAGAAGCTGGCTGCTTTACCCATGTCATGATTACAGAGATGTAAATTAAGAGAGTTGATTCGAGTCCTGTGGCTTGCAGCAGACTGGTTCTGCCCAACTAGGTGGCAATGTCAGAGATCCAGTGCCCCTCAAAGTCAGAACACTGGGTTCTTTTGAGTAGTTTGTGGTAAGCACTGCACTGTGACTTCCTGAGTCATTAACAAGCCCCCCCCCCAGGTCCCCACTCCACCCCAAATGATTTTACTTATCAATTCTATTGGCACTGACCTCTTGAGTTTATAAAGCTACATGAAAAAGAAGGTTGGGAAAGAATCCACAAACAAGCAAAACCAAACACCAGCTGCACACACATCAAGACCTAGGTCCAGACTTTCATGTACGCGCTGGCAGCTGTGTATTGGATCCCTCTTGCAGGCTTCTTGGTAAAATGGAGATTTGAGGCTCTAGATGTTCTGATAGATTCAGTTTCTGTGCTGAGCCCTGAGGTGCTCTTACTCTCTTGTCTGATGATGACTAAAGTGTAGGGTTAAGCCCAGAGAATAAACCCCATGGGCTTGAGTCTAAGTCTTCACCAGTAGAAGTTAGAACTCAGAATTGTCAAGTTCTGTGGCAGATGGGAAGGTGGCTTCTCCTCTGTTTCTGCATTGATTGGTGTTCCTTGCAATAGAAGGGCTGTCCCCGAGCTTCCTCTCACATTCCTGGGATGTGAATTTACATGTCTGGTGTCTGCTTTCGGAGCACAGTCGAAACTTGCTTGCTGTCTTCTTTATCTCGCCATCACGGACAACAGCTATACAGGGGAAAAGAACAGCGCCGTGCAGCCTTCCTTGGAGATGAAGGACCACCACATTCAGCTCTTCCTTCTTACAAGAGAGGAGGCCGAGGTCCAGGACAGGGCTGTACCTGTGGGGAATGCATGGCTTGCTGAGTCAGAGACAGAGGGACAAACAGCTAGCTGGGTTCCTGCTTCTGGGAAGTGAGATTTCCCCCACCACACTGGTCTGTTCTGTGTCCTACAACCTAGCTCATCTGTTAAGAAGCAACAGAAAAATAAACACGAAGCTAAACCTTTAGGTACAAAGCCAGAGTCCATCCTAGACTCTGAGATGGCTTCTAAGTGGAGATTCTGAGAACCTTCCGAGTTTAAGAGAACAGGATGCTTATCTTTGTGTCCTCAAAGAAGAAATATGAAAAGCACTTGGTCTAAACAGCAGCACCACAGAGCTATTAGAGCTTCTGAAGCCAAAATCCTTAAGGCCAGGAGTCCACCTTTGACACTTGTAAGTTTTATCCACATTAGGCAAACCCTTTAATTGCTCCACGCCTAGATTTACCCATCTGTGATTACGATGGCGACAGTATCTTCCTCAGCTGAATCAGTAGGTTGTGAAGTACTCATAGCTGGCACAGAACGAGCAAGACCTAATCATTTTCTTTATCTGGCTAAATCCTACCACCCGTTCCCAGAGTTATTTGCTATGTAACAATGTTACAAAGAACAAAGCCTGGGGAAACAAGATGCCATTCGATTGTATGGGTTTCTTTGTTCCCACTGAAGGGGCAGAGCACTGTCCCACAGCAGAAACTCAGGTCTATCTGCTGGTTCAGGATGAATAGGAAGCACAGAGGGGGTCTATCATCCCAATGGTACTCAGTGGGTCTTCTGTCCCCACAGTGTCACAGTACTGTCAGCACAACACCATACAGCTGGGTATCACTTGGGAAGTAGAGAGGTCATTACAGTGAGAAGGTCCCAGGTAGAAATATGAATAACTGATTAGTTGTTAGGAAGCCTCTAAATTAAAGCATTCAGACGGAAGGAGGGAAATTGCCCGGGTCTTTCCCGAGCTAGATTGTATTTCCTTCTATCCTGTTTCCAAGCCTGTCCAATGATTTATAGGAATAGTTCAGTTGTGCCTGATGATGGTGGGACTTATTCTAGAATGTCCAAGGTCCTCCTTAGTTGAGTGGGATATCTTCAAATCTCTTTAGGGCTAGGACCCCCTATCTGAGAATTAGATGTCTGAGTGAAATTACATATCCAGTTGACATCCTAAAAGACCTACCTTCTTAGCCAAGTTTCTATGACTCATCTCCTTTTTCAAAGTTGTATGTACAGGTTTCCTTCCCCTCCCCCACTCACACCCCTCCCCCATTCCACTTTCCCTCCCAGGTCTCTCCCTCCCTCCCTCCCCACTTGTGATTGCTTTCTTCTCTCTCCCAAGTGGAACTGAGGCATCCTCACTTGGGCACTTCAGCTTGTTGACCTTTTGGAGGGAGGGACCTTAGATGAAATGCCCGACAGTAGGGAGAGGGAACTTACAGAGCCCACCTTCAGCAGGAAGACAGGACATCAAGTGAGGGATTGGGTTGACATCCCACAGTCACATCTCTGACCCATAATCTTTCCTCTCTGAAAGAATTACAGGGGTGGAAATGGAGAGGAGCCTGAGGAAAAGAAGGTCCAGTGACAGGCTCAAAGTGGGATTCAGCTCAAGGGGAGGTCCCAAAGCCTGACACTATTACTGAGGCTATAGAGAGCTCACAAAAAGGGATCAATGATGACTGCCCTCCAAAAGACCCAACAAGCAGCTGAAAGAGACAGATACAGATATTTTCACCCAACCAATGGACAGAAGCAGCTGACCACTGTTGTTGAATTAGGGAAGGCTGAAAGAAGCTGAGGAGAAGGTTGAGCCTGTAGGAGGACCAGCCGTCTCAATCTGGACCCCTGAGATCTCTCAAGCACTGGACTACAAAAGAGACAACATACATCAGCTGATATGAGGCTCCCAACACACATACAGTAGAGGACTTCCAGGCCTGTGTTCATTCAGAGATGATGCACATAACCCTCAAGAGACTGGAGGCCCCAGGGAGTTTAGAGGTCAGGTGGGGGTGGGGGGTGGGTACATCCATGTGGAGACAGGGGAGGGTGGAGAGGAGGTGTGGGATGTGGAACAGTCAGAGGGTGGATGGGGGGGGCAGGGAATGGAATATGGAGTGTAAAAAAAATTAATTAAAATAAGATATTGTGCCATGTACCTACCACAGACCGTAAAGTTATTCTATGTCAATATCACTTAATGAAGGCCTAGACTCCCAGTTCTTTGACAAGTGGTATGTACAGAACACTTACATGTAATATACTATGATATATTTATATATGTATTTACTGCTTTTAGTATTGGCCAAATACTATATATATGTGTGTGTGTGTGTGTGTGTGTATGTATATATACACATATGTATACATATACATGAATATATTATATATACACATATGTATAGCATATATATGTATATACATATGTATACTCATGTATAAACATACACACACACATACATACATACACACACATCACACACATATACTTGTACACATAAAGTAGATTGCTTAAAGATGTTAGGCAGTTTGGCCAAGCATATGAGGTTTCCAAAATCAGCCTTAAGTTTGAAAGCTGGTTTCTCTAAAGTCCACATTCCTGATTACTCCCTCTCAGTGCTTAATCTCTTAAAAGCCTTCCTCTCCCCCACAACCTTCAGTAGATATTCGAGAGCATGACTAGCAGGCCATAAGAGCCAAGGTAGAGGGGCCTGGAGAGATGGCTCAGTGGTTAAGAGCACTGGCTGCTCTTCCAGAGGTCCCAGGTTCAGTTCCCAGCACCCACATGGCAGCTCACAACTGTCTGTAACTTCAGTTCCAGGGGATCTGGAACTCTCATGCATGCAGGCTAAACTCCAATTCACATAAAAATAAATACATCTTAACAAAAAAAATGGCCAAAGTGTGCTTGGAACACTGAGATTTAGGACACAGAGACTGGCGTGGTTGATGGGCTGAGGTTGCTAGAGACATCTCCTCTGTGTGCAGATCTTTGTTCCAACGTGACATCGTGCTTGCTGATTGGCGTGGACTGCATAGGGAGTGCTCATACCTGAAAATGGACAGAAGCCATAAATCACACCTCCCTCCTCTTTGGCTCCCTGAAAGTGGATTTACCAGAATGCTAGCAAGTATCTAGGCCCTGGGACAAAACCCTTAGTGTGGGAGGGAATGTTGAGAGTGTTCCAGAAGTTTGGAGCTTCTCAAAGTGAGGCACTGGGAAGGTCATTAAAGCTGCTGCATCCTAGCTTCTGCTTCCAGAGAGTTCTGCTCTGGGTGACCTGCGGACTGGACTAGAGATGTGGCATGCTTGGGTGATTCGGATACATACTGAAACCTGAGAACAAGCCCATGGTTCCTAAACGTCCATGACATACAATGTTAAAATGCAGATTCCGATGGAGCTAGGACTTGAGATCCTGCATGCTCACAGCCTTCCTGGTAATGTTGGTAACTCTGGACCACAGAGATGAGAGGCTTCCAAGGTCCAGAGACAAAGCAACTTATCTTTTTCCAGGACGCCGAGGGAGGCGCAAAAAACTGAAAACCATTTAGTCTATGCAACTGTAAGATCAGCTTTGTGTATGAAATGCCTTTTGCATGAGGAAGGCTCAGCTATGATCAGTCATGTACAAAGTCTGGTCTCAGATTGCTCACCTGCTAGGGGAGGAGCTTGGTGTTTTATCCCAGAAGTAAGTAAAGGTAGAAAGAAGAAAGATGCTGGGATAAAGTGATGAGCCAGCAGGGTGGGAACCAGAGGTTGACCTTGCCTGCTTGGGACAGCCTGAGACAAGTGGACTCTTGGATTCTTGGAGCTCCAGTTTTCCCTAGTCATGGAGCCTCAAAGCACACCTCAAGTTAGGAATCTAGGAAGCACATACATGCAGGCTCTTGTTTAGAACCGAGACTGTGCCCTGACAGCCTGGGCACTGTTTTGCTCAAAGACTTTATTTTTAAGCAGGCAAAAGTCTGTTTTTATAAACTTGATTCTCTGTGAATAAAATTCATATTTGGGTCCAATTTTACATTAATTGGTAGGTTGCAAAGCTAAGACAGGAAGTCCCTATATAACCCTCACCTTTCCCACATTTTCATAAAAGCCAAGAAATGAAAAATGATATATTACTTTAATTAAACCCTAAGCTTTACTTGGATCTTATAAATCTTCTATTCATTTTTGGAGAGGATTCAGAGAGAACACAAATGTTATGGTGCCAGTCCGGTCTACAGAGTGAGTTCTGAGACAACCAGGGCTACACAGAGCAACCCTGTCTTTAAAAACAAACAAACAACAAAAGATTATGTACTGGACACACACATGCCTTTCTTCTTACTGGGAATACCATTTCTCCCTTCCTTGAAGGGTTCTTGGAACAGTCACCTGCTCCTGTGTGCAACCATCCTGAACTTACCGGGAAGAGTTTAGTTTCCACACAGCCTCTCCTCTGTCCAGCCCCTCCTGCCCAACTCCTTCTATTTCAGACTTCTGTTAAACTTCCATGTTTCTAGCATCTGTTCCTGACTGTATTAGTCAGAAATTCTTGTATCCATGACAGATCACATGAACAAGACAACTTACAGGGAGGCGAGATGTATTCTAGTTCATGGGTTTAGGGCTTATAGTCCAAGGTTAGCTGGATCCATCAGTTTGGATTTGAGGAGAGATTAAAATATTATGGTGGCTGGAGTGTATAGCAGGTGCTCCCCTTGTGGGGCCAGAAGGAAGAGATGGGGGAGGAGACAGAGAGAAAGAGAGAGAGGAAAGAAGTAGGGAGAGAGAGAGAGAGAGAGAGAGAGAGAGAGAGAGAGAGAGAGAGATCTGATAAAAGATACAGGCTCCCGGGGCTGGAGAAAAGGGTTAACATTAAGAGGAATTGGTTTTAGAGCACTCAGGTTCAGTTCCCAGCATCCACATGGTGGCTCACAACCTCCTGTAATTCCAGTTCCAAAGGCTCTGATGCCCCTACCTGACCTTCATGGGTGCTAGGCACATACATGGTATGTATGTGTACACACAGACCAAACACTCATACTCACAAAACAAGTAGGTAAGTAAGTAAGTAAGTAAGTAAGTAAGTAAGTAAGTAAGTAAGTAAGTAAAAAGCTGTAATCCCCAAAGACGTACTTCCCAGTGATGCACTTGCTCTAATGTGGTCCCACCCTCAAAGGTTTCTATCTTCTCCCAATATTGCCATCGAAGTATGAGCCCATCCGTGGACTAACCCACCAATCAGATCAGACACCTCTCAATGACTGACTGGAGAGGTTATTTAACACATGCCGCTTGAGACATGAGAGACCGTTCAGATCCAAACCGGAATACCCATCCTCTGGGGAGTGGAACCTTCTCTTAGTTTCTGTGGGAACTGTGCCACTTGTTTGAACAGGGCTGTTTCATTTGTCTCTGTCCCAGGAGCAGCTCATCCAACACTTACTGAATGATCCAGCGGCCTGTTGACCAAAGGGAGACTGACAGCCAACTGGCCAAGTATCAGGAACCAGCTTAGGCTAGGCTCTGGTTCTACCTAAATAGTGGTGTAGACAGACTGGACATCTCTGTGCTTCCTTCCAGGAGTGTCCAACCTTTGGGTTTCTCTGGGATACATTAGAGAAAGAACTGTCCAAAGGTGATCAATTTGAAGGGTGGGGATTACAGGAGCATACATATGTTTCTTTTGCTTGATGGTGCAATGTGAAGTATATCCTGGACCACCTGAGATCTGTGGACCATAGGGTACATACCTCTGGTAGAAGGTGTTCTGGGATAATCAAATAAACTCACATCCCTAAGACATCTGGCAAATGGTAAGCGATCAATAAACACTAGCACCAGACAGCTCTTAGTGATGAAGCACGAAGCTGGGCTGGCAACGATTCCCAGTGTATATGCTATACAAAGACGCTCCATTTTATAGAGACCCAAAGCAGGGGGCTATGCCTCTCTGCTTCATCTGAGGTTTCTTCGTTCCCTGGGTGGCAGCCAGTTGGGGTAGATAAGGTCTGCCAGACACATGTGAAGGGGGGCTGGTCTAAGAGCTTAAACTTAGAGCACAGAAGCAGACCCACTGTGTGCCAAGAGGTAACCTTGGGATACAGAAGCAGGCCCACTGTGTGCCAAGAGGTAACCTTGGGATACAAAAGCAGACCCACTGTGTGCCAAAAGGTAAGCTTGAGGTATAGAAGCAGGCTCACTTTGTGCCAAGGGGTATCCTTGGGGTGCAGAAGCAGGCCCACTGTGTGCTAAGAGGTAATCTTAAGAGTATAGAAGCAGGGCCACTGTGTGCCAAGAGGTAACCTTGAGGTACAGAAGAAGGCCCACTCTGTGCTAAGAGGTAACCTTGGGGTGCAGAAGCAGGACCTATTCTATGAGCTCCCAATCCACCTACCAGCTAGAAACCCCTGTGTGTGACTACTGGGCTGCTGTGTCTTGGAGAAAGAATCTGGCTAGCTCTAGTTTTTTGTGTGTTCACCTCAATGGGCTTGTAATTAATATTGTGGAATAGGGGCTCATTAAATCAGACTCATTATGACTGTCCAGGTTCTGGAGCTCAAAAGAAAAGGATTTTCCTGTTCCAGAAGCCTGATGGATCTTCCTAATCAAGCAGGCAATTCTCTTCTGTTGAAGATTGTCTTACAAATGGAGATGAGATTTATTCTGACTTGTGCTATTACAGTGAAGGATGTAGCTGCTGGCCGACAGGCATTATAGGTCTCTGTCAAGTCGGTGGCTCCCTTCGCAAGACACACAGAATACAAGGATTTGTAAGATGCTGTGCGTGCAGCGGCTGGAATATCCACTGGCTTCATTCCCAACTTTGGCTTGGAATTGAGTCTTCCTTCTTGCGTTAGGGAAATGGCTCTGTCGAATCCTGGCATTACTCTATTCTCAGACTGAAAGAAAGACCCTGGGGCTTAGAGATGGGAGTGTAGAGAGGAGATTGATGGGGTAACAGGCAGGTGAGACACACACTTTCAGGGGTCCCTGGCAAGAGGAAGCAAGGAGAGAGACGAACACTCATCGAAGCTGAGGGGCACTCATCCAAGTAGTGTGTGTGTGTGTGTGTGTTTATTTGTTTGTTTGTTTATTTTTCAGTTCTGGGGAATAAATCTGAGTCCTACTGTGTTCTAGGTGAGCACTTTCTCTCAACATTAGACCTTTAAGCCTTTATTTTTTGAGCTTTGTATGTCACCATCTATCCATCCATCCATCCATCCATCCATCCATCCATCCATCCACCCTACCTCTGGCAAGTGTTCATCAAGTAACTATTAGATATTTGTGCACTGTTCTATGAATTGGGACCCTAGGAAACAAAACATCCCTGCCCTGGGAATCCATGGTCTACTAGAATACGTCTGGGGATTCCCAGCCATTCCTTCCAGTCTCTGATCACTTGTCCATTTGACTCCAGGGTCACATCTAAGCACATCTAAAGAACCCTTCCCTTGCTTCCCTAGCCCCAATGCCCCCTAAAGCTCACTTTGTATAACAGAATCTTCCTCCGTGTCCCAGAGGTCAACAATAATGAGGAATAAGGAGAAAAACCGGCTCACACTCAGTTCGAGTTTTTACATTGCATATCTGCAGCCACATTGATCTGCAGGAGACTGTGCCTTTCTCACACCCTCCTTACTGTAAGCTTTTCAAGGAAGTCATAAACTCTTCTCTCCTCAGAGATCCCAAGGTGCTCTACATGCCCAGCCATGGCTGCAGATGTCTGCTGGGCAATTGGTCTTGTCTAACTACCATGCAGTATTGCCAATATTCTTGACCACCAGTGCACTCTTGACTGACCTTCTCATGTATTCTAACCCTATCTTCCTAAGAACGTTTTCAGTAAAACTTCCTTGGGCAAGTAATACACAAATGTTTACAAAAGAACCGAATCCACTATTCAAACAAAAATTAATGATGAAACCCTCTGATAGAGTCATCCCTGTTTCTTCCCATCTGAAAGAAAGAGAGAGAGAGAGAGAGAGAGAGAGAGAGAGAGTGCACTTTTAGGAGCTGGGGAAGATATAAAGCAGAAGAGAGTAAATTGCAGGATGCATAAGCATGAAGCCCCAAGCCTGATCCCAGTACCATGTAAAAGGCCAAGTGTGGTAGCATGTGTCTGTAATCCGAGTGCTGTCTATACAGAAACAAGCAGATCTCTGGAGCTCATGGATTCGCCAGACGAGTCAAATGGTGGGGTTTAGGCCAGTGAAACTGTCTCAAAAAAAAAAAGGTGACCAGAACCTGTGGCAGAGCACCCAAAAGTTGTCCAGTGACAGAGAGACAGAGAGAGAGAGAGACAGAGAGAGAGATACAGACAGACAGAGGGACATATATATATATATATATATATATATATATATATATATATATATATAGAGAGAGAGAGAGAGAGAGAGAGAGAGACAGAGAGAGACAGAGAGAGAGAGACAGAGAGACAGAGAGAAACAGAAAGTGTATATACACGAATGCCACTGAATGTGTGTGGTAGTCAAAAGACAACTTTTAGAAGTTGATTCTCTCTTCTATCTTGTTGTTTCTAGGAACTAAACAGAGGTCATCAGATTTAGCATCAGGCACCTATACCCAATCCAGCCGGCCCATACATCATAGTTTGTATATGTATGTGTGTGTGTACCCGTGTATGTGTATGTATACACACACACACACACACACACACACACACACACACACACACACATATATATATATATATATATATATATATATATATATATATATATATATGTATATATATATACATATATATATATACACACATATACACACACACACATACACACACACACACACACACACATACACACACTTACATACATGAGTGTTATTTCATTACATGTACCAATCCATGTTTTGGTTTCTTTGCTCAAAACATACTTGTGATCTGCTAGGAACAGGCATACAGAAGCCCCAGTTAGTTCTGTTGAATTCCAATCATCTCCTCTGGGTAAGTGTGCTCGATTTTATTGGCTTTTTTTCTTGAGATAGATACCTAACCCATTTCCATTTTTTTTTTTTTCTTGTTCAGATAATGCTTTAGAGAGAAGCAGGCGCATATGTCACAAGACCTTCAAAACCCTGAGAGGCAGAGTGGAGAATTTTATGTTTTTTAATGCCCTGTTTCCCTTAGCATAGGCCCTGTGTAAGATGGACCATCAATCCATGCATTAATGCATATGAGTTGCAACAACTGTGTATATAACCACTTGGTCATTAGGTTTTCAAAAGATGCTGTGTGTGTATAAATGTATAAATTCAGAGGCAACAGCTGTCTGGGTGCCAAGGTCCAGTCCATTTAGTATCTAGAAAGGGGCCTGTTCTCTTCCCTAGGAGGGCAGTAAGAATTGTTCTTCTGCACACGAGAGAGGGAGTTCCTGGGAGCAGTGGATAAGTATGGTGGACCATACCCCACACCTGCCAGCTGGCATAGCTGCCTTAATCTTCCCATCAACTTTTGCTTGTTCCCATGAGACCTTTGGAGCTAGTTCTGGATTGCTTTAGGAGTGTCTAGGTCTCAGGAGCAAACAGGATTGAAGCTAGGCTTTTAGTGGTATCAGAACTCTACTCTGACCCAGGACAGCATTGGATAAGGACCACCACTTACCCCTCTCCCAGATCAATATTACAGAAGAGACACCCTTGGAGCCCCCAAAGGGCAGGGGTAGTCACTGAAAGCTCTCTATACCTCCTCACTTCATCTCTCAAGCCTTCCAAAGGGCACAGCTGCTTCCCCGGGTTCTGGATGGTCAAGAGTCATGGAGTCTGTCCTGATGGAGTGCCTAAGGGCAGAGCCTCAGCTCAGACAGTAGCGGGCTGGAGGTTTTCATCCCTTATACTGGGAATGTGGGATGTGCTGAGAATCATTTCCAGAAAGCCGGAAAACATTCCTGGTAATGCCAGAGTTCCCATGAGGTCACCACAGGTGCGTGTGTGTGTGTGTGTGTGTGTGTGTGTGTGTAGGAAGACTGCTGAAGCACAGTTGCTTAGAGCTTGTAAAAGCCCTAAGGTGGCCCTTGGGCTATAGCTTCACTCCTCTGCCCATGGAGGGACTTGCTTACCAAGCCTCTTGATGCCTCCTGCCCATGTTCCGCCCTCCCCTTCTGTCTGCCCTGTCCCCATTCAAGTCGTTCTGGGACCACCAGCCTGGCCTTTCATCTGGTGACCCTGTCTCTCTCCCTCTCTCCAATATCTTCCAGCTGCAGAGTTCTTTGATCCATTTTTATTTTATATAATAGTGTATTCATTCCCACGACTGTGTGCATGTCACACATGCTGAGCTGGAGGCTTGGTGTGACCTGCATCTTTTAGTAGTAAGGACTTTTCTAAAAACAAAGCATGAACATGTACAAAATATACATGACTGTAAGCTTGTCATTTTGATCTTTCTACGTGTGCAGTTCAATGACACTAAGATTCCCCCTAGCAGGAAACCATTAAACTATTTCCACATCCCTTTCTCTCACAGACAACAAGAAATGAAACAGCAACTCCCCGTGACTCTTGTCCCAACCACCAATACTGTCTGTTCTACTTTCAGTTTCTGGCAGCTTGTCTGTCACTCTAAGCCTCTCATATTAGTGGCATCAGATAATTCTGGTCTCTTTGTGACTGATTTGTAAGTCATTTCCTGGTCTCTGGGGACATCTGCACACATATGCACATACCCACACACAGCCGCGTGCACGCACGCACACATGCACACACACATATCAATAAAAATAAAATTAAAAAATTTAAACGTATTAAGGGGAGAGAGAGAGACTATCCCGACACACCCGGCAACACCTAATTAGTATAGCTTTTTTTCTGCTTGCATTTATAAAGTACTCTGACAAGAGCATCTTAAGGGTTAATTTGGCTCACAGTTCAGGTATGTCGCAGTGGCAGAAACTCAAGGCACTGCCCATACTTCATACACAGTTAGAAAGCAGGCAGCGGCGAGTACTTCTGCCCATACTTCATACACAGTTAGAAAGCAGGCAGTGGCGAGTGCTTCTGCCCATACTTCACACACAGTTAGAAAGCAGGCAGCGGCGAGTGCTTCTGCCCATACTTCATACACAGTTAGAAAGCAGGCAGCGGCGAGTGCTTCTGCTCATACTTCATACACAATTAGAAAGCAGGCAGCTGCGAGTGCTTCTGCCCATACTTCACACACAGTTAGAAAGCAGGCAGCGGCGAGTGCTTCTGCTCAGCTTCCTTTCTCCTTTTCACACAGTTCAATGCACTAGCCAAAGGAATAGTGCCACCCACAGTGGGCAGGATGTCTGTTAAGTTGACAACTGAGATTTCCCACCACAGAGACACTCTCCTCTCCTCACTGTTTCCAGGCAAACAACAAGAAGCATAGTTCTCTCAGAGGGCAGATGCCTAAGCTGAGGCTTGAGGTGACTACAGCAAAACAGAAAGTTGGGAAAGGAAGAGAGTTTCTCAAGGGGAGGGAAGAAACAACAGTGGTCAAGGCCCCTGATCTTGCTTTGGTAGACCTCACAGAGAGGTAGTGATGTTGCAGTTGCCTCTGTCTTACTGTTTTTATTCAGTATTTATTTATTTATGTTGTATAGTGCTTGACTTGCCCCTTTGCTTCAATTTACAATCCCAAACTGAAAGAATTATTTTAAATTAAGATGTCACAGGGCCTGTGAAATGGCTCCGTGGGTGAGAGTACCTGCTGCCAAGCCTGATGACCTGAGATTGATCCCCGGAGCCCACGTAGTAATAAGAGAGAGCTAGCTCTCACATACTGTCCTCTGCCATGCCAGACGCGTGTGCGTGTGCGCACGCGTGTAAGCACACACACACACACACACACACACACACACACACACACACCCTGGTAACAATACACCTTCACTCTTGCTTACTCCAAACCTTTCAATGTCTGGCTTGCACTCTCTTTCCCAGGACCACCTTGATCTTTAACACAGTCTCCCACAGGAAGTTTTGGCCAGTGCTAATGTCATATTTCAACATCCATCTTGCCCTCCATGCTCTTCTGGGTTTCTGAAGGATGACCTCCCTTCTTCTTCATCTTTCCCTTTCAAACTCCATCCTTTTGCATTCCCGTCTGTCTGTCTGCTTGCCTGCTTGCCTGCCTGCCTGTCTGTCTCTCTCTGTCTCTGTGTGTCTCACTGGCACCCTTTCTCATTGAAACAGGGCTCTTGCTATGTAGTCAAGGCTCATCTTTTCTTTATAAACTCCATCCTTTATTGTGTCTGTCTGTCTGTCTGTCTGTCTGTCTTTGTGTCTCTCTGGTTCTCTCATCACTGAGACGGGGATCTTACTATGCTGCCAAGGCTGACCTAGAACTCTGGGTGATTCTTTGTCCTGGAGAGATTGCAGATGCAAGACACCACGCCCAGCTTGATTCAACCTTCAAGGATAAGTAGTCCTACCCCCCCTCCCTCCCTCAGGCCTGGGCCTTGACCTTGGACTCTGGCTACAAATGCTTTCACCATCTTCATTGTCCCGGAATGACTTACACCTGTATGTCTCTATTGATAATTTTTTTGTTGTTGTTTGTTTTTTGAGAGAGGGTTTCTCTGTGTAGCCTTGGCTGTCCTGGAACTCACTCTATAGACCAGGCTGGCCTCGAACTCAGAAATCCACCTGCCTCTACCTCCCGAGTGCTGGGATTAAAGGTGTGCGCCACCACGCCCGGCTTCCATTGATATTTTTTAAACTCTGAAAGTGTACTGTGTTTTGAAACCTAACACGGAATCTAGGTTGTGTAGTGACAGGAAAGTGTTTATCCAAGGAGAGGAGCGATTTCACAAACGCCAGCATCATCTCAGAGAGAACAGGAAACCTCAGATGAACCACAACATTCGTATGGATCCTGGCTGCCAAGTGTGCGCGAAGTGACACTGGGAACGGAGCAGGGTTCTCCCACAGATGCGTTTCTTGGGGTTTGGGTTGTTTTTCCACGTGATGTACTATGCTCCGAGCAGTTCCTCCGAAACTGCCTTCTGTTTGTTCACAGCGTCTTCAGATATTCTGGAAGTAAGCACCCCTGGCAGTCAGCACAGCCTGTGAGCAGATGGGAAGGCAGGCATTTGCTTGCTGCTTGGCTGTGAGTTCCGCGCCTTTATTCACGAAAGGGATCTGGGATCTGCTTAATAAATTAGCTCAAAGCCAGCAGATGTGGTGGGGGAGAGAGATAGTTATGTAAGATACAAGCTGAATATTCAAAAACTCCAGCTCATGGTCAGATAGACCTTCTAAAGTGACACAGAAGGCCTATTTTGTAAGAATTTTTTTTTTTAGGGAAAAAGAAAGGGGGAAATGTTTTTTTAAAGACCGGTGTTCCCTATGCAGCCTAGGATAGACTCAAGCTAGATATATAGCCCAGACCAAACTCATGAATCTCTCGCCTCAGCATCTAAAGTACTGGGACTCCTTACAGGTGTGCTCCTTGGAAGTTTTGTTCATTGCCTGCCTGCCTGTTACATCACCGGATCCTTCAAGGAAGCTCAGTCTTCCAGAAGGTTCTGTGTTAGGATGAGGCTTGTGGAAACAGGACTAGTGTGCATGGCCGTTAGAATTCATGTAAGTAAAACATGATCTTTTAAAAACAAATCCCGGACTCTCACATAGACGCTGAGGAGTGAACGGCTCTTCAACGCTACAAAAGAAACACACCTGAGCCAGCACCCTCCCCATGCTATCTCTCACATCCTCTCTGAACCATCATATCCTAGACCGATGACCCCTCAACCCACTTCATGGCACAGAATGCCTTGTCTCTTGGCTGTTGGTTTATACTATTCTTATTGTATAAATGGATCCTGTAGGGTTTGTTGTTGTTGTTGTGTTTGTTTGTTTGTTTGTTTTAATTACCAAGTACAAACTGGACATGAGACATTTGGAAATTCAACCATCCAGCAGTGTGTCTCGGAGAAGCAGGGGACAAGGACTAGAAAGCATGCCTGCCATGTCTATGGGGAGTCACCAAGATGCTATTGTTGGAAATTTAGAACCCATGGTGGCAACCGCGCTGGCACAAGCTGTCAAACCCACTAATTTTTTTTTTTTTTTGACTCAGTGGATGACTCATTTACTCTCCCCTCGAAGGCTGATGAGGCAGGATGCGGAAGCCCATTTGGGCTTTAGCACGTGGATGGAAAAAAAAAAAAAGAAGACCTAGCAGATTCCCAAGCTTCAAAATGCTGTCACTGACCAAGTGGGCTGGAAGCTGGCTGTGCTTGCGCAGTTTAGTGAGAGCATATCCTTCCTCATTCACGAAGCCCCTGTAGGTTACAGAGCTGGAGGTGTGCCCTTCTCCCAGCCTTGAGAGGGCTAAATCAGACCTTGTTTAGCCCACCTAGGGTGGAGTCTTCTGACCTAGGCGAAGGCTATTGTCCTGCCACACCTGCAGCTTCCTGCTGAGCAACTGAGCTTGTCTTCCTGAGGAGATTCTGGCTGGGTTTCGCCCCTTTAAATTTAGACTTACAAATTAAACATTGGGCCTTGATCAGAAACTTTTCTTCGTCTCATTCCTCTCTTGCCCTTCCTTTCCATCCATCCCCAGCTCTTCTTCCAGGTAATCCCCGTTATCTATGGCTACTGGACAGCTACATGGAGGGGGTCCATGAAGGCCGAGGAGTCTGTCTCTGTTAGAAGTCAGAGCCACAGCAGGGAAGGGTGGCCCATGGGATGGAGCCGACACCATCCACTGGGGTATCATCCAAACCATGGTCACATATCACAGCAACCACGGCAAGAGGTGAGGAAACCTCCAGAAGGAAGGGAAAACCCATCTTCTTTACAGGTTATTATCTGTCCCATCTCCAAGGGTGCCTTCCTCTTTATTGGCTGCTCAAGCAGAGGATAAAATGGGCAGCTTTTCAAGACAGAGTGGCTTAGCATTTAACTTATTTTTTTTCATTAATTTATTTATTCACTTAACATCCCAGCCCACCTCTCCTCCCAGTACCTCCCAAAGCACCCTCCTCTGTCCCCTCCTCTTCTCCTCTGAGAAGTGGGAGCCCCCTCATCCAGGGTATCATCCCACCCTGACACATCAAGTCACTGCAAGACTAGGCACACCCTCTCCCACTTCCCGTTTCCAGAAGGCTAGACTTGGAAAACAAGGTACTGCCCAAGCTGTGCTCAACCTGAATATGTAGGGCAGATTCCTTCTTCAATGGTCAACTTTGTCAACTTGTCAGAATTTAGATTCACCTTGGAGATACCCTTCTTGGGTGCCTGTGGCAATGTTGCTAGAGAGTTTTCACTGAAGAGAGAAATCCCAGTCCCAGGTCTCCAACTGTGAAAGGTAAAGCATTCCTGTCTCCAGGAGCCACTTCACACTCCTGCTGTTCCTTTCCCAGCATGGCGGACTGTGTCTCTTAAAACTGTGAGCCCAATTCTTGAGCTGAAGAGAAGATTAAGGGTGTTGGAGGTGCCTGTGTTCTGGTGGCTTAAAAGCCATGCTGGAGGTTAATTAAATGCTAACATTTTCAAAAAAACAAACAAACAAACAAACAAACAAAAAAACTGTGAGCCAACACAAGCTTGCCTTTCCTTCCTTCCTTCCTTCAGTTACTTTGCCAGGTATTTTGTTACAGCAATACTATACCTCCCTTGCCCATTCCTCACTTCTGGAAGCTGTCAGCAATCTTCAGCACACTTTGGCTTATACTGCTGTTTCCATCACAGGATGTTCTTGCCTTCTCCTAGGTGTCTGATCAACGTCTCTTTTCCTCTTCCAACAAGAGCAGCAGTCACTCTGCTCTGAATTCTACCGACTGTGTAAGCAACAGCTCTAATTTTGATTAAGGTTACATTCCTTGGTATTGCAGCCAGAACCTCAGCCAGAGGCCACAAGAGGCTTCTAGTTCATAAAGTTTGGGGGCTTTAGAGTTACAACTGGAGGCTATTCTTCAGTCACTATTTGATACTTACCTTAGGCTATGACGCATCTCTTAGGATCTGGCAGACATGGAAGCCTCACTAGATGCAGCAAGGAGGGCCGAGTGGTAAGAGCTCTGAGCTCTGCAGTTGCCTCAGGGTGGGAGACAGTCTGTCATCATTCATAGTGCCATTGTTTAGTTTCTGCTCTGCAAGATTGTAATAATAGTGGGGTGGGTAAGAGTTTAAAAAGGCAGTTTAGCTGGGTATGGAAGTAGCCAGCTTGGGCTAATAGAAATAGAAGGTGATCCTTGGCTACATAGTGATTTCCTGTATCAAACTAGCAACAAAAAATGTTGAGCTCTGAACTGAGATATATACTTGCCCCTTTGCCTCCATATTGTTGGAGTTACAAGCAGGCATACCATAGACAGTTTTTAAATACTGAATGTTGGGTTCTCATGCTTTGGGGACAAGTGCTTTACTAACTGAGTCATTTCTGCACCTCCTGGTCATAGGTTTCCAGTCTTAAATTTATCTCCAATGGGTTGTTTTATTTCCTTTTTCTTCTCCCTCTCTCTCCTTCCTCCCCACCCCCTGAACCCCACCCTAGACAGATCCTCCTAGCTCAGGGTGGCCTTGAATTTGCTAACCAGCTGAGGATAACCTTGAACTTTTGATCCTCCTGCCTCCACCTCCTGAATGCTGGGATTACAGATGTGACTCACCTAGCCTGGTTTTATGAAGTGTTGGAATTTGTTTCAGATTACCTTAATAGTATTGACACTAGCCTGATGGGTTATAGGTCAAGTGCCCAAAGTTAGGGTTAACACACAACCTATAAAGTACATCAGTGTGGGACAAAAGTTGTAAACCATCCTTCTTGCTGATTGTGTGTTGTAGCCCAAGGGTACCACTAGTCCCTGCACACCAGACATTGCTGCAAAGACTGCCTGCATTTTAATTCATTTGCTCTTCATAACAGTTCATTGAGTTGGATTCAGTTACTACCCTCACATTACAGAGGAGGAAACAGATACACAAAGAGGTTGCAAGATGTGCTAGTGGAGTTGAAACCGTAACTTTAACACATTGGTTTCCAAGTGTGTTGGGTATTCCATCCCTTCAACCAAAACTCAGTGAGTCTTCCAGGTCTGGACCCATTTACCTGTCTGTAATGAGGCTGGCTCTCCAAGGCTAGCCCATCCTTCTCAGATCCAAGTCTACACTGTTCCCACATTGAACCCGGTGGGATCCTTGGGTTCCTTTCTCCCAAGCATCCCAATCCTACCCTCGTGAGAAAAGTATGTAGGGTTTGCATGGACTTGGAAGTCATCCAGAAGAACCAGGGTCAGGCCAGAGTCACTCTTGATGAGTGAATGCAGATCAGCTTGGCAGGGAGGGAATCACTGGGATGGGGGTTGATGAATGCATTACTGAACAGGCCTCAGAGACATCTGTAAGTGTCTTCTAAGGGTCTGCTATTATTTGAGTTGTAGACTGGTTAAGATGTGGAGATTACTTTTTTTCTCAAAGAAGCAAGAAAATGATTCCTATCTTATCATTTCCGTGGAAGCATCTATCGGGATGGAGTAGAGATCTACTGGGCGTGTAGCTGTGGGGAATGCTTAGTATAAGAGCAGATTCCCAGACTCCAGGCTTCTCAACCAGCATCCTCCACTGTAGAGTCCACAAGTCACTGCTGCAGAGGAGGCTGGAATTAGAAAGTAGAGCCGTGCTATACTGGATGGAGGCTGGGGACTTTGATGGACTGTTCTGTTGGGGTCTGAGGTGGCAGAGCATTGGCAACGGAGAAAGCAAAGAAGGAAAATGGCCTTTAATGACACTGTATGGCAAGTCCAGCCTACACACTTTGGCACGAATTTTTATTATATTTATCTATTTGTGTACCATGCATATGCATGTGGATAAGTGCATGCCATTGCACATGTTGAGGTCAGAGGACAACTTACAGTTGTTGCTCTTTTGCTTCCTGAATGTAATGTAGGTACCAGAAGCCACTCAGGTTGTCAGGGTTGGCAGCAAAGCCCCTTTATCCACTGAGCCATCTTAAGGGTCTGAGGCTAGATCTTGAAAACCCCTAAAGACCTTAGGCTTAATCTTCTAAGTTGTGCTATCTGATAATGGTGCCAAAACTAGGTTGTGTGACATGACCAAATTTTTAGTTTGGGATGGATAGGAGGAGAAACACTAGAGAAAGTGAATAGTAGGTGCCAAGGATCGCCTGGATGAGAAATGATAGCCTGGCTAGCCAAGCAGGTCAATGGACTGCCCTCCACACAAGAACCTGGTATACCTGCTACAGAGAACTAAAGAGATGAAGCACTTCCACGACTTCCCTTCCCATGAGGTGTCTGCACACAGTCAATGATTGACAGATTTGGGCAGGATGAGTCATGACATAGTCAGCACCACGGTGTGCCAGCCCTGTGCCAACTGTTTTACATAAATTTCTCTGTAAACCTCACAACAGCGCGGTGAGACAGCTGGTGCATTTTACAGATGAGAAAAAGAGAGTTTCAAAGAAATGAAGCAACTCGCCTTCAGATCGGAAGTTCATGGCACAGTGGAATTGCAGATGTGGCGATCTGATCCAAGAGTTCACGCTCTCTGTCATGAAGCTGTACTCTTCTGCCAGAGTGAGGTGCTTCCTTGAGAAGCAATCTTCTTATTCATGCATGCGCAGAGTTTTACATCCTTACTGTAATCATCAAGTTTCATACCCTACTCTACCTCAAATGTTTTGCTATGCCATACAGTGTCTTCCTGTGGAATGGGGAATTACTCTGGTCATGCTGGAAATGGGTGTTAGGTTTCTTCAAGCCCTAATAGGTCTCTCTTCCTATGTCTTCATCTCTAGGATTAGCCCCAGATAAGGGAAGTATCCCTTGGAAATGACATTAGTGAACTGTGTTCACCCAATGTCCTCATTGGTCTCTGGGTTTTTTTGTGACTTGTAGGGAAGACTGTAGCAAACATTTTGAGGCATGGAATATTTGCTAGGCCTAGAGTTATTTGCATGGATGGGGTCTCTGTAGGCAGACTTACCCCTGGATGGAAGTCATGCTCTAGTTCTTAATTTCTTTCGCTAAATTGTACAAAATTTGGAAAAAAAAATTGCCGTTCATGGTCACACACTGCCACATTCAAAGAATGAGATGACGGGTTTCAGTGCAGCCTGGCTCTTAGTGGGCATTGCTGTCATATTAAATGTTCTTATTAATTGCTCTTATTTTAAAAAGTTAAAACAACACATGCTACTCAATTTCAATCTACATTTGCTAGGTAGTGTCTTGTCCTGTATCCTTACTGAATGGATGTATTAGCATCTTCACTTTGTGACTGACTGCTTCTTCACGTCATTTGGCTTTCCACAGAGCTCTATGAGTCATTTCCTAGGTTGACTACACAGATCTGGGGCAGACACAGGGCATGGGTGCACAAGGAAGGGAGGCAAATTAGGGATTGAGGAAATCTACCTCCAGTTAACCAACATGACCAAAATACATTCCCCATCTACAACCCACCTTAGTGTGATATTCCAGATGGCAATAAAATAATCTTCCCTTTTCTCAGATAACAATGAGTCCTCCACTATCTAGATATTTCGTACACAGAAGCATTTAGGTATCAGAATAGATATTCTACTTTAGGAAGACACTATGGGTAAGAGTACAGGAAAATCTCCCCCTCTCCCCAGAAGACCTACATTATAGAATCCATGTACTTCCTTGGCAGTTTCAAGAATAAAGTATGATTAACTATTCTGAGAGGAACCTGGGGACTGGATGAACATCATTTTTTTTTTTTTAACTAGGAAAGGCATGGGCTACTTCCATCTTGGTGATCTTAGAGACATTATTGCCAAGCACAGCCTCCGAGGAAAGCAGCAAGGCTTACCTGTGTAGCGACCAAATACTCACCGAGAACACAAAGCACAAAGGTGTCAGGGAGATGCCAATTTGGGGAAACATAACTTTATGTAATTATTGTCAATGCCAAGGTCTTGTGTATAACTGCTACATGCTAAATATGTTGGTACAGATAGAGTGTATCATCTACCTCTAAGACAGTGGATTCTCAACCTGTGGGCTGTGATCCCTTTGGGAGTCCCTGGACCCTTTCACTGGGGTCGCCTAAGACTATCAGAAATATTAGTTGTTGACATTCTGATTTCACAACAGTAGCAACATTTCAGTTATGAAGTAGCAATAGAATTAATTTTATGGTTGCGGGGGGGTCATCACAGCATGAGGAGATGTATTAAAGGTTGCAGCATTGGGAAGGTTGAGAACCACTGCTCTAAGAGCTCCCGGGAGGGGGGGAAGGGCCAATGAACAAATGGGTGGGAAGTGGGGCATCTGGACCGATGGGAAACAGGTGTGTGCAGAACAGCCAGAAGATGTCAGGACAGTAAGGACGATGCCTCTCACAAACGCCATGGCAGCATAGTGAACATCTTCCTGTTTACATCCGTTCCCAGTGTCCATGCAAGATGACACGGAATCCCTCCCTCCCTTCCTCCTTCCCTCTTGCTCCCTCCCTCCCTTTTCCCCCTCCCTCCCTCTGCCTTCCTCCCTCCCTCCCCGTTCTTAATGCTCCTGTCCCATGTTTTACAAATTGCTTGCCCACAACTCCGAAGAAGTTATCCAGGTGTGTGCCACAGGGCATCGGGAAGATAAAGAATGTGCATGTGCCCGGGACAACAGCCTTAACTGGTAAATCAAGTCTGTTCTTCTCACCCCAATGATTTCCTCTTTAAAATTCATCTTGGAGGAAGTTGGGCAACGTTTGTTTTCCATTCTGGCCTGGGTTACTCTGGCTCTCTCAACTCTCAGTAACAACAGTCAGGACAGTCAGGCCTTCTGACCATGGGGAGGGGAGGGGAGGGGAGGGGAGGGCCGAGAGTCCTGGATGACAAGTCACCAACTGCAATCAACATAGGGACCCTGGTAGGATGACAGTGACTGTCACAGAACCAGGTTGTTATGTCATCAACATCCTTGAAGAGGGCAAGGCATCTGCTATTGAAAAGATGTCACCCATAGGGCTCTGGGGATAAAACAGAGGCACAGTTGTCTCTTGCCTTGAGGACCATGGATGTGAGAACATTGGCTCTAATCAAGGGGAAATCCAGCCACATTACCAGAGAGACACAGAGAAGGGACCATTTCTGATGTGGGGGCACACAGGAAAAGGAGGGGTTGAGCTCTCTCAGTCTAGTTCCTAATCAGATCAACGGTTCAATCAGCACATCAGACTGGAAGTCCCTTTGTGGGATTTCAGTAGTCTTATATGTGTGTGTGTGTGTGTGTGTGTGTGTGTGTGTGTGTGTATAGACAAATGAAGGGTGCAGGAGAATGAAGAAAAGCACATGCTTTGCTTCCAAGTCATGTCGGATTTGAGTGCACAGGGTAGACTAAGCTGTGATGTACGGTGCATTCGGGATCCCATGGAGGACAAGCCTGGAAGACGGAATGACCCAACTCCCCTGTCCTAAGAAGCCATTGGCATTCCAACAGGATTAGTGAGAGTCACCTCTATTTCCTTTGGGGGACATTATTGTGGCAGGTGTTCACCGTGCATGAGTCGGAGGAGGAAGAAACTGGAGATAGGAAACCAGTTGGGCAACTGTTGCAAAGCTGGGTGAGAGCTAACATCGACCTTGATCAGGGCTGTGGCCATCAGGGCAGAAGAGAGGAAGGGCGTGAGACGTGGAGAGTTAGCACTGCCGGGGACAGACAGCTGGTTTTGTAGACAAAGTCAAGAGATAGAATGACAAGAAGAACTTATGTGAGGGTTAGAGGTTGGTCCATGTGCCATAACCAAGGCTGAATCACTAGTATGGGGGGAGAGTTTGGAGAATTTAAGAAAAACTGAATGTATTTTTCCCCCATAGGGATGTTCATCCTCAAGTGTGTACCTTGAGGGACTAGAGTGTTACGGTAATGGAAGAAACGGTAAATAGTTTTGGTTTTGAAAGGCCAGCAGACTTTAGGAGGAGAGCGCTTTAAATACGCTCTCATTATGGAGTCTTGAGAAATAGTGTTCTGAGTACTTGAATTTCAGTGCTTATAGGTCTGGGATCAGAGCTCTCTGGTTTCAGATTAACTCCCTAGAAAGTCCACCAAGATCTACAGTGAACATATTCGATCTGAACTTCTGGCCTCAGATTCCTGATCTCTGGGAGATGGGAGGTAGCTAGGCTATCATCCATCCTTCCCACTCCACCCATCTGTCCCATCCCATTCATCCATTCAAACCTCCTTCCCTCCCTCCTCATCCTATTCCTCAAAGAAAACCTATTGCATGCTCATGATAGCTATGTTCCTTGCTGGGCATAGTTAATTATTGACATTATAGCAGAAAAAAAATATGTATATTTTATATATATATATATATATATATATATATATATATATATATATATATATATTATACACAGAGAATATGATACACACACACACACACACACACACACACACACACACACACACACATATATATATATATATATATATATATATATATATATATATATATCATCCCACTTTGGACTAACATACCAGAGGCAGATGGTGATCCCAGAGTGAAAACAGACACACAGAAGCTGTGGTGGACATCAGAGTTATAGAGAAAAGGCCGAGATGAAAGTGAAGATTGTCAGGCGACAAAGTTGCTGTTGAACAACCTCTCTGAGAGAAAGACATTTGCGAAAGAAGAAAGCCGTGGGTAAATGAAGGAAGGCTATTCCAGTGTGGGGAGGGGATCCTGAGTTGTACTCCCTGCAGGAGTGTTTGAACTATAGTAAAGAATCAGCGGGGATGCTCCAGCAGGAGGCTACCACAGGGGACAGAAAACCATCGGATGGATAGGTCTATCCTACAGAGTTCCTTCTCAGCTAGGATCTTCTGGAGACAATTTCTGAATCCTACAGAGTGGTCCTAAGGTGGAGGTTTAGAGGATGGGTTAGCTGATCTACTTTGGGGCGGGTCTTGCTTCGCAGAGAGTGAAAAACTGGGCCCTGGCGTGTGCGCGCTGGGAGGAAGGGTTTCCTGCTGAGAAGCCTGGAGCACTTTTCCCTTTAGTGGAATCAGTTCTGTGACGGCTTCCCCTCCCACCTGTGTGATGGAGGTTGGCAGGAGGCCTGGGTCTTCCTAGCAGCCCTCTCAAGGCTGATTCATAGTACCAATTACTCAACATGTATAGATTCTAAAATAAAAATAAGTTCTTCTAAATGAATCTAAAAATGTACCCGTGTTCGTTGAGTGCTTGCATCACGGACTGCTGTGTTTAGTTTATATCCTCCTTGCTTGCCTTCTTACACCAAGCTGCAAGATGGGGCTCTAGGAGGAAGAGACTCACACAGGCTGAAGCTCTTGAGTTCTATACTTAAATTCTATCTCCATGACAGCCCGACAGCCCCCTGACCATGTGGAAGCGGCTCACATGGTTTGAGGAACAGCTTTAGATTCTCCGCTCCTGCTTGCTTATCTAAGTTACTTTCATTTGGCTTATTCTATCTCTCTCATGGTTATTTACCATCCATGCGGGGAGGGCTGCATTTTCCTATATTTCTTTGAACTGGACAATGCGCTTGTCGATTCTAGCTGGTCTTTGGAGCCCTTGGAGAAAGCAGAGAGATGTGAGGTGGGGGAGGGGCAGCGGGGAGACTAGGTCTTGCCCTGTGGGGGAGCCTATGAACTTGTAGATCAATCTTTGATTTAAAAGATGAAGCCACTATTCACAGAACCTCGTGGTGACTGGCCAAGAAGAAATACAACCACTTGTTGTCATTAAAAGATTAAAATAGAAAGCTGCAGCTCCCCACTTCTCCCCCAAACCAGCCTGGAGTCTCATACACAGGAAGGTGGGGGCTGTGACTACACTGAGTCTCATTAATTGCTGATAAGTGACTGGTCCATAAGACAGAACTGACAATTCAAGCTGACAAAGGGGGTGCGAGCAGTCTACCTCTAGAGAGTGAGCCACAGCCATTCATTACTCTATTCATTTTATATTATTGGCTTGTTGATGAGGAACCCTTGCCCTGTCTTTTAGTACAAAAGTGTTTAATCTGAGAATGTAAGTTCTGAGACAGGCTCCAGTCTCTAGCACTCCATACAATATCTCGATAGCTTGTTTACCTAATTCTACACGCTATCAATAGACCGTTAAATGTGGAGCATCAGGGCAAAGGTGGAGCTCCTTAGTTGAAAGGATTTTGAGAAACGCTATAGTTAAATACTATTGAAAGGGTTTTCCCTTCTGCAAGATTCCCCAGGACTTTCAACATTCCTAAATGGTGTGTGTGTGTGTGTGTGTGTGTGAGAGAGAGAGAGAGAGAGAGAGAGAGAGACAGACAGACAGACAGACAGAGACAGAGACACATACACACAGAGAGACCACACCCATGGCCCAAATTTGGGTCATCTCTTTTCATACAGAGATATATTACCAGACTCACTCGGTGTCAGAACTAGAAGTAAAAAAGGCTTGTTCTCCTCAAACTCTTTCCATTTGCCCAGAGAAACGCAGGGCACGAACAAATCTGAAAGCAGAGGTAGTCATGAGTCATCACTTCGAAGGAAAAGTAAATGTCAGATTTAAAATGTCAGAAGGTCAGCCCTGAGTCATCTCAGTAGCCTAAGAGGAGGATGCTTCAAGACAGCATAGGGAAAAAAGACCAAGAACCGGAGATAAAGAGGTGGGGGAGACGGCACAGTTATAAGGAGGTGAGATACGAAAGGGAAGTCCGGCCGATTCCCTGTTTTGTTGGACAAACGCTGAACCAAATATCTGTGAGATACTAGATGGCCCTGGAAGTGCAGAGCCTAACACAGGCACAGAGATGAAAATCTGGTCTGAGGTCTGACAACTCGGAATTCTATCCTCTTAAGTGCTTCTGACACCCTCCTTGTCTCCTTGGCAACTCAACCTGCCCACTCCATGAGGTCTAGATTCTGCAGAGCACAGGTGTGGGCCAGTTTATGGGTCTGACTTGGAAGCTTTGCCTTGTCCCCACAACAGTTTGAGGCTTTGAATTTTGCTGTGGGGGAAGGATTTATCTTCTGGGTTTGACCATAGTGCATCCAGGTGGGTTGGGACATACACTTCTTTGATGGTGGAAAAGGCCCAGATGAGAAAGGAAGGCGTAGAGCAGTTTCTGTTTTTCTCCTGTTTTATGCTAAGTCTGATAGGCAAAGAGAAGGTTTGACCCCTCTCTCCAGTAGCTTGTCAGAACTTTCAACAACAACAACAACAACAACAACAAGAACAACAACCAAAGACTCTTAAGCTACTCATTCACAGACAGGGTACTCCATTAAAACACCCAGGGCTGAGATTTTCCTAACTGGGCTAAGGTCCTCTAAGGCCAAGCATGGTGGGTTGTGGTTCAAAGCAATATACTCCATCATGATGGGGCAAGCATGGCTCCAAGAGCAGAGGCGAGTGGGCACATTTGTGTGTGAAATTTTCTTATTTTTAATTGATGATGATCAGACTTGAACTTAACACACAGGAGTACAGAATTTAAGGAAGTTAATGGTTTCATGTTGGGCTGCACTACCTTGAGCTGCCCATAGCCCTCAGAGGGCACATTGGACCAGTTTGAGTGGATGTTGAAGACTCAGAAGTTGGGACAGGTTTTGACTCTGCTCTCTGGAGTCCCCTTTTTCCTAGAACTGCCCAGGCTTTCCTTTTGACCAACTCTGAACTCAAATTAGAAACTGAAAAATGATTTCCACTCAAAGTATTTAAAACTACAGATATTGTCTCTTACTATATCTACCTGGGAGTCTTTGCTCTGTGTATAAAATAATAAGATAAAGTGGCAAATATACATTTTGGTTAAAAAAAAAAAGGCATCTAATCTCATGACTTGAAAGGCAGAGGCAGGAGGATCAGGAATTCAAGGTCATCTTTAGCTAATAGTTCAAAGTCAGCCAGGGCTAGATGAGACCCTGTCTCAAAACAACAGGTACAATACAATCTGGTTTAGAAAGGAAAGAAGGAAAGAAATAAAGGAAGGAAGGAGAGAGGGAGAGAGAGAAGGAGAGAGAGAGGGAGAGAGAGAGAGAGAGAGACAGACAGACAGACAGACAGACAGACAGACAGACAAGAGCTTTGCTGGTCACATCGCTATGGCCCCTGCTTACTTTTATTCATACCTTTCCTCTGGAATCCAGTATCAGTGATGGGTTCTATTCTGACTCACGTAAAGAGTGACCCTGCCGATGCAGATAGAGAGAGATCTCAGTAAGAGTGGTTATGGCTCTGACTCTCTTTCGGCTTTCATAGTTTGAAATGAAAGTGAAAATTGTTTCTAACTTTTGCACACAGGAAGAAAAAAAGCAAGCAAGCAAGCAAACAAACAAACAAAAAAAACCCCAAACATTTTTTCTTTGGCTATCAAGAGTGTTGTGTGAAACTGTAGAAGCTCTTTGCTGAAGACCAGCAACAGCTCAAATTAGAAGCTTCCATTTTTCTAAGGTCAGAGGGCAATCGAAACACTCAGTAGTTTGTTACACAAGCAGGTGTGACTATCAGACGCCAAGGTTCTCACGCAAACGCTGTCAACTCGTTCACCCAATGGAGATTCTTCTTCACAGGGGACACATAGAAAAACACGGTTAGGCGCGAGGCAGCTTTCAAGCGGTGGAAAATCTCCAGATGTGTCACTCATGGAGTAGTTACCAACAGAGTGTTAGAACTGGGCCTCATCAATGCTTTGATGGAATTAGTCATCAATTTCTAAAAAAGAAAGAAAGAAAGAGAAAAAGGAAGTCAAATGCAGCAGAATTTCATATTGACAGCTGAAATATTAATCGCTTGCAAACCTCGGAACAGAGGAAGGATAGCCATCAAATTGGTCACTTGTCTCATCTGGCAGGACATCAAGTTCAAGAGCTTTTGATGGCAGCTCAGGAATTTGGTTAAAATAGCTTACCAATATAGAGGGTGCCTTTGCAAAGTGTGGTTAGTGGACACTTCCAAATCGGTGACATACACAGGTTTTGGTTCATGTTTACTAAACATTTTGTGGTACTACAGTAAGTTTCAGAAAAAAAAATTGTTCTCATCTTCTGTTTCTGTTTGTTTTGTTTTGTTTTCCTTTGTGCTAATGGGAATTTAAGTTCAAAGGTCATGACACCCAGCTCCTGCAAAGACCCGAAACCAGGATTAGGTGTTGTGGTGATACATAGAGCGAGTGCCTCTTTTCTGAACTATTTCCTCATTCGGTCATGGAAACTCCAGGTCTGAACGACAATGCCTGTTTCCAAGTCGCCGGTGTAAAAGGAGCGGACTCGGCTGGCTTTATCTCACTCAGCATCGAAATAAGAAACAAAATTCTACCTGTGCACTGACACGTAATTTGAGTATTTTTCTTGGAAACCTCATCAAATATCTTCTGTCTTTCTGGCTGGCTTCCAACCTTGGTGATCATTTTGAAGCTGGAATAAAAATGGCATAAAAATGTGAAGTGGGCCTGGAGAGGTGGTTCCGTGGTTGGGAGCACTGGTCCATCCAGAGGACCCCGGTTCAATTCCCAACACCCACATGGGAGCTCACAATAACCTGCAGCTCCAGGTTCATGGGATCACGTAGACACTCGTGCAGGCAGAAAAACCAATGCACCCAAAATAAAATTAAAAACTGAAAAACAAAACTGTGAAGCGCTCATTGGACTTTCCTATACTACACGTAAGAGTAGAAGAAGCCATTGTGACAGTCATCTGTTATCATGGTCACCTCTACACAGGCCACTCCACACAGATTAAGTACAGTTATTTCTTAACATTGGGGATACCTTCTGAGAAGGTGGAGGACACTTGTCACATTATGAGTACCATGAGGCGTGCTTCATGGACTGAGACAGTCAAGCCTCTATTGAAGTCTCTTTGTGGAGTGCTTCAGGATTAGACTGACACAAACACCCACCAGATGTTCATAGAACTTCAGCCTCTTCTGTTCTTTCTCCATCAATCTCCTAATTCCCTCAACTCTCTGGTCCAATCTCTAGGGTGCCCATGGACTGAACAAGACACACTGAGTTTGCAACATTTTTTACACAGACTTAAAAAAAAAAAAGACATTGTCTTGTGTACTGGCTGGTTTTGTGTGTCAACTTGACACAGGCTGGAGTTATCACAGAGGAAGGAGCTTCAGTTGAGGAAATGCCTCCATGAGATCCAACTCTAAGGCATTTTCTCAATTAGTGATCAAGGGTGGGAGGTCCCCTTGTGGGTGGGACCACCTCTGGGCTGGCAGTCTTGGGTTCTATAAGAGAGCAAGCTGAGCAAGCCAGGGGAAGCAAGCCAGTAAGTAACATCCCTCCATGGCCTCTGCATCAGCTCCTGCTTCCTGACCTGCTTGAGTTCCAGTCCTGACTTCCTTTGGTGATAAACAGCAATGTGGAAGTGTAAGCTGAATAAACCCTTTCCTCCCCAGCTTGCTTCTTGATCATGATGTTTTGTGCAGGAATAGAAACCCTGACTAATACATCTTGTATTCCAGAGTGGCCTCAAACTCACTCAATAGCCCCAAATGACTTAAAAATTTTGGTTTTCTTGTCTCCATCTGTGTCTCTTGAGTTCTAGGATTACAGGCAAGTATCACCCTGTCTAGTTTAAGTGGTGATGTGGATGGAACCCAGAGTTTTTTGCTTGTGTATGCTAGGGAAACACTATCAAATAAATATCCATGACCTTTGCCCCCCAACTTATTTTATTTTATTTTATTTTATTTTATTTTATTTTATTTTTTGAATAAGGTCTCACTATGTACTTTGGCTGGCCTGGAACTCCCTGTGCTAACCAAGATGGCCTCAAACTCACAGAGATCTTCCTGCCTCTGCTTCCCAAGTATCGCGACCAAAGGTGTGCACCACCACACCTGGCTTTCCTAGGTTTCTTAATTTCAAATGAGCATCACTAATTTGGTCTTTCTTGTCCTTATCTCCTAAGATACTGGGAGTTTGAGGACATTTCTGTATTTATGCAAAAAGAAAATACTTAGAATTAAAATATCCCTATTAAAAATAAACGTTTTTCAGGGATAGAGAGATAGCTTGGCAGTTAGGAGCATTTTGCTGCTCTTGAAGAGGACCTGGGTTCAGTTCCCAGCTTACAACCACCTGTAACTCCAGGTCCAGGGAATCCAATACGCTCTTCTGTACCCAAGGGCACCAGCTATGCAATTGGTGCACATACATACATATGGGCAAAAGACTCATACCCATAAAATAAAATAAACGTTTAAAATCAACCTTTTCAGTCAGGTATACTTGAATATGTATATAGAAAGCTGAGGCAGGGGCATTATGAGTTCAAGGTCTGATTGGGAAACACAGTGAGACCCAGTTTTTGTTTTTGTTTTTTAAATCAGACCCACCTTTGAGCTCTTTATTGCAATAACTCTTTAACTCTTCACCAAACTTAAGATTATTATTATACCAATAGGTCTTACATATGGATATATTTTATATGAACAGTTGTCTCTTGAAAAAGATACAAAGGTATTTTGCTGCTCATATAAATCTCCATGAGAACTGCTTACATCCCCTGAACATTTAAACATCCTTAGATCACTGATAATTCACAACCCAGTGTAAATAGTTGTTATATAATAGTGTTTAAGAAATAATGGTAAGACAATGTTTGTTTCTTTATTTGATCCAGGTTTTTTTTCCTCTTAATCAATGGGCGTAGATAGAGAAGGATAATTATAGACATGTTGAGGTCACCACTCTTCTACTTTAAACAAGGAACCTGTCTTTCTTTTGTCTGTTCCCCTGTGCCCAAATCATTCTCTGTATAGATTGACTGGAAGATAAAAGTAAAGCTTGGTTGGTCAGTTCTTTCATTACTATAACAAATACTGAAGGCAAACAGCTTATAAAGAAGAAAGGTTCATTTAGAGCTGTAATTTTAGAGGTTCCAATACAAGATCAGTTGTCCCTGTTTTTGGGAGGTCTTGTCTAGACAGTACATATGGCAGAGGAATATGCCCGACTCACGGTGGCTGGGAGGGATCTGAGGAGATGGCTCAGTCAGTCAAGTGCTTCTCCCTCACTCCCGGGCTCCAGCATGAGGACTTGAGTTAGCTCTCCAGAACCCATGTGGAAAACTGGGCATGGAAACGCATAATGGTAGTCCTGGTTCTGGAGAGACAGAGATGGAGGATTCCTAGAGCTCCCTGGCCAGGCTGGCTAGCCTGCTCAGACAGTGCACAGACAAAATGAGAGAGCCTGTTCCCCAAACAATGTGGATGGCACCTGAGAAATGAGACTTGGGTTTTTTATTTGCTCCTGGACATACATGTACCCCCTATCCCCACTCCCCCATACACTCATACTTGCACACAGAGAGAGAGAGAGAGAGATAGAGAGAGAGACCAGAGAGGGGGAGAGAGGAAGAGAAGGGGAGAGGAGAAAGGAGAGGGGGAGGGAAGGGAGAATGGGGAGAGGAGGCCAGAGTTCTGCAGCCCATCCTGGGGAGTTATCTTGATAGCCTGACACCTCACTTCCTCCCAGTGGCTCCAGTTCCTAAAGCTTCAGCTGGCACTCAACAGCAGAATAGAATGGGGACCAAACCTTTAACTGGCACACCTGTGGGGGACACAAGTCTCAACTGCAGCAGCACGCAATGCTTCTGACAGCCGGTCATCATCTCTAGGAGCAGGTGCCCATGAAGGACCTCGGTCTGTGAGACGCCAGGGTTTCTCAGGACATCTCTTAAGAGACCCATCACCTGCATCCATTTTGAATCTGCAAAGTGTCACTTACTGAGACACATGGTGCCACAAAATGGGAAAGTTGTATCATTTTTCAGATGGTAAGTCATTCAAAGCCCCACCAAGGCCACAGTGACTTGACTTAGAGACCAAAGAACCAAAAGGACTCCCCTGTGCAAGAGAATGGGATAGATTTTAAGGACCTATTTCAGGGTGTTTCATAAAACATGGCTACAGAAGAAATAATAATCAACATGTGTAAACCCATTTTCCCTGGAAACTCCGTAAGAACTAACTGATGCTCCAAAAACATGGGTTTCTAACGCCACACATCCTGATTCAAGGTCATTTCAAGATACAGCAGCAGCAGCCACATTCTGTTCTCCTTAAGAATATCCACCCTGGAAATCTAAAGGTTCAGCATGCAAGCGTCACCCAGAATGTCAGAGTGTTAGCAAGGAGGGTAGCCAAGGGACCCCGAAGGGCTCAACCCACTCACTGTGTACTAATATAAAGCTAAGGGTTGGAGTCAGGATACTTGTGGGAGGTTACAGAGCCAGGTCCTGTGGCATCCTCTTGGTCTGCTCCTCAAGATTCGCGCTTTGCTACCCTGATCCATGGATTTCAATCATCAGCTTCTCTCCACTCTGGGTGGGAGGCAAAGTCTCATTGGTGGAGGGCAAGAGGAAGGCTGGCTGGGGTGTTTATACCCAGTAACCTCTCTACTGGCCATCAAGATGGCATTGTTCTCTCTCTCTCTGTCTCTCTCTCTCAAAGAAAATGCACATGTATATGCAGTTATGAATTCTACATACATGCTTGTGTACAGGTACAAGTGTGTGTGTATGTGTATGTGTGTGTGTGTGTGTGTGTGTGTGTGTGTGTGCACGCGTGTGTATGTAGAGGAAAGCCTTGAGTACCATTAACCTTATTTTTGTAAAACAGGATCTCTCACTGGCCTGGGACTCACCAAATAGGTTAGACCACATGACCATTGAGTTCTAGGGATCAGTCTGCTCCAATCCTAGCAACGGGAATGCAAACTGGACCAGCTGTTGGAACTTAAGTAACACGTGGGCTTTGGAAATCAAACTCAAATCCTCAAGCATGCTAACAGGTGAGCTGTCTCTTCAGCCCGGTGCTGCACCTTCAACCTTGCTTGGGTGTCCTTTCCAGCCCTAGTGACCAGTTCCCCTCTAGAGCCGTCCAGACCTAGCCACAATGAGACTTCAAACTGCTGTCGGCTTTGGGATCCTTCATGAGCTGTTGCTGGCTGTGCTCTGCCTGGCCCGCACTCTGGTTTCAAAGACTCTTTGACACTGATAGCGTTCTTTGAACTGTCCCTAACTGCCACTGGGTTTGAATTAAGTCTGTTGGCTCTTGTCAATGCCCTTTCATTTACATTTTCCAAGTCATAAGCTGCTTCAGAAATGTAAATGCCTTTGGATAGGTTCAAGACATCCAATGTTTGGCCTGCCCATAATGCACTATATACCTGAAAGCCAATGGCAGAGCCAGCCTGAAGCATTTTTTTTTTTTTTTTTTTTTTTTTTTTTTTGGCTTTTGGTTTTTTGAGACAGGGTTTCTCTGTATAGCCCTGGCTGTCCTGGAACTCACTTTGTAGAACAGGCTGGCCTCGAACTCAGAAATCCGCCTGCCTCTGCCTCCCTAGTGCTGGGATTAAAGGCATGCGCCACCACGCCCGGCTCCTGAAGCATTCTTACGGTGCATGTACAGGGTAGCCACTAAGGTGACAGTTGTAACTGAGCCGTTTGACTCCTGTCGTCACTTCGTCACGGAGACAAAAACATCCTAGCTGTACACCTTGAATTTCCCCAACCGTTTTGTCAGTGATACCACAGCATAGCTGGAAAGACACAGAGCGCTGTATTTGATGGAGAGGAAGAGAGGCTCGTGACTCTAACTGCTCAGAGTATGTGGAAATGTTTTCAAGTATTTGAGGAAGAACAATTGAACCCAAGCCTGAGTAATGAGCCGCAGAAAGGGAAAGACTGACTAGGGGGAGGCACTGCAGGAAACCTTGCCGAGGTGAGATCTGACTGGGGTAAAAGTGCAACTGTCTGGAGGACAGAAGGGCTCTGTGCTTCCGGTGTGGTTAGAGGAAGTGGGGCTGCAGCAGCTGGAGTCAGCCCACCCCGGGTGATTGGAACAGGCTTTCCAACGGGCAAAACCTCTGAACAGAAGCCAACAGGGTACCAGAGCACCGGGAGAAGGGGGAATGCCGAGCGAGAGCTACATGGGATTCTGGCGTTGGACTGATGCTGGCCTTCCTTCTCCAGGAAGGAGGATGGCTAAAAACGGTTCTGAGGCTCCATCTGGCCTGACATCCTGACCCCACTGAGGGTCGCCTTTACCCACAGTCATTTCCTTTTCTTTCAGCCTCTCAGCCTCACCTGTTTTTTTTTTTAATCTGTGAAAATGGAGAAGTGGTAAACCAGGAAGTAGGATGTTGGTTGAGGTAAGGGGCTATGCCCCAGAACTATATAAAACTTTTTTTTCCCAGTCTCAACTCTGTCACTTTGTGGGACCTCACTCAAGTCTCTGGAATCCTGGTTTCTCAGAGAAAAATGAAAACTTCGGCGAGAACGACCAAGGACGTCACTTCCGCTTCTCATCCCTTTAATTAGTCTAAGAACTAGACTAATGAGAGAGTCATCCATCTTGAACTGATCCTGGATAGTGAGAGTACCTCACCCAGGCCCTTCCCTCCTGGCTTGAGGAATAACTTTTCCTGGCTAAAGGAAAGGCAGAGAGCTCCTAGTATCCCAAGGGCTGTGACACTTCCCTCAAGCTCTGCAAATAGTGTCAGATCCTAAGACCCCAGAGCTTATTATCCTGTGGCTATGACTCCCAGGAGGCGTGTCCTGTATAGAATACCAGTGAGCTGGGGGGAGGGGATGCTGCTTGTCCTCATAGTCAGGAGGGCCAACCGTTCTGAACATGGCTTGCTTATCAGAGCACTTTACCGTTCCACTCGGCTCCACTTGTCCACGGGTGTGAAAGTCATCAGTCCAGTACTTTCCCTCTCTGGTTTTCCCAAAGTCAACTACTCTTTCTGGCCGACTTTACCCTCATTAACTAGTTATTTGAGTGCTGTGTGGATCCTTTGGAAAACTCCTTCACAGCAGTCTCTGCATAAGCCAGTTAAATCAAGGGGCTTTGATTGTGTGTCTGTGTGTGCATGTGTGTTTTTACATGTACCCATGTGTGTGTTGAAGGCAGATGAAAACCTGAGGTGCTGGTCCTCGCAGCCTACCTCTTTTGAGACATAACTGAGACATAACTGTCATGTTTCAACTGTGTACAGAAGGCTAGTTGGCCCGTGAGCTTCCAGGGTTCCTCCGGTATCAGCTTCCCATTTTACCGCACGGTCAACCGGATTATGGCCATGCACTACTGCACATAGCTCTCTGTGGGTTCTGGGATCTGAGACTCAGGGCTTCACATTTGCAAGGCAAATGCTCTATCCATGGACTCATCGCCCATCTCAGCTCCCAAAGGACTTTAACTTATTTTTTTCCTTGGCAAACTTTGACTTTCAACAGAATTCACCCGGAGCTCCTGGGGGAAAGATTTCAGATGCCCCTTTCTTGAGTAGTCCTGTCCTCCTCCGGGTTTTTCAGACACTGTGTGCCTTTCTCTTGCTGACATTTGTTACCCATTGTAGAGTCATTCCTACCTGCAGGAGGGGGAGCCACCAGAAGTCAGAGAACCATTTTTTTAACATCTAACTAGAATATAGACTCCTGCAGGAGGAGGAAGAAACTGAAGAGAGGAAGAAGCCATGTCCTGTTTGCTGAAAGCTTGCATATGGATATTATGAAGATGATTGACAGATGACAGAGAGGGTATGTGAGCATCTCTCTCTACTGGCAAGAATAAATGCAGTGGCAAAGCTCTTTTGAGGGGACTTATTTTCTAGTGGCCCCTTTCCCATTCCTGCTCCTTCCAGAGCTTCACTTTGGGTGTCTAGAGGTGCTTACTGGGAGATACTGGGATTCCAGGTGGAGGGGAATCACTGACACCTGCAAGAAGTCGTTAACAATGTTTCTAGGGGATGCCTTCTATGCTTCCCCAGAGGTAAAGGCGTAGCAGAATGGCTGCACACTCCACTGAGTATTCCCTGGGGTAGAAGGAACAATCTGGAGACTGACTTGGTTTGGGGATAATGATCTTGTCTGAGAGAATCAGAAGCTACGAGATGAATTTGGTAGTTGAACAGCCAGGAAAATTAGAACATTTTTCACAGCCGGAAGACTACCCCAACTAGTTGATGGCCAGCAATGTCCTTTCTTAGGTGTTGAAAATTATTGGTAGCCGGGTGGTGGTGGCGCACGCCTTTAATCCCAGCACTTGGGAGGCAGAGGCAGGCGGATTTCTGAGTTCGAGGCCAGCCTGTTCTACAAAGTGAGTTCCAGGACAGCCAGGGCTATACAGAGAAACCCTGTCTCAAAACAACAACAACAAACAAAAACAAAAAGAAAATTATTGGTTCATGCTATCTTCCAATATCTCAAAATGCTCTAAAACCTTTAGTTTTCCTTTTTGATGGCTAAGGTCACCCTGCCCACACTTCTGATTCTCTTAAGAATTTAGTGAACTCATTCTCATATATATATATATATATATATATATATATATATATATATATATGCATACACACACACAAACACATATATACACACACACATATATATCTTCTGATTTTCTTAAGAATTTAGTGAACTCATTCACATATATATACATATATATATATACACACACACACATAATCACACATATATGACCATATATACATACATATATATATATATATATATATATATATATATATATATACCTACATATGATTCTTTGCAGAATTTAGTCAACTCATACATTATACACACATACATGTCTACATATATATGTGTGCATATTACATGTATGTATGTCTATATGTGTGTACATGTATATATACATAAATATGCTTCTGTATACATAAATATATATGTATTATGCATATATACATACATGCATACACACACACACACACACACATATGTATGGTGGTATGTCTGGATACACACACATTTTAGTGGTGGTATATCTGGTAAAATTTTTCCCTGCTCTGACTAAGCTGGTTGGTGGTTTTTGGATGATTTGGGGGAGAGGGGGCTGATAGCAGATAACAAAGATGCATTTGTGCATTTGCACACTCTGTCCACTAGGGGCCTATGAAAAAGGTGAACTGGTAGAACATTGGTGTGTCCATCTTCAACCTGACAGACCTAGAAGTTAACCATCTCATCTACATTTCAACACAAAACAAAGTCAAGCCCTTGAGACATCTCGCAGGGCTTTTAATGGCTGCAGGAAAACTCGAGCATGTTCATTTTAACCTAATTGTGGAAAATACAAAAATAATAGTTCATACAAGACGCCATTCACTAACAGGTATTTATTAAGTACCTATTCCGTAATAAGCACTGTTATACTTACTTGGGGACATATCTGTAATATTTTTGGCTTTCTGGGGCTTGCACACTATATGGAGGTAGGAAAGGCACTGAACAACACATAAAGTAAATAATACCCCAAACATAAAGGATCGAAAGTACTGTGGAGAGGCACACAAGCAAGGTGAGTGGAGTTGTGTCCAGAAGGGATAGACGTTAGGACGTGTTATGGTTTTGATCTGAAAGTGGCTTCTCAAAGGCTTCTGTGTTGAGGACCTGGTCCAGCTGTTGGTGCTACTGAGACTGAACAATGCAGCTGCTGACTTGACTAAGGCATTGGAGCATGAATGAGTTTACAGCTGAATGGAATATTAAGAGGTAGGGCGAAGCTGAACCACATGAAAATGGTCAATGGTGGTGTGCTTTGTGTGTGTGTGTGTGTATGTGTGTGGTATATTACCTGGACCCTGCCTCCTGGCCCCAATCGTGAGGTGAGGTGATCAGCTCTACCAGAGCTTTCTGCCATGAGGCTCTGCCTTAGCACAGACCTACAGTAATGGATCCAGCATCCCGAAACTGGATGCTCTAAAGAGATAAGCTAAAATAAGCCTTTCTTCTCCTTATGTTGTTGTTTCTTGACTCTTATTTTTTTCACAATGATGAAAAAATAAGAAACTGTCTAATACAGGAAGGTGGCCAAGGGCATTCAAGATCCCCATTCCATGAGCCAAGTGTACTCAAACCACCACAGTATGTGTGTGTGTGAGCATATGTGTTTGGAGCAAGATGTCAGCACTGGTGTCTGCCACTGTTATTTCCCACCATAGTTTTTGAGACAGGATCTCTTACCGATTTGGCTAGAGCAGCTGATGAGCAAGCCCTTTGGACCCAACTGTCTCTAGCCCCCCTGTGGCAGGGTTACAAATCCACATACCCACTCTAGGCTTTTATGTGGGTGCTGGGCCTCTAAACTCAATTCTTCATGCTAGAACAAGTGTTCTTACCCACATTGAGCCACCCCTCTAACTCTACAGATGAGGAGGTTCTTCACCCACTGTCTTAGTCCAAAGGGTAGTGTTAAACACTCTGCAGGCCTAACTAGAGACCCATGGTAACTAAAATTCTGAGGTTAGTCAAATCCATTTTAACAAGGAAGAAAGAAAAGCAGCAAATCAAAACAGCAAGGCTGGGTGGTTTAAACAATGGAAACTGGTTTTCTCATCATTCTGGAGGTCAGAAGAACCAAGATCAAAGTGTTTGCTATGTTTATTTCCCCTGGGCCTTTCTCCTTGGCTTACAGATGGCCACTGTCTGAGTGTGCACTTAGATCATCTTTCTCTGTGTGAAGGCATTCCTGGAGTCTGGGTGACAAGATTTTCTCTTCTAAATGGTATGATGTTTTATATATGCTTGGCCCAGGGAGAAGCACTATTTGAGGTGTGGCCTTCTTGGAGTAAGTGTGGCCTTTTTGGAGCAGGTGTGTCACTGCGCATGGGCTTTAAGACCCTCATCCTAGCTGCCTAGAAGCCAGTATCCTGCTAGCAGCCTTCAGATGAAGATGTAGAATTCTCAGCTCCTCCTGCACCATGCCTGCCTGGATGCTGCCATGTTCCCACCTTGATGATAATGGGCTGAACCTCTGAACCTGTAAGCCAGCCCAATTAAATGTCCTTTATAAGAGTTGCCTTGGTCATGGTATCTGTTCACAGCAGTAAAACCCTAACTAAGACAGAAGGACATCAATTCCACCGGGTCAGGGGCCCTCTCATGGTTCTATTTCATGTAAGCATTTTTATTTCCAAACCTGGCTATATGCTCAACCACCACCACTGAGGAATTGGACATTTGGATTCAGTCTAGAACAGCTGGAGTAACCCTGTCCTTTGAGGACAGAAGCTGACACCTTGAGAGGACTGAGGCCTCTCACCAAGGTAAAGTCATTTGCTTTAGAGCTAACTTTCACTGAAAACAAAAAACAAAAAACAGACAAACTTAGACTTGTGCTCTGCAGGACACAGGTCTGAGTCAGACTAGGAGACAAAGAGCACTACTGTGTGCGGATTTTCACAGAAGCCTGTTAGGGGCAAGGTTTGGGAGTACATTCACAAGGCTGCATCGGCTGTGGCCTTAGTGTGAGGCAAGGCTCTACCTTACTTTGCAAAGCCGAGTGGAGATAATGAGGCTGAGGAGCCCAAGCTTCCTTCCTCCATCGGCAGGCTCACAGAAACCAGGAAATGGAGAGGAAATTCCACAGTGAAGATGACCTGGTGCTGGCTCTTTGAAGTCTGAGGGAGGTTTAAGAGCCGTCTGATGGGGGTGATCTTGTTTCGAGGCTCCTACCTTCTTACCATCTTTTCTTTCTTTTCCCATTTAGCTTGCTGGACAATATTGTTAGGAAACTTGAACAAGTGGTCCACTGTTCTTGCCGTGTAAGTAGCAGACAGCTCTTACTTAAGTCACAGAACCCCTTGGGTGAGGTTCCTGGGGACTCTTCTTAGAGACTGGAATTAATGAAAGATGTGTGTTGTCAAGCTACCCAGGGGAGATGAGTAATTTATCTGGAGAATGAGGGTGTTCTCAAGGGCTCTCTCCTCAGGAGCATTGTCTCAGTGAACCTGCCAGGGTTCAGAATTTGGTCCTTCAACTGTTAAGTTATCAGAACGCTTAATCTGTTACATAAAAGCAGAATGAGTTGCAATCGCCAAATTTATGAGTCCTATGTCTAGTGAGGAATGTCCTTACCCATGAAGACTAGGCAGTCCTGTCCTCTGGAGAGTCCATCTGGTTTCTGTAACATCCATGGGAAACTATGTTCTAATCAGAAGGTTGCTTGGTGAGTCAGCCATCTAAACAAAAGGAGTTACTTATGTGATTCAGATGTTTAGATGCACGATGAAAGGCAGGTCTCACTCCACCAGCTCGCCTATTGATTGTTAAGGGCTGTCCAGCATGTTGAGAAATAGGTCATGTTCAGGGTTTGTGGAAAACAACAGTTGACTAGTGATGTCTGCTGCAACCTAGACTTGGACAAAGGGGCAGATGTGCTATGTCTGAGCACCCCTGGTGTAAGAATAGCTGACTGATAAACCTTATGAATTCAGGCACACATAATCAATCACAAGATTATGAGAAATGGAGCAGAAGTGACTGGCAAGTCTTTGGTCACTAGTAGCTTTCTTTCTTTCTTTCTTTCTTTCTTTCTTTCTTTCTTTCTTTCTTTCTTAAGTCCTTCTCTGTGAAATAGGTCATGTGTCTGATGAGGCCAACTTTTTGTCCAAATTTGTGTGTGTCCACACCTGATCATGCATGTGTACATGCACGTGTGTGTATGTGCCTGATTGTGATTACGCACAGATGCTGAAGGACAGCTTGCAGGAGTTGGTTGGTTCTCTCCTCCCATCTCTCCTCCCATCATACAGGTTTCAGGTGCTGAATTCAGGCCACAAGGTGTGGTGACTGGTACCCTTAATTGTTGACCTATCTCTCGAGCTCTGGCTCTATCTGTTTTGGTGCATGTGTTCAGTCCAGGCAGAGGAAGTGCTACAGGGATAGTCTGCCTGCAAGAACCAGTTAGGGCTGCCCTTCTCTCTGAAGACAATCTTACTTCCCAGACTGGAGACCTTTGTGTAAGGGACAGGATTATCTATTTTAATGTTGCTGACCCCATTTTCTATAAACTAAGCTCAACCGGAATTTCAACGTGTTTAAACAGATAAAAGTGACAGGCAGGTTTTCCTGGAAGTTTCCCCCATCCTTATGTCATGGACATTATTTATTTATTTATTTTGCATGGAAACAACTTGAAACACATTGGTAAGACATGGCATATTATTATGTGAGACCCATTCATTGGGGTCAAGTCCTTTATTCCAGATGTGGAAGAATCTGGACTTGGCGCAGTTTCCTTTGGATCACAGGGAACGTTTGAGGCTGTGTTGGGCGAGGCAACCCCCCACTCTTTACTCATTACGCAGTATTCTTTCCATGAGGACCACCTGTCAATTCCCAACAGCCCCCACCCTCATCTAAACTGTGAGCCCACCAAAGGTGACACACCGAGGACCCCACAGAGAGACATGCCTGACTCATCCTACCCATTTCACACAAGTGAAGCCTGTGATTAGAAAAATAATAAAAGCCCATATCACCTGTGTTCCTTGTTTATTACGCATTATACAGGTATCTGGTTGCAAAACCTGAACTCCTACTCCTGTCTCTCGGTAAGCATTTGAGGCAGAACACACTGACCTGCCTCATCAGATAACGTGAGTGCTCCCTTCCCAGGTGACTTCCACCCTCCCTCCCCATCCCCCTTGGCTACACTCCCAAAGAAAGAGTCCAATAGGGGGAAGGGAGCAGAGGGGATGGTGACAGGGACAGGGATCCATAGATTTCCTGGATGGGGGAAGGGTGTTCTGAGAGCAGAGGACTATGACCCAGCTAAATCTGAGGGAATTTTCTGACCCACCCTCTTCAGTCAGGGTCCCTCTTACAGTCTTAAGAAGGATACCAAGTTTGTGTGCACAAACAGCTATTCCTTATCCAGGAAGACAGATGGGGTTGGGAGAAAGGAGAGAGACAGAGTCAGACAGACAGACATACAGACAGACACATACAGAGAAAGAGAGAGAGAGGGAGAGAGAGAGAGAGAGAGAGAGAGAGAGAGAGAGAGAGAGAATAAGAAAGACAGGGAGATGGGGAGCCAGGCAGAATTATGAGAGGAAAAAAAATAAGGAGAGGTACTTTAAAATTAAAAAAAAAAAGTATAAAGTAATAACCAAATTTAGCAGTCCCAGGATGCTAATAGGTGGGACCAAGCTACAGAAAAAAAAGGTCCCACTTGCACCTCTGCCAGTGACTCTATGTCTTCTCGAGTCCCTTCTTTTCTCTTGGCCTTGGTTTCCTCAATATCCCCGGAGAAGGGTATATGAGAGTCCAGGAACCATTCTGTCCCCGCCCACCTACCCCCATCAACCCCAGCTTTTGCCCTGGGGCAGCCTTGAGTCTCTGCTGAGACAGGGAAAGGAGAACAGAGCCCTTTGTGGCAGGCTGGGGACGGGCAACTTGAAAGCACAAGGGGTAGAAGAATTGAAGCATTTTTGTTGCGGAGGAAAGCGTGGGCTGCAGGCAGGGAGCCAGAAGCCGCTGACATCACCATCATACTTGGATCGAGCCTCAGAGAAGTGGGCGGGAGCCTCAGGGGAGTGGGCACAGTTACCTGGTAAAGGGACCAGAGGGCCTGTGTCTGGTCCAGCAGTGACAGGAACACTCACAGGCCTCACTGTATCAGGGACTAGTAGTCACAGGTCATAGATAAAGGGAAAAGCCTGTGGAGGCTCTGGGGAGCCATTTCTCCATTCAGCCCCTTGATTCAGGTCTTGGGGAAGGATGGGAAGGAGGTATGTGCAGGTTATCTTTATCCCTGGGCCTGAAGTCAGCCCAATCTTTCCTGCTGTTTTGAGACTGCTGGGAAGAGAATGGTAAAGGAGGCCACCCCTGGAATAGGGGTATAGCAGCTTTCTTATTTTCTTGACTTTTTTTTTTTTTTTTTTTTTTTTGGTTTTTCGAGACAGGGTTTCTCTGTATAGCCCTTAGCTGTCCTGGAACTCACTTTGTAGACCAGGCTGGCCTCGAACTCAGAAATCCGCCTGCCTCTGCCTCCCGAGTGCTGGGATTAAAGGCGTGCGCCACCACGCCCAGCTTTCTTATTTTCAGATGTAGCCTCCATTAAAATGCCACAGAACTTAAACCTCCACTGTTGATAAGCCTCTTTCAGGTTTAAGCACGACCCTCTTCTCACAGACTTCAATCATTTTGTTTTTCCAAATAGCTTCTTCCTAGCGATTTGAAAGTACTAGCTTTCTGGACCATCCTGTTCGACACTTCCTGTGAGCTCAGAGCAGACAGAGCTAATCGATCCCTGTCCTTTCCTGTTGAGCCTAGATACACTATCTCAAACCCTCTCAATTCAGGACACTGCCCAGACATTACCAACGGATCGGAATCGGCTCTTGAGATTGATTAGGTCACCCTTATTTTAGACTATAGATCGCTAGACATTTGCTTTTTTGGACAGGAAGGGGGGGTGAGGCAGGGGCAGCAAGGCTGGGAGAGGCAGAGGCGGTGGTGCTTATTTTTGGTGTCATTTGTTTTTCTTTGTTAGTAACTTCCCTCCAGCCTTCCCCAGAGCTTTCTTCATCTTTGGATCTTGCTGTCCCCGAGTATCCTTTCCCAAGAGTTATCAGAAGAAGCAGATCATCCATGGTTTCTGAGGTGCTCGGCTTGCTACTCGTGGGCTGAGACCATCTCTCTGCTTTCAGGAAGCTGGCCCCCTGTTGGTGCTTAGGAGACCCCTGGAGTATGCCTGTTCTTCATGGCAGCCTTGTAAGAGTTCACACCACACTCTCCATATGCTCCTCAGAGACAGCTCATCTCACGGAACAACGACCTACAGGATTAGCAATGTGGTTAGCTCATCTCTTGTTCTTGAAATCTCTCTGCTGGACAAGCTCATTCATTAGCACTAGTTAAAAAAACCATGCCTGTTCCTCTTTTCCCACACCGATCTTTCAGCCTGCTAGAAAATACCTATCAAGAGCTCCTTAGAATTTATCACCCATAGATGGGCTATCCCTTTTTTTTTTCTACTTCATATGACAAGGCATGGAGTTTCTTTATCCAGAATGATCTCCCCATTCCATGCTATTAGCAACCACCTGTCACTAGCGTCCTGTATAGTGATATGTGTGTGTTTCCTGAATTTAATTATTTAGTCTTGCAATCTAGCAACTGGCCTTCTATCCAAAGAGCTATGCTTCCTTCTGGAATTCAACCTTGTGCTAATCGCGCGTGGTTGGCTATTGGTCTTTAGGTTTATTTCACAGAATCTACCAGCCATCCTGTATCTGACCAATTGGAAACTTAAAACTAAGTACTGCTGTTGCTAAACAGAAATGTGTGTGGGTTGTGGGTCTTCATGGGGTCTGTGTTGGCACTGACCACAGTGGTAAATCCTTCAGAGAATTATAATTTGAATCTTGTTTATTCAACACTCACTTATTGCTAGGTTAAAATTTCAGTGGACAATTTGTCAGTGTTAGAATTTTCTACAATTTTGGCATCTGTCCAACATTTGATATAGCAGATCACTTGCATAATGAACATGAAGTTCTGGCGTTAAAGTTGTGTCATTAATTTAAGTTATAAGAATTTAAATTCTAAAGTAAGCAACGTCCAAAGAAGACACAGAGACCTCCAGTAAGCAAATGGAAAGGTCACAACACTAATCACTAGGCAAAGAAAACTCAAAAAACCAAAAGGATACATTGCACAAGCCTTTAGGATGACTATCATTAGAAAATCAAGAAAGCAAGTTGAATTGGAACATTCATATAACTCTTGGCACGGAAAACAGTACAGTATTTCCTAAAAAAGCTTAAAACATCCAAGTACATTATCATCCCCAAGTCAATCATCTGAGAATATAGTTCAAAGTAGGGACTCAAATATCTAGATATTTTTTATAACAACAGGATTCACCGTAAGCAAAAGGTAGGGACAATCATGTGGCAGTCAACAAGCAAGTGAGTAAGTGTAATTAAGGAATATGCACACAGTAGGGTTATTCAGTCTTACAGTTGACCGAAATTCAGATACACACACATGCATGTTAGACACTGGATGCCTGTATTGGCATCCTTGTGGCTAATGTAATTGATGAACACCTCGAGGGAGCGAGCTCATGCTTTCGAAGGTTTTATTCAGGATGTGATAGCCTGTACTCATGAGCTTGGCAGAACATGGAGACAGAGGAAGTGTGTGGCTGTAGATGGTGTTCACAGCAGACAGAAAGCCAAGAGGGACGATTCCGGAAATGACCAGGGCTAACATACCTCCAACGCTGTGGGGGCCCAACAAGTGTGCTTGAAAATGGTCAAGATTTTTTTTCCAACTTTTATTAGATATTTTCTTCATTTACATTTCAAGTGTTATCCAGCAAGTTCCCTATACCCTCCCCCCTCCCGGCCCTGCTCCCCTACCCACCCGCTCCCACATCTTGGCCCTGGCGTTCCCCTGTACTAGGGCATATAAAGTCTGCATGACCAAGGGGCCTCTCTTCCCAATGATGGCCAACTAGGCTATCCTCTTCTATATATGCAGCTAGAGACATGAGCTCAGGGGGTACTAGTTAGTTCATGTTATTCTTCCACCTATAGGGTTGAAGACCCCTTTAGCTCCTTGGGTACTTTCTCTAGCTCCTTCCTTGGGAACCCTGTGTTCCATCTAATAGCTGACTGTGAGCTTCCACCTCCATGTTTGCCAGGCATTGGTATAGTCTCCCACGAGACAGCTATATCCGGGNCCTTTCAGCACTATCTTGCTGGCATATGCTATAGTGTCTATGTTTGGTGGCTGATTGTGGGATGGATCCCTGGCAGCCGCAGTCATTGGGTCGAAAATGGTCAAGATTTTATGAGTACTTCCCCACCAGTGTCAAAGCAGAGAGGGAACCTTTTGATGCCCGTACTCAAAGAGCTCCTCTCCTTAACCCATGATTTTACTTTTTATTCTATAATCACTCTCATTGTTCAAATAGTGTGCAAATTTGTAAAACCACCTCTGCCAACCATCACCTACTGTTAAATAGCCAGTCATAGCAGCACACACTTAGGGGGCTGAGAGGCAGGAAGATTATGAGTTCAGGGTCATCCAGGGCCACATAGATACCTGTCTGCAAAACTAAATAAAAATGAAACGTATAAAAAGAAACTAGTATCATTCAGCTGCTGGTTTGGATGAAACGTAAGCAGTTATCCCAGGTGGCTTATGGTAGACTGCTCCTCCCCACTCTCCATCCAACCCATCCCGTCATGAGAGCTCACACCTTCCCTCTTTCTCTTATTCACACTTAGAATACCAGGACTCTAGCAATCTCTGTGCACAATGGTTAGCTACTTTTAGCAGATTCTGATCCAATCTGTGGCATTGGTGGCAAGCAATGGCACCAGTAGATGAGATGACTAAATGCCTGCCTCCCTCAAGAGGATGTGCTGAACGATCCAACCGTGGATCATCTAAATTGTGCTCAGTGCAAGTCTAACACACACACACACACACACACACACACACACACACACACACACACACACACACACAAAGATTTAGAAGGGATTTGCCATGCCGGGAATTAATGAGACTTCTGGTTCCCAAGGCACAGTGGAATGTCTCCTGACTTTGTGCTCATTATGTTTTACTGTGACGTGTGGTAGGGTGGCTTCACTTCTCACTAGAATATAACAGAAGTTTATTCGTCTGCTCACTGCTGTATCCCTGTTGCTTTAATATACCTGGATCACATAATATTAAGTGCTCCATAAATACTTTGTGAATAAATAAATAGATGCTCATATTTTACACTCAGAGTGGCAGACTGGTAATGAGGAAGCTGTATAAAGTAGTTGTGTATGCATGTGTGTGTGTATGTGTGTGGGGGGGGGGCGCGCATGAGCGTGCTACTGTCGAGTCAGGCCAATTCCATTTGTTCAGTCTCTGAAACATTGAACAAAATAATGTCTGGGTTTCCTTTTCTCTCATCTTTAAAGTGTGGATGTGAAGAGGACTTATCTCAGAGTTAGGATGATGAGATAATTTATTAAAAACGCTTCAGGATCAAACCCCCAGTAGAGTAATTATTTAGTGGAATCACTTCTCATATTTAGGTCTTTGGTGAATTTATGAACATTCTATATATAATTAAATGTGTCGTTAAAAAAGTGCGTCCGGTGGGTATATATTATTCCGTGATGAAAATCTAGATTCCCTCTATTTTAAACCATTCTTGCCTATGCAGTTACAATAGAGTAATTACTAGCTCGGGTTTGGGTTTCAGACTGCCCAGATTCAAATCCAAATTCCCTCTTGCAGGCTATGTGGACACCTAGTATTCCTGTCTTGGATTCCTTGGTGGAATCTACAAGAGCAATAAGCTGAGCTGTTGGAGTTGAAGAACTGACATGTGTGGGCTGCCTGAGACGCCTGGCAGATTGTACTGAATAAACATTTTTTTATTACTACTCTTGCTTACCTTTTACCTTGTTAGTTTAAAGGCAACAGAAGACATCCATGAATTTGTTAGGAGACAAGGGTATCTTTATGATAAATATTTACTATATTATAGTTTTGCTAGAAACATCTAATATAAACAGTTTGAGATGAGAAGAACCTGGTTGTTGTTATTCATTATTACAACTCGTGTTAATTATGGCCACTCAATAGTGAAGTGTATTCAAATTAGCATTTAGAAATATATTGAAGTCAACATCCGAAATTATTTATAATTTGAAAAGAAGAGCTAAATGTTACCCCCTGAATATAACCACCCCCCACCCCCGGTCATTTCCAAATATGAAGACTGCTGGATGAATGGATCCATGCGAATGTCATTAATAAAAATGCTAAGCTAAATCTACTCTCCACCATGGCTTCATTGTACAACTAAGTCGTATATTTATTTTGGAGACAGGACTTATAACTATTTTAAGTGTTAGGAGTCCTTACTTAAAGAGCTCTAAGGCTGTTTATATACAGGGTGAGCTCAGTTCCTTTTAAGATGGAGGAAAAGACCTGTAATATTTCCTCAACTCATCTTGACCTCTATCTTCAAGCTTTTGGCCCTTCACCCTGCCCACTAGCCACACCAGAAACCTTGTATTTCCCCAGTCAGGCTGTAATGTCTCAAAACGTCACTCTAGTATACTGTCCAGCACCTTGTTTTTTCTGATTAGCTTCTAATTACAAGTCATGTGTTGACAATAACACCCTCTTAGCAAATGTCCTGAGAGGAACAAGCATTCATCAGTGTGACAATTCAACAGATGTCCCTTTTGTCCCCGAGGTTAAGCATAGCAAGAAAAAGGACCTTTACCGTGCTTGTTCTTTTCCTGTGGCTGTGAAGAAATACCTTAACAAAAACTCAAAGGAAAAAAGGTTTGTTCTGACTCAGAATAAAGTCAAGGTATACTCCATTGTCTCACATTGAAAGCCAGAGTCATAAGAGCCTGAAACTGATGGCTCCGTTGTATCTAGTCAAGAAGCAGAAAACAATGAATGCTTGCTAATGCTCAGCTCTTCCTCTTTCCAGTCCTGGATGCCCTGCCAGAGGGGATAGTTGCACTCATAGTCAACATGGTCTTCCCATACAAAAGTCTTCCCATAACCCCTCATTGGCATTCCCAGAGACCTATTTCCCAGGTGACTCTAGATCTTGCCAAGCAGACAATGACCATTACAAACTGTAATAATAGCAAACCTTGGTATAGTTTTATAAGAGTCATGTACTATGCTAAATCTTTATTACAAAAATGTCTCCAGAAAGGAGACATTTACTGTTTGATACGACACACGTCTACTTACCCCAGATAGGAAACCCACTAAAGACCAAAGTACACATGCTACCTAAGTCCACCTTGACAAGCCAGTTTTACTAGGGTTACTTAGAAGAGCATGGATGAGGGCTTACAGGATCAGAAATTACTCTAACGCAGTGGCATTACCAAAGATTCCCCCAGCACAAAAGCTGGAAACCTGGAACACACCTCTGAAGGCAGCTTGACAGGTGGGAGAGTGTCCTTTCCAGGTGACTCAGTTGGTCCAAACCTCATCCAGGCAGTTAGGCTGGTTCCTGTTTCTCCCAAGCATTAACTCTTGCGAAGGAGGAGCCTAGTAAATCTGGTCATTTTCAGGGACTTCCTGAAGCTATTTTGAGTTGTTTACCTTATGATACGAAGAGCTTCCCTGCAGGAAAGAATGTTTCAATCTGAGCTGGGAGTGGTGGCGGAAGCCTTTAATCCCAGCACTCAGGTGGCAGAGGCAAGCAGATTTCTGAGTTCGAGGTCAGCCTGGTCTACTAAGTGAGTTCCAGGACAGCCAGGGCTATACAGAGAAACCCTGTCTCGAAAAAACCAATAAAAGTAAAAGAGAATGTTTCAGTCTCAGAAGAAACTTCTACATAACACTTGGGGATTGAATGCAGGTGGTCACACTTGCCTTTGCTCTACCCATTAAGACATCCAATCAGCTTCCATTGAAAATCTGCCAACTTTGATGAAACTTGTACACTAGGTGACTAATAGAGCCAGGCTGTAGACTTGTCTGTTGCTATTTCCTCTTTTCCTACAGGAAGTTTAGTGACATATAGATGTTTACTTATAGAAGAAAAGTTATTTCGATCAGAGTAGCTATGAAGCAGGGGTTTTAAAGTTTTTAATGGTTATGGTGGAAGTGCAGGAGATTTAGTTTAGAATTGCTCTTGGTAGTCTTGTTACCCCAGTCAGGAACTTGTACCCCCGCCCTTTCATCCTTGGTTCTGTCCAGTATCTGTTCCTTTCCCGGTATATTGTATGGCAAGACTTTTCTTGGGGAGATGAACACACAGATCTACTTAGCCCAGACAGGAAACCCACTACCAACCAAAGTACAGACATCACCAAAGTCCAATTTGGTGAACAATGGTTGAGCTGTAACTTACAGGGGCAGAAATGATTCAAAGATGGCTATATCACTAAAGCCCACCTCAGTGTGGATAGCCACTTACTAAACTGGCATACACTGCACAGCTTACAGGCAGCTCAAGAGGTTGGAGAGTTTCCTTGCAAGGTATCTCCAGTTGGTCTGAACTCTTTTTTTTTTTTTTTTTTTTTTTTTGGTTTTTTGAGACAGGGTTTCTCTGTGTAGCCCTGGCTGTCCTGGAACTCACTTTGTAGACCAGGCTGGCCTCAAACTCATAAATCCGCCTGCCTCTGCCTCCCGAGTGCTGAGATTTCTTGCATGGAGCTTAGCTGGTTTTTGTTTCTTCTAGGCAGCTGATGGTCTGCAGCCTTTCTTCTCTAGAAGTCTTGTTTTGTTTTGAAGCTCAGCTTCCCTGAGTCTTTGAGACTCTGTTTTTATTGTTTACTCAGGCAGGGAGGGGCATAGTGAATCTGGTCAGTTTCAGGAACTTCCTGAAGCTCATTTGAGTTGCTTACCTTCCTGTTTAAGGAGCTTTCCTGCAGAATGCATTCCTTTAAACTCTGGAGGATACTTGTAATACAATGTACCATGATTGTCTGCTTTCTTAAAACTAGGAATCTGAACCGGGAGAGCAATTTACCAAGTAGCAAAGTCATGGTATACCACAAATACCACCGATTTTAGGCTGCTCTTGAGGTTTACACTGAATTCTGGTACACTTAACATGTGTCTTTTCTCTTGGGACTTTATGCTATCACCAGTGAGATTTAGCTCCATTTTCCTAACATTTTTGTTTTTACCATGGTGTCCATCATGATCTGTATTGCATTATCTGTATTGTGATTTATTTACTCTTCAGATGGCTTTGGACTGAAAGGAGTTGTTACTTCCTTTATGGAAATGTGTTAGCTCACTAGGAATCAACTGCTTGGTCCTTTGGTGGGCAAAAGTTCACATTTTGAAGAAATGGTCAAATAGTCTTCTAAAGCAGTGGGAAAACTCAACCTCAAACCTGGAGTAAATGGCTGCCAGTTGCTGCAGATTTTCACTACTACTTGGTATCTGCAGCTCTTAGTCTTGAGGTAATTCTGGATGCTATGGAATGGTATTTCACCATGGGTTTAATTGCCACCTATCAGATGACTGACCATACTGAAATATTTTTTATGTGTATTGGCAATAAATATTATTTTGTGAAGAATTTACAAAAGTGGTTTTTTGCCAATTTAAAGTCAGGTTTTTTGGGGGAAGGGATGGGAAATCGCTCAGTCCATTTGGTGCCTACAACACTAGTATTAGGATCTGAGTTTGGGTCCTGAGAACCCACATGAAAAGCTAGACAGAAATGGCACATCATGACTGTAACTCCAATACTCCGGAGCGAGGGTTAGATGCAGGTTACATCCCTGAAGCTCATTGGTCAGCCAGTCTAGATGAGTCAATGAGCCTCTGGTTCACCCAGTTAACCTGTTTCAAAAATTTAAAAAAAAAAATTAAATTAAACTGGAGAACAAGCAAGGAGTGACACCCAGCATCAACCATGTGCCTTCACATATACATATGCACATATCCACACTAACAAGCACACACATCACAAACATTCATATATACATACATACATACATACATACATACATACATACATAATACATCATAACACAGAAGAAAAAGAAAGTGTTTATCTGCTAAACATTGATCCACAGGAGGTTTATCCCCCGTCACCATCTCTGCCTCCCAGGCTGGCCTCAAATTCACTGTCCTCCTGTCTCAGCCTTCTATGTGCTGAGGTGGAAGGTATGTGGCAGAGTGCCCATCTAGTAGTGTTTTTCAATCATATTTTGGGCACAAGCCTTTAAAAAAAAAAAAACACATGTGTGACAATCTCCTCCTCCACGGCCTGGCTCTTCATTCTCTCAATGTGTCTTCCGACCTTCATTGAGTTTTCCATTTTAATGGAATCTAGATAACTGATGTTTTCCTCCTCATTTAATGTTCTTACGGGCCCCATAGATTTATGCCCATCTCAAGATCACAGAAATGGTTGCTTATGTTATCTTTATTGTTCTGATGCTCGTTTTTACTTCTATTGATTTTGAATTGATTTTTGTGTATGATGGGAAGTAGGGTTAAAAGCTTGGGGTTTTGTTTTGGTTTTGTTTTTGTCTTTTTGTTGCTGTTGTTTTTGACTGGCCAATTATCTAGCAACACTGATTAAGAGCCACCATTTTCCTGTAATATTTTAAAGGAACCTTTTACACAATTCAAATGACCCTATCGACTGGAGTCCAAGATCCTGTTCTGTTCCTATGGCCTGTCAGCCTCTGTGAAGCAGGAACTTGTATTTTTATCTCTGTGTGTGTGTGTGTGTGTGTGTGTGTGTGTGTGTGTGTGTGTGTGTGTGTGTGCGTGTGTGTATGTGTGTGTGCCATTTGTTTGTCGGTGCCTTTGGACGCTAGAGGAAGGTGTCTGAGTCCCTGGAGCTGAAATGGGTGCTGGGAATGGAACTTGGGTCCTCTGGAAGAGCAGCAAGTGCTCCTAACTGCTAAGCTGTCTTTCTATGCTCTCCCTAGTCCTTTAACCCAGTACTGCTTTACAGCAAGTCCAGGCCTCTAACACGACTTTTGCAAAGTTACTTCTCTTACTATGTATTTTCAGATTTTCTTTTAATTATACTGATTGGAAAATATATGTGGAAAACAACTCACTCCTGCCCCAACCCCCCTCCTGCCGTCATTTATTTTCACAACTCCCGAGATGATATTTGTTTTTTTTTATCTCCATAGCTATCATCTCTCATCTTAACTGATGTGAGTTCAAGTCTCAATTATAGGTAGTCGGTGCTTTTGCTCTGCCTCAAAGATCCCTGACTATTCTTGATGTCCTACAGTGTTTTCTATTACACTGCATCTACTTACCCTCACTGGACACACACTGTGTACTCTGTTCTTCTGAGTCATGGTCTCCCACAACCCCGGCTACTAGAAAATGACTCTTTTTATCTCTTTGAGAGGAAGTCACTGTGTGCAGCCTAACTTAAGCACTGTCCCCCATTCACAACGTCTATAACTATGATGTGGGACTCTTCTGAGGAGGACAGCTCCGTTTCTCATATCTGTTTGTGTAGTCAATAGTTTAGGCGACCGTACATCAGTACAATCGATTTCAACACAGACTCACAGATGACCTGATGCTTTGGCTTACGAACCAATGCTATTGTGTTGTTGATTGAGTGTGCTGGTCTAGGTCTCTGAAGCATCAACTGATTCCTCAATCCTTTAGATGTACTTGTATGTTTGCAAGCTGTGTCTGGTTTTCCGACCTGATAAGATATTCCAGACTCATCCTGCATGTCTTCTCCCAGATTTTTGGAAGAAGCTCTGCTTGCTTTGACACCGGGGTTGTATAAGAAACCAAGATCTGGGTGTCAGCTGTGCTTGGCTACAATGCTTTTGGCATCAAGGTATCTCACTAAAAGCCCAAGCAAGTATCGTCTCTTTCTATAATTCTTCTATACCATCCTGCCCATTCTTTTAAAAAGAGCCCTGAGCTGCCCATCCCATTTCATAACTAAACCCTATGGCTGGTAGTTTCTCTTCTACCTTCTCCTCATATCTTCCATCTCTCCATTTTCTTTAGCATTCTGTTCCCATTCAGATGATTTTTTTTTTTTTTGGCAAGTTGTTTTCACTAGTATATCTTTTCAAGATTTGTACTCTTCTTATTCTTTTTGTTTTTGTTTTTTGAGACAGGGTTTTTTTGTATAGCCCTGGCTGTCCTGGAACTCACTTTGTAGTCCAGGCTGGCCTCGAACTCAGAAATCTGCCTGCCTCTGCGTGCACCACCATGCCCGCTACTCTTCCCATTCTTATTTCCCATACAAATTGGCCTACAGAATCAGTGGGTGGGCTATATCACAAACAAACTGGCCCATGCCATCAGCTGATGGCTTTGTTGAGGCCTTGGCCTCCAAGCCTTGAGTCTGGGTTGCGTTACTGACCTTTAAGCCAGAGCTTTAGCCCATTGGTCAGCAACTACTCTACTGTTTGGATTTCTTTCATCATATTTACTATGTAAGCTGACAGTGAAGAGCCAGCCTGCTTTAATCCCAGGTAAGCAGTGGGTTGGTCCCCACACAGACTCCCTTAACAGACACTTCCCCGTGTTGGCTGAAAACTCTAAAATACCATCTATTTGTCTGGTTTCATTTTTATTATGCAAATAACACGGGTTTCAATTTTTTCCATTATCAATATCATTTCCTTCTAAAATATTTATGTTCTCTCTCTCTCTCTCTCTCTCTCATATGTGTGTGTAAGTCAGAGGTTTATGTTGGAGGCCTTCTTCAGTCTCTTTCCACTCTATACTTTGAGACAGTGTCTTGCACTGAACCTGAAGCTCACCAAGTGAGCTAGAACAACCAGCTAACAAGGCCCCAGGCATCTGCCTGCCTCAGCCACACTAGAGCTAGATGACATCCAGGCGCTCATTCAGCTTTTTACATGGCTGCTCAAGGTTTGAACTCGGCTCCTATGCTTACAAGGCGAGCACTTTAGCCACTGAAGCTATCTCACCACCCCCTTTATTTAGTAACACAAAGGAAGAAGAATGCAAAATAAAATAACAATTCAAGCTGCAGAGGCTAATTCCTGAGCCAGGTGGAATGCTGGCAAGGTTGGGTCCTGCTAAGGGCCAGTCCCTCACACTCTGTACTGTGTTTGAACTCGCTAATACCTGTCACAGAATAGCGTATGCGAATAGGAAGTATCATTCTGGTTTAATGTGAGGTGGGGTGTTTAGTGGGTTAGCTGGTATATAATTATCGGGATCACCTAATATGTCTGGAAAGAAGAGTACTAAAGTTATGAGAAATAGGAATATAATTAGGACTCCTAAAATGTAGCAATGGAGACACACATCCCTTGGTACAGTACACATCCAGTGATGCTGAGGTCAGGTGAACATGGAAGCTGCTGGCCTGAGGGACATGATGACTGGAGACATCCCCTGAGACCCATTTTATGGGATCCAGAACCGTTCCCACTGATTGGCCTAGGAAAGCCACCCCACATGGTGGGAGGGTCACCACACCACTGGTGAGAGGGTCACCACACCACTGGTCTGTTAAAAGTGGGAAGCCCTGAGCCCCTTCCTGGCAAAGCGTTCTGACTCTTGAGTTTGGGGATAAATGACTACTCCAGACGTGAGTCACCGCAGTTTGGAAATTCTCAGCTGCAGCCTGCACTTTAAGAAAAAAAAAATTATTATTATCATCTCTGACTAATAACTTGCAAACCCAGAGTGAAAAAATAACTCTGTGGGAGATGAAGAGAAAGTTCTTTAAAAAAAAAAAACTTCACAATGAGCTCAAAGCACAAGAAGACCGGAGTTCAGCAAAGCAAGCAGCGAGTCCTAAAATATTAACTGAGTAATTATACCAATTAATGTTTAGTTGTTGTCTATGTCCGTTCCATTTTGTCTCTAATGGAATGATAGGTGGTGGTTATGGCTGGAGATCTCCGAAAGTTAATTAAAATCACTGAAACAGAACCAATACAATGTCCATTCTTGTTTTTTTTTTTTTTAATTCATTGAAGGCTAAATAATCTATTTCCTATTCTGAAATTTATTCCAAATGGAGACAAAGCCAGGAATACAGACATGTTTCCTTTCTTCTCCTGAAGTCCCTGACATTCACTGTGTTGCCTCTCATCTGAGCACCTAGCTGAGCCACCAGTCTGTACGAGAGCAGAGGAGGGTGTGATGTCAGGGAGGACCGGTCATCCCCATCTACTGATGTCTCTGGTGTCCTGAATCAGAAGGCTGACCTGTTGTGAACCGGGTTTTCCCTGGCCTCTCACGTTCAGCCACTGCAGTCCAAGTGTACTCTGGGGGTCCAACTCCACGCAGGAGCTCTGTGGAGGTATGAAGCAAGGCAGAAACTAAATGAGACAGCTTCCCATCTCTGCTCATTGATGGCAGCAATCTTGAGAGGACCTGACTGGCGCATAAGGGAAGACCACAGCTGGCCATTTGACAGGAGTAAAAACTCTGGAGGGACCAGCCACCAGGCCTGCTAGTTAGCTAAGGAAAGCCTATCTTTGGGGACCTGCTGCAGCATGGGGTGCAGAGGGTCCTTTCTATACCCAGTCGTGTAAGCGTTTCTTTAGAACATTTTATTTATTTATTTATTTATTTATTTATTTATTTATTTATTTATTTATGTGTATGGGTGTCTTGTCTGAATGGATACCTGTCCACCAAGTGCATGCCTGGTGCCTGCAGAGGCTAGAAGAAAAAAAAAAATCAGATCCCTTGGAATAGGGTTTCAACAGACCATGGTAAGTGGCCATACAGCACTGGGAATTGAACCTGGGGCTCTCTGGAAGATCATCCTATGCTCTTGCCTCCTGAGCCATCTCTCTAACCTCTCTCTACGTCCAGTGCTATGAAGTTTTCAAGGCTAAACTCTCATTTCCTATCCATTGACTAGATAAACCAGACAAATGTGATTGAGAACACAATTTCCTCCTCTGCATGGAGTCACACAGCTACCTTTTGATGTCTTTGAAGTTACTCTCAAAATATTCTTCAGGGAAACAAACAAACGCTTAGTGGCTGCTAAATATGGTGTCCCTTCACTTTGGGGTGGTACATGCAAATCTTGTTTTGCATTCCTGTGGCTGAGTCTGAAGAATCTTTGTTCAGAAACTTACAGAATGATAAATACACAAAGAACTTACGTTTACACATCTGCATCTTCCGGAACTGGACTCTGCCAGTCTCCAAGTAAACTCCCAGTGTCGACTACTGCTACCCAGTGGGTGCTATAACATATGTTTGGCATGTGTTTCCTGTGAATAAATATCCATCAATCAGTTGATGCATTGATTAACGTTTAGGGTTGTCTCTCACAGGCATTCTGGTGTATTTAATATAGACAAATGCACCATTTATGAAGGGCAGGGACAATAAATGACCCTCATGTGACTTGTTCCACACCCCTGAGACTGTCACCGCCCTTCCTCAAGCCTGAAGCAATGTTTTGAACACGTCCGACAAGTACCTATCCTGTGTTGTGCACACTCTCCGTATTTGTATACTCGCCTGCCTCTGTGCTAGAACCCTGTTTCAAAGAGTCAAAGACTCTAGTTCATCCTTTATTCCTTCTAAACTCTTACACCAGCCTCAACACCCTACATAGGCCTCAACTGAATGATTTTGCCAGTATTGCCCCTTCCCCTGGGCCTAACAAATGATAGCACAGTGTCAGTGACCAGAGAGTCCTGACATTTTCGATATTTTTGGACCCTGGTGATAAAATGCTTGACTTACATCTTTGCAAGCTCGTTTTTTCCCTTTTACACCGTGTGTTGGTTTGTATGAGTGCGTGCATTTTTAAATAACCAGGCTGTAATTAAGTCAGCCTATTCTTGATTTTCTAAAAATTATATAAATTATAGTTTCCTTTCTATAGTGCAAATTAAAATACATCGCTGAAATTAAAGTGGACCTACAGGAGTGCCATTAGCATATTCAAAGCCGAAGGTTGATAATAACGGTGTTTACTTAACTGAAATTTAGTGGTATTCATTCAAAAACAACATGTAGCCCTAACCGCCATCCATGAAATAATGCATGTTGCTTTACGGTTCTGAACCCTAATTAGCTGGGAACAAAACAACTCCTTCAACTCTTATTAACTGTTTCCATTCTGCTGTTCTCTGTGTTACCTGGAGCAAAACACCCTTTGGAGGTGTTCAGGGACTCTTCCCTGGGGGGCCTGTCCTGGAGACTGAGAAAGGACACTCCACCTTCCTTTATCCAAGCGAAAAGCAGTCCACGTGGCTACAGTCAGCTTTCTCCTCCTCCTGAGCATTGCCCTATTTATATCTGCACGTGGGTTTGCCTCCTTTGTGTGCAAATGTGAGCCAACAAACAGGAGTTAAATCTAAAGGATTTCAAGGAACCAAATTCCTTCCCAGATCCATCCAATCTCTTCCTGGGAGAAAGCCTGGCCTGAGTCCTTTGTAGGAGAGAAGCCTCTTCCACAGGCCTTTATCTCCTGGGCTGATGCCTCCCTTGGGCCATCAAGTGTGGGTGATAACCGGTTGAGACCATAGTCCTTACATTCACCACAGATTCAGGGCCAGATAATAAGAGAATGCCAGTGACTTGCAGGGCCTGGGATGTTACATAGACTGGTACCTTGTAACACTCAGGAGGACCCTGGGACTCAGAGAGCCAAAGGTACCAAGATGAGGCTATATATCCCAAACCTGGTTGATCACTGCTCCCTCTTCCATTCCTTCAACAAACTCTGCCTTGCTTTGTTCCCTGACAGCAATGGGGACCCAGTGAATGGCCAGGACAAGGGAGGTCTTTACCCTTATGGGGCTGAGGGTCACTAAGCATGACCCCTCAGTGAAGACACAGAGCCTGATGGTGGGCATGGTGACTGGGATGGTTAAGGAGGGGTGAGAAGAAAAGGCTCACACACCAGAACAGGTCCTGGGCACAGGGTGACCAAAAGGTAAACTCTAGGACAGTGGCTCTCAACCTTCCTAATGCTACAACCCTTTTAGTACAGTTCAACATGTTGTGGTTACCCCACCCACAACCATAAAATTATCTTCACTGCTGCCTTTTAACTGTAACTTGGCTACTGTTATGAATCATAATGTAAGTACTAGTTTTTTCTGACAGTCTTAGGCCACCCCTGCGAAAGGGTCTTGGACCCACAAAGGGAGTCACTACCCATAGGGTGAGGGCCACTGCTCTAGGTAGAAGGAAGAGCCAGTGCACTGGTTCTGAGACAGGAAGGGTCCCGGGACACTTCACGGTTGGGGGAGGATGGTGACCCACAGGAAGAGTAGCCCTCTGGAGCGGCCTTGGGGATTGATGGGTTACTCCGAACACAAACGAGATGGTGTGGGGCCAGCTGTGGAGAGAAATGCAAACCATAGATACTATGGCCTTCTCTGAGCACACCATTGCACAGGGTAAACTGGGTATGGAGAAAGCAAAACCATTAAGGCTGTCTGTTAGGAGGCTGTTCAGCTTGTCCCATCCCCCTGGTCAGGCTGGTCATCCCAGTTGAGACCCAGGCACACTTAATCCACCCCACACAGATGTCAATCTCTTAGGTGTGATTGCACCACAGGCTGATAACCGACAGGGTGGCAATCACTGAGTCAGTGCCAGGCTTGTAAAATTGGGACAAGTGAGGACTCAGAGGATGGAGCTGAAGAGGACTGGCACCGAGAATCACCTCCCAAGATCTACGAGATGAAGATCTATCTGTCTGGTGGCAGTTCATTACCATTAGGGTACTAGTCCTTAACCACTGTACGCAACAGGACACGAGGGTACGAACGGGGTCAGTCACAGCTGTGGAGATGCAAACAGATGACCTTAATGATAACTGGCCATTCGCCATCCCAGTTCTCGGACATTGCACAAGCCTTCGCATGCCTGAGCCTTCCCAACCAGTTCCCAAGCAGTATGTGGACACCCATTTCTCAGACTGAAACTCGGGCTCAGCGGCATCCGGAGGCATGGTGGAGAGGGCTGCCTCTGATCCCTCTCTACACTAGCTGTGTAGCCCTGGGTAAGTCACCTGAGCTCTCTGGGGTTCATTTGGCTTCTCTGGGCAGAGGAAAGGTGAACAACGCTTGTCAGTATCAAGAGGTTATACTGTACATCTGAAAAGCAGTCATGTTGGAGAACAGGATTTGGAAAGGTTCGAGGAACATCTAAAAATGTACTAATTGGGCTTTCCAATGGAGGGCATGCCTGGGCACTCAGGAAGTTCCTGGTGACATTGCTTTAGATAGGAAATGAACCCAAAGGCCCGAATCCCAAGACTCTTGAGAACTGGGATTTTTGTCTACAGGGATCAGAAAGGCCAAGGGCAATAGTCCACTCTGTGGCTGGTTCTTAAAACACGGTGACTAAGTCCTTTCAAGTCTCCCAAGGAGAAAACAAAATAAAATTCATAATGAAAAGGGGGTGTAGTCTATCGCTGAGGAATGCCGTGTGAGAGTAGACACCGGAATGAGTTATCAAAGCAAGTCTGGTATTCTTCCTCTGATGGCCTTAGGAGAGATACCTACCCGAGTGTGGGTGGTTGAAAAAGGATTCTGGCTGGAGCCAAGGGGAAGACGCTACAAACTCCAGCCTTCCCTTTTTTGGTTCCTAAAACAAACCCACAAGAACTTCCAGGGAGTTTTGTTCACTGATACTTGCCAGCACTGAGCCTGGTGTGTGATCTGAAGACAGAAGGTGCTTGGTAAATGAAGCGATTAAGGGACACGGTAAGTTCATCTGGCTGTTTGGAAGTGTTACAAGCCTGTGTTCCTGTACTCCCTGGCTCTGGCTCACCTGTCTGCTTATCTCAGCCCCTTCCCACGGACCCTAGAGAATGAGTCAAATGGACTAAGGCTTAAATATTGATGTGAAGCTTTGTCCTAAGCACATATGGGTGTATACACACACACACACACACACACACACACACACACACACACACACACACTTAAACACATGCACGTACACCGGCACACATGACACACATATGGCATACATACACATGCTGTCTCTTGAGCGCACACGCATGCGTGCGAGTGCACTCACACATATCCACACACAGAGCTTCCTGTGGAGAGGTGAATTTTATCTGCAAACACAGGGTGATGAAACGCCTGTGTAATAGGTCACAGTCCTCTGTCAAGGCCTTATTCATCTCTAGTGTTTCTGAGCTAACAGATGTGGGGCCAAATCAACCACTTGCGGTGTGTCTTCAGCCTTCTTTCATGAGATGCAATCAGAAAGAGCTCTAAATTGCAAAAAAAATTTTTTTTTTCCTTTCAAAGCTCCCATTGGCTGTTGCCTGAAAAAAAAAATCCTGTTTACTAAAAGCAAACTCTGGGCTGGACATCACCAGGTCCCTGGGGTAAACACTGACTGTGTGCTTACAAGACCATTGACTGAAACTGTCCGGTGACTCAGGGATAAGTCTGGTGATGAACCCGAGGAGCAGAAACACACATTTTTGTCAGTTGCTAGGAGTGTGACTGTGTTTCTTTCCTGTTTGCATCAAGAGAAGCAAGAGAGACTGGGACTGATCCCAAAGGCCCCAATTCTCCGAGGAACCCCCCTTCCACGCTATGAAAGGGAGTACTTAGATCTGGACCACCCCCTAATGTGAGAAGGAGGAAAAGAGACCAATTGGAAGGAGCTTGGGATTTGACAGGAAGCAAACAGGTCCAATTTAAAGATGCCCTGTCTCTGTTCTAGCCTCATCTGGGCCTCCTTCCCTACCCTAATCTACATTCACCTCTTGCAGCCTACCAACCACTCTGGGAGACAGCAACTAGAGATCTCCCACAATACCCTAGCCATGGTCAGTAGAGTCAGACACATCAGTCTCCATCTTAAAGATGGGAAAACAGAGCCTCTGAGAAGAGAGGTGCCACATCTCACTACACAGGCTAGGTAGGTCTTGGTAAACCTGGAGTTTGATGGATTGGGTTCATAGAACTATGGACTTCCTCTGAATTAAAACAGGGAGTTGAGCCTTGGTGACTTGGTTTCTGCACCTTTCAAGTAACAAGACTAATGATACCTGCTTCATAAAATGAGCAGAACAAAAGGAATCAGGCACCGCCAGCCATTTTAGTGCTCCATAAATATAAGCTGTTATTATTACTATTACATTCTTGTTATGGACAGGTAGCCAATGGGTGCAGTTTCTAACCTGTTTCCCCTTTAATCCAGTTTTGCACTGAGGGTTTTGTGCTGCCTTTCCACACCATGTCTCTGTGTCCCCGATACTGTTCTCATTCAAAACCTTGAAGGCTTAAACTCTCTTTCTAAAGCCGGTGGCCACATGGGCTATTATTCAGTGCTATGGCAGGCTTGAGGGAATGTCACACCTCCTTATCTTTGCGGTACATGATTAAGAACCCTCAATAGATATGGGAGTGAAAAGCCCGCCTGTCTCCCATGGAAGGCTAGTGTGGTGCGATGGCAGAAAGCACAAATGTTCTCTCCCTGAAGCAACCATCAACTCCAAATAATACCATTACCAAGTGACAGAAGGAACTGGGAAGATGTGTCCGGATTCTTTGCCCTCTGTCCTTTGCGTTCTTCCGGGTTCCTTGCCTGTAGCAGATGAGAAGAACCAGAAAGAAAGAAATGCCGGCAGATCTGCCCTTAGCTGTTCTCTGCTGGTGGCCATGGCATTCAGTGGTCTCTACACTGACTGAGTAGCTTTTGCTGTATGCAATTGTGTGTGTGTGTGGGGCGTGTATCTAGATTCTCTCTAGACGAGGCTCCTGGAGGTCCTTGCTCGGTGGTGTGGTATCTCTAAGGGAAACTGTTTGACATAGCATGCAGAAAGACCAGCAGAATTAATTAGGAGTTATCTATGAGGTTCTCTCACTACCTGGAAGACACAGTGTTCCCATCCAGAATTCTACTGGCTGGAACACGGAGAGAAATCACACTTCTGAACTCAGGTGACTGACATAGTTTAAGAAAACGCTAGTAACAGAAAATGCGGACAGATCACACAAGACAAGTTTTGTTCCTAGGGCATTCTGAGGCAAAAATGCCCTATGGTGGGCTTAAATTCACTCTACATCCCAGGCACGAAACTGGGCATCTTCCTGCCTCAGCTTTCTAAGTGTGGACCTTACAGGTGTCCATCTATCCCCTAAATTTCCAATCACTTTGATAGTCCCAACCTTTTCCTTGAAGAAGCAGTTGTTCTGTATTTTGATCCTTCTGGGGGGAGGGCAAGAAGTGTATGTTAATTAGGTTACTTCAAATGTGTAACTTGGCTTTCTGAGCTTAGACCTTGTTTTTCAAAGGATATAATCTGTTTTAAAGTGTATTACAAAAACTTCTACCTCTAGGGTTCCCTTTCTTTCCCCCCCAATCCTTCCTTCTCAATAACGGTGAATTCATTATTCTTGGAAGCAGAAACTCAGAACTTGGAGAGAAATACCATGAATCCTCCCTTCCTCAATATCTGAAGAAAAGCTGTTCTGCTTTTATTTGATGTGAGCTGTGCATCTCATGAGCTCAAAGCACACAGCTCTGAGGCCAATGCAACAGAGTCCATATTCTTGGGTCTGCATCTTGCTGCGGAGACTTGGGCAAGTCATGACCCCTCCCTAAGGCTTCACCCCCACATATTTGAAGCAGAAGAGATTAGCTGTGTTCTTTCAGGTTGGTTACGAGGGACACAGTAATGAAGCTAGAATGATAAAGTTGTGCCTGGTGCATGGCATTAAGCAATGAAAATCATTTAATAAGTAACAATTATTGCATATTTAATATACAGCAATAGTGTGCTGGCAGCTTCCCATGACTGTATTTAATCATCACAATAACTTGATGGTCATTCCATTCGCTTTCCAGATGAAGGAACCAGGGCAAAGCAGCTATGAAATGTGGTGAAAGTACACCCAGCCAGGAATGGCAACACTGGGATTTGAATGGAAGACCAGAATCCACCGTCTTAAACCTAACAAATGGTGACCTTTTTGGTGAGATTATTGAGCTGAAACCCCAAAATGTCTGTACTTTGATGTTATGGAACAACTGCATTGGCAGAAATGCCTTGCCTGACCCTTTTGTGAACATGAAACCAAGTTTCGTGAATCTGACATTAGTCGGAAGAGAAAAAAAAAAGAATTGCTTCCCACAACCTGGCAATATAAACAGGCTAGTGAAATAAAACATGGGTGGGTTTCCGAGTTGTAATGACCTTCATTTCTCATGTGATAATACATAATACACTCAATACAGAAGTTCAAAGCAAGATGATTTGGAAAGGAGGTGTTGGTTTTAAGCTCTTATCACCAGACTTAACATCTGTTGAGTTGGGGCCTGGGTTGAAGTGAACCTATCTTAAACAATCGTGCAAGTGGTTAATAGCAATTTACCTGTTCGTCTAGTTTTTAAAAGCCAGGGTTAGTAAAGTGATCTGTACACTTGGTGGGATGTCTCTCTGCTGCCCTGACACATGCTTTCATTTTATATGGGACAAAGCTCACACTCGTTTCCTTAGTGACCGCCAAGAAATGTACTTCATTCCACCGGTCAGAAAGACATTGCTGATGTCCGTCCATGTGTATTTCTGTATGTTCTCCGGGAGGAAACCTTGTTGGCGAGTTCTTACTCATCTGCAGAAGCTGAGTGGTAAGGGAAAGAAACCTCAAATGCAAAAAAAAAAAAACCAAAAACAAAAAAAAAACAAAACAAACAAACAAAAAAAACAACCCTGTAATGCCATGGCTGTCATTTTCCAAGAGAATGAGCAGTGCTGTGGGGATTGAAGCCTTATAGAATACTCACACGACTGCTGCCTGTATTGGCTACCCTTGGCCCCAATGCCAGGCATGGAAGATGACCTAGAAATCTCTATCCACACTGGACTTTCTCTTCACAAACGTACCTTGCTTTCTCCCACCCAAAGGCCCTTCCTATACCTGCATTCTCCCTGAAACATTCTTTCCACAGATCTTACTCCCCAGTCCTTGCATGTCCCTCAGATCTGTGACAGGTGAGGTCCTCAACTGGATATTTTGGTTTGTTAAGAGCAAACCTAGTCACCGGGACAATGCCTTTGAGTGATGTGCTGGACAGACTCTGTGGGATTCAGAGCTGGACCTGGCTCTAGACACCATCATATCCCTCAGAGTGCTGGAATCATGGTTGATTATCAAGAAATAGGTTTAAGACTCTGACCGTCCACTGCTTGAACCAGCACTGATACATCTCTAAAATATGGTCCTCAGGGTCTTCTCTTGTCCATATTATCTATGCTACTGGGATGTCATTAGCTTTGTTTCTACAGCTCTGTCAGGCACGGCGTGAGCTAAGCTAAAAACCCCTAGGTCCTCAAGTTTGTCCTGAGACACTAGGTGTGGGGACCTATTTGCCAGTTAGCATTCGTCTGGTTTTCAAAGGCCACATGCTCTGTGCCATCCGAATTGCAGATCTGGTCCTTGCCTGCATCTACGGTTAAGAGGGATTCTAACCTGGCTGCATCCCCCATTCTCCACCAGCAGTCACAGGTGGGAGGAAAATGACATCACGCGTGAAGATATCCAAACGTGTTTCTTGGCACAGCGAAATGCATGTGGTAAATTATTCGATGTGTCTCTTGAGTAACCATCATCCTGTCAACACACTTTGTAGGAGAGCTACAAGACTGGAAGAAAGTCCAAAACCACCCTGACAAGGCATTCCTTAGGACCTTACAGCCATGTCCCAATTGCCCACAAAGCTACTTTACCCTCATCCCAGGCAGCCTGTATCAGAGGAACCTCCCTGGCTTCCCTGGCTTCTTTTGACAGGACCTCCTCAGGACAAAGCAAATGAGTCTGAAAGCAAATTGTTCTTGACTTGATATGTTTGGGAGTATCTTATTTACATGGCAATTTGACATCTCTCTCTCTCTCTCTCTCTCTCTCTCTCTCTCTCTCTCTCTTTCTCTTTCGGCATTGTTTGTTGTATTTTTATCTAAACACTAACAGTTAAAATGCTCCAAAGTAGGGAACCCTGGTCTCACCTTGCTATTCCACCCCCACATCTCAGGGTTCTTCCTCTCCCTAGAACAGAATCACACCCCCTGCCTTCCTCTTACCCCTCCTTGCCTCCAGGAAGGATACCATGGGGTTGGGTTCCTTAAGACAGCAGCATTAATATGCTGGTTGTGTGCCAGCTTGGTCATTCCTTCCCTGGAACAGGTCTGCAGAGTCCTTACATTGAAATTCTCCCTCTCCCTGCAGGGGTCCATCTGTAACAGCCCCCTCTCTCTTGCCTTTAGCCACCCTCTCCTGCCACCTCAGCTTCACTTTCCTCTGAAATGCCAAAGCAAGATGAAATTGATGAAGACCGGCGTGTTCTTCCCTAATGGGGTGAGCCAGGCTTTCTGAGCACCCCACACAGTGACCAGGGCAAGGGACTTGGATTCTGAAGACCGGGCAGCAGATTTGAACTGGACCACCAATCATCAGCTGCGAGACTTTAGGCAAGTTCTTTTAGCTTTCCTGAACTCATCTGTCTAAGCTCACTGGGGCTGGCTTGAAATATGTGCTCTTGATTTTGTTCCCTAACTACGCTGCCCACATTTAAAGGTTTGTACTTTTTTTTTGAAGGGGAAGAAGAAAGTGGAGGGAGGGGGCGGGGGGACGGGGGGGGGGTAAAGTAAGACTAGCACAGACTAGTTCCCCTCCGATGTTCTGGAAGGGCTGAGAGAGGGACTGGCCCGGGGCATCCTTCAGAGCCTGGCCAAAGAGGCCTCCGGGCAGCTAGCTTCTATTAGCACCTGCCTCCCCTCCCCCATGCTTAGCCATAGCTGGGTCCAGCGAAGCTCTTAAGGGTAGGTGAGAGTTCTTGGAAGGCTCAGCTTCCACAGGGTTCCCCCTCCCCCTTTCTAGACTCCTTGATGGTATGGAACCACTTCTCTTACCCCCACTGTCCTCCTGCGCGAAGGTTGGTAGCGGCAATCCGCCAGCTTCCCGCGCTCCAGTCAGTTCTACCATCATCGGGCGGGCGTCCTGCCCTGGGCTGGCTTCCCTGCTCCCCGTTCTCTCCGCCGCCCGGGAGCTCCCCCTCGGGGCGGCGCGAGGAGGCAGCCTGCGGGGTTGGCGACTGCGCGGGGGAGAGGGGCGGCTGCTGCAATCCTCCCGCCCACGTGCACCGACGGCAGCGAAGCGCCAGCAGTCGCCAGGGCCCGCGCCACCCGCGCCGGTGGGTGCTTCACCTCTAGGGCTGGTGGGGGACCCGTAACCTGAGCCCCACCGCCCAACCTCTATTTGCATAACCCGACCCCCCCTTTCTTCCCGACCCAGGCTGGAGATGAGAGTCGGGCTCCCCACCGAGACGTCGTCTTGCCTGTGGTCAGCGCGGGGGCCGCGGGACTGGCCGGAGCGCAGGCGGAGCGGGCTGGCGCACGTGGTAAGAGCGCGGCTATTTCTTCCTCCCCCCCCCTTCGAAACAGGGCTTTGCAGGGTTTTTAAGAGGGTAGGACACCCACAGAGGTTTCGCTGAGCGTTCTCTCCTGTCCCCTTTGAATTTGATCCCCAATTGGAAAGGAGATCGCGCGCAGAGCGGGATCCAGAAACTTTCCCAGATAATGCTTTTGGGCGTTGTAAGTCATGGCGAGGACCATTCCCGGGAGAACAACTTCCGCGGTTGGCACAAGCAGAACAGCGCTGCTCAGAGAGCGGCGACAAGCCGGCTCTTGGTGGCACTGGGGCTCACCTGACCACCGTACTCCAAGAGGGCAGCAGTCAGCGCGCTGCGGCCGCGGGCATCGCAGGTGATAGGCGGAAGAGCGCCTGCAGCGCCGCGCTCCCTCCACGGCGTGGCGCCGTGGCTCCTGCCCGCCGGGGATCCTCGATGCTCCGGGTAGCATGGGTCAAGAAAGAGAACAGCCTAGCCGGTCCTGGATCCCTTTTCTGCAGGACTTTGAAGCTGAGAGGGCAGGGCAGTTTCCCAGCTTGCGTCTGCTATCCCAAGCTACGTAGGTCTCGGAGCCTCGGGCTTGGGTACCCTGTCGCAGCCAGAGCGCATCGGAAGCGGGCTGGGCGCGTGGGGGGAGGTGGGAGCCGAGTGTCCGGAGGGCCATAAGTTTTAGCTCTCTGAAAAGTTTTTGGTCATTTAACAGGAAGCTTTCTCCTGGAAGGGCTTGTTTATCTATTGACTTATTTATTTATTTGTCGAGGAAAACACGTGTGGGGGCCACGGCGACCCGAAACTGCCATTTGTTGTCACTCAGCGCTGAGGAAGCTCTAAGCAAGGGGAGGGGGAGGGCTATTCCTGGGGTAGACCTTAGGCGCGGGTGGTAGAATGCACCCCCGGAAAGTGTACGCATAGGGATGTGTGTGTGGGGGTGTGTGTGTGAAGATGAGGACAGTGTCTTCCTAGGATATCCTGACTGTCGCCTGGCAGGCAGGCGCACACACGCGCGCTGTCAAGAGGGAGGAGGTGTGTAGTGTGTAGCGTAAGGTGTGTTGAGTGGGTTGTAAGAGGGCAGAGGAGGAGGGAGAGTGTGTAGCGGAAGTGGAGTGTGTGTGTGTGTGTGTGTGTGTGTATGCATGCGCATCGGGCAGGGTGAGTGTCCAAGCCTCCATCTGGTCGCCCCCACGTAGCGGACCGCCCAGACACGCCGGGAAGGGCGCCCGCTCTGAGCAGCAGCTGGAGGGGAGGGGGCGGGGAGAGCGCGGGCAGAGGGAGGGGGCGCCTCCGGCCGAGGATCTTTCTCCCCGAAGCTCCCGCAGCCCTTCTGCTCCATTCTCTACCCTAACCCCTACCCTCGTCACCTAAAAATACTTAAACAAACAAACAGCCCAGACCTGTTCCGTTTTCACTCCTGTATAAATAGCACAGACTTTCCAAAAAAGCAAGACCGCATTTACTCTTATCACCAGACACTACTTTCCACCGTGTAATTCAGAAAAAGGCAGTCAGCTTCCGTGAGTGCGGGTAATTTTCTCTCTCTCTTTTTCTCTGTCTCTCTCTCTCTCTTTTTTTTCTTTTGCTTGCGGTTTTGAGCTGCCAAGAAAGTGAAGGAGGGGTTTGACTGTAGTGTCTCGGCAGCGCTCGGTTTTCTTTCCGAAGTTTAATTTTCCGGAATGGCTCCCAAACAAGGGCCGGGGAGGCGGAGCCGCCACTACCGGATCTTCTCCTTTTTTGGAAAGTCTCGGAGAACCGGAATTCCTCCCCGCCCCAAGAGACAGAGCTACCAGCGCGGCCGCCGTGGGTTCACCCACGGCAGCCGCGCCAGGGTCGGTGCTCGCGTCTTCTTCCCGCTGAACTCTGCAGTCCGGAGTCCCCGCTGCAGGCAGGGGCCGAGAGCCCCAGACCCGGGCGGTTATCCACCGGCTGCAAATCGTTCCCGGCGAGCTCGGCGGATCCCGCGCAGCCAAGCCCGTATGCAAATTGGCCATGTGACGGCAAAAGCTGCCAGGCCCAGCCCTGTTCCTCAGTCCATATATGGGCAGCGACGTCACGGGTATTGAAGACCTGCCCATAAATACTCCGAGCCTAACACTTTCCGTCTGAGAGAGCTGCGATTGATTAATAGCTGGGCGAGGGGGACACACTGACTGTTATAATAACACTACACCAGCAACTCCTGGCTCCCCAACAGCCGGATCTCAGGCAGGAGAGAGTCAGTGACGGATAGCCATTTTTTTTCTTCCTTAAGAAGCCAACAACTTGGTTGCTAGTTTTATTTCTGTTAGATTTTTTTTTTTTGGTGTGTGTGGATGTGTTTGGTGGTGGTCTTTTCTAAGTGTGGAGGGCAAAAGGAGATACCATCCTAGGCTCAGTTCAATCCCTCAACAAAAACAAAAAAACGGCTTCTCTGGCACTCCAGGTAGTGAGGGAGTTGGGTCTCCAGGTTGTGCGAGGAGCAAATGATGACCGCCAAGGCCGTAGACAAAATCCCAGTAACTCTTAGTGGTTTTATGCACCAGCTGCCTGACAGCCTCTACCCGGTGGAAGACCTCGCCGCCTCGTCGGTGACCATCTTCCCCAATGGTGAACTGGGAGGCCCCTTTGACCAGATGAACGGAGTGGCGGGAGGTAAGCCGCGTGTCTTCTTCGGAGCTTGTGGGTGGGGAGCGGTGGATGTGGGGGGCTCGGAGGGAAGACTGGGGACTTGAGGTGGACAGCGCTGACCACATTGGCTCTGAAGACTGAAGTATGTGCAGGGGGAGCGGGAAAAAAAATAGACTGGGGCTCCCGAGCCGTGCGCGCGGGCAGATGCACCTGGTCACCAAAAACCACCGGGCGCGCCCAGCTTTGGCAGGGCGCAGGGTTGAAACAGCATCTCCTCCTGGTCCTTGAAGCAGGTCCATCATCCGGACTCTGCGCTTCTGGGTTAGGGTTAAGGAGATGGGAAAGTTCGGCAGTCGGGCTAGAGCTGCGCGTCTGGAGAGCTAAGTGGCAGGGGAGCGCTTAGGAAGCACGCGGGCAGCTCTCTCTGGGCAGAGCCCACCCCCGGAGGATCTCCCGAGCGCCTTGCGCTTCTGGAGTGACTGGGAGGCACCACCCAACTTGCGCATCGCCCCAAAGTGAAGAGGGTTAACAAGCCGAGGCGGCGGAGCAGGGCAAGTAACAGCGAGAAGTGGCAAGGAGAATGCCTAGGGAGGCTCGCGCTGGCACCGGTGTGCGCCGCGTTCCTTGGCGATGCTATGTAAAGTCGACTTCCTCAGCCCCCGCGCCTTCCTAGAAGCCCAGCCTCTTAGTCTTAGGCTAAGGCAGGGATGCGCGGGTGTCGGGCTTGGCCGAGGATGCTGGGAGGGAAGGGAACCCTAGACTCCTTCCTCCGCTGCCCGGGTTCATGCTGGCAGTCTTCAGCTGATGCGCAGCGGGGAGAGGGAGGGGGAGGTGGCACCAGGAATTAGCATCAAGAACATTACCCACCCACTTACCCATTCTGGGGTTCCCCTCTCCCGCGGCTGGCACCTTCTCTGTACCGCCTGGGATTGATTGGTCGGCTCTTTTTACTGGTGTCTGTATGGTTGCCTCGGCGGTAGGACCACAAGGCAAAGGAGTGGGAGAGAAGTTCGAGGCAGATGGGAAATTGTTTGATATTGTTGCTATTATTGGGTGTTTTTACTGGGGACTTCGAGTCACAGATGGCCGGGAGATGGAAGCAGGAAGGGGCATGCCCTGCTTCTTGGAGATACAGTTTTTGAGTCCCAGACTCTGCCTAACTTCTTACTGTCTCTCCAGGCCTCAGTTTCCCCACCTGTTGCTCTGTAGTATTGGAATCATGACACGGGGATGGCTGTGCCTCTGTGTGTGTGTGTGTGTGTGTGTGTGTGTGTGTGTGCGCGCGCGCGCGCGCGCGCGCGCGCATGTGAATTAGTTCTTGCCTGTATTCTCATTGCCCCACCTCTTCCCCGACTTTTCCCTCCCCAGATGGCATGATCAACATTGACATGACTGGAGAGAAGAGACCCTTGGATCTCCCGTATCCGAGTAGCTTCGCTCCCATCTCTGCACCTAGAAACCAGACCTTCACTTACATGGGCAAATTCTCCATTGACCCACAGTACCCTGGTGCCAGCTGCTACCCAGAAGGTATCATCAATATTGTGAGTGCAGGCATCTTGCAAGGGGTCACCCCTCCAGCTTCAACCACAGCCTCCTCCAGCGTCACCTCCGCTTCCCCCAACCCACTGGCCACAGGACCCCTGGGCGTGTGTACCATGTCCCAGACTCAGCCTGAACTGGACCACCTCTACTCTCCGCCACCACCTCCTCCTCCTTATTCGGGCTGTACAGGAGATCTCTACCAGGATCCTTCAGCATTCTTATCGCCACCACCCACCACTTCCACCTCCTCTCTGGCCTACCAGCCACCTCCTTCCTACCCATCCCCCAAGCCAGCTATGGACCCAGGTCTCATTCCTATGATCCCAGACTATCCTGGATTTTTTCCATCTCCGTGCCAGAGAGATCCACACGGTGCTGCTGGCCCGGATCGAAAGCCGTTTCCCTGTCCTCTGGACTCCCTGCGGGTCCCCCCTCCACTCACGCCACTCTCTACCATCCGTAATTTTACTCTGGGGGGTCCCAGTGCTGGAGTCACCGGACCAGGAGCAAGTGGAGGCGGTGAGGGACCTCGGCTGCCTGGCAGCGGGTCTGCAGCAGTGACTGCCACTCCCTATAATCCGCACCACCTGCCACTGCGGCCCATCCTTCGACCTCGAAAGTACCCCAACAGGCCCAGCAAGACGCCAGTGCACGAAAGGCCCTATCCCTGCCCAGCAGAAGGTTGTGACAGGAGGTTCTCACGCTCTGATGAGCTGACCAGGCACATCCGAATCCACACGGGCCACAAGCCCTTCCAGTGTCGGATCTGCATGCGAAACTTCAGCCGAAGTGACCACCTTACTACTCACATCCGAACCCACACCGGGGAGAAGCCCTTTGCCTGTGACTATTGTGGCCGCAAGTTTGCCAGGAGTGATGAAAGGAAGCGCCACACCAAGATCCACCTTCGGCAGAAGGAACGGAAGAGCAGTGCTCCCTCTGCCCCTGCGTCCGCCCAGTCTTCAGCCTCTGGTCCTGGGGGCTCGCAGGCCGGGGGAAGCCTGTGCGGTAACAGCGCCATTGGAGGACCACTGGCCTCCTGCACCTCTCGAACCAGGACACCGTGAGATGAAGCTCTGGCTGACACACCAGTTTCTCCAGGCCCCAGAGGCCCTCCGTCCGAGCTGCAAACACTACCACCCTTCCCTGTTCCTCCCCATGATCCCGTGATCCTGGGCAAAGGACCTTGATGGAGCCCAGCTCTGTCCCACCTTCTCACAGATGGCCTTCCGAAAACTTAGGCCAATTTGAAGGGAGTTGACTGCCACTCCAAGAAATGGGGGAGCAAGAAGAGGGCTGGGTGAGGGAGGGCCCCTGGCCTACAGGGCTGCGCTCTGACCCTCACTGAGAGATGTCTGACTCTGGTCGGCTAGCCCTTTCCTTTGGCCCTGGATGCCAGTTCTTCTGAGACTTTTTCTACAACAGGTTGGGAGCTGCTGATTCCTTTGATCGAGGACAGCGGAAAAAGACTAAAAATTAAAGCAAAACTGATGTGGCACTTTAATGGCTTGGGACTGACTTGGGGGTGGGGGTGGGGAGTTGTACAGTGAGCAGAGCCTCATCCTGGCCCTAGAGCAGTGAATGGAGGTTTCTCTGGCCATCTCAACCCTTAAGCAATATGTCCTAAAGACTAAAGAGAACGGAAGTGCAATGTCGGGCAGGACAAAGCAATATTGGCTCCTTTTTTTGTTGTTGTTGCTGAGGAACAAAGATTATTTTTTCAGTGTATATCCATTTAGATTTTGTGTATTTTTGATGTGCACTGCTCTCCGAGTTCTGAACCTTTGGGAAAAAAAATGTAAAGCATTTATGATCTCTTGAAATGAGTCAAAGGTTACCTAACTTATTTAAAGGGGGACATACATAGGATGCATGCAGTGAGTGGTGTTGCAAATGTCCTCTGTGCCTTGTGTGATGTGGGCAGTGTAACAGGGTCTGCATGTGTACAGGATGCCTTACTATGGGAAAAAAAATCACTCCCTGGGTTTAAGTATGGCTGTATATTTCTGCCTATTAATATTTGGAATTTTTTTAGAAAGTATATTTTTGTATGCTGTTTTGTGACTTAAAAGTGTTACCTTTGTCGTCAAATTTCATATGAGACTGCTTTAATGCCGCTGCCGCTGATTTTGTTTAGTTATTAGCTCTTAATAGTTGTGGAGAGATAAACAATCTATTCTAACATAAAAAAACCACTAACTGGAGTTCAGATAATGGATGGCTTATTGACTATGGTGTAAATAAATACTTTTGAACAATATTCCGGTGGCAGAAATCATTTCTGAAGTACTTACTGGGTGGAGTTAAAATAGTTATTGACATCTGAGAACTAGGAACAAACACTTTAGTGAGGGGCTAGCTCAAGCCCCCCCATGTTCCCTCGCTGGCCTGTGGATAACAAGCCCTAGCTAGTCTTCAGGGATTTCCCGCTGAATTAGGAGGCCTGCTGACTCACTGTTCTGTCCCCTGTAACAGCCTATAGCTTCTCTCTGCTCCTGAGTGGGCTCTGGAAAAGAAATACTTAACAAGCAAGTGCCCACTCAGATGACACCCCCAGAGCTGCTTTCAGAACTCTGACCACAGCCTGGAACTCTTGAGTTGTGGCTTTGTGTACAATGTGGCAGCATGGTCAAATTAGAAATGACTTTCTGAGTTCCAGGATTAATCGTACAACCGCAGTAAACTTTTTCAAAGAGTTATCATTCCTTCAGATCAAACCTGCTCAGACACCGCTGATGGCAGCATGAATGAGACGGCTTCAGGAATTACCCCAGGACTCATTTCTCTCCAGTCCTGGCATCTCAGTTGGTTGCCCATGTTTGGAGGGAGCATTTGTCACAAGCTTGGTGGATCTTGAAATGATTCTCAAAATAGCTTAAGATTGGTAGACACGAGGCTGTAAAACTCCAAGGCAATCTAAACTTACTAGGTAAGCTGCCTCCCCCAAGACACCAGATTATAAAACTCTTAAGGTCTCTGTTTTACTGGGAACCTACCCATCTGACCTACCCACTTATGTTTGTTGGCATCTTTACTCTGAAAATCGGGACCTCAATATTTATAATGTCCACTGCTCCTTATGCAATGTAATCTGCTGGTGTAGTCACACTGCTCAGCCTCAAATGAAGCTCCCTCCCTTGCTTCTGGTCCCTGTAAAATCCCTGAGGCTGATGGCTACTAATCAGGGGCTTGCATTTTACAGCGGTGGTCACGGCTTGCATTTTACAGCAGTGGTCACATCTTTGGCCCTTAACAGCACAAGGATAGGAGATTCAATTTATGGAGGCCACCAGTGCCCCTCCCCAATCTCCTCCCTTTATCCCCCTTTCATGGGTATTGAAACTTCTTTCCAGAACTCCTAAATAGAAATTTCAAAACCTTTAGTGTGGGATGGTTTCCTTATAATTTCCCACTGGACTCGGGCTTGTCAACTATCTAACTTGTCAACTATTGGCAACTATAAAGCCACACCACATCGTGGTAACTTTTAAATACCTCTCTCCTGCAAAACTTTCATTATTTAAAGATAGTGCACACCTAAATTTTGTAGTTTTTAGCCATCTTTAAAATTTTAATTTTGGACCACAATCAAGATCGCCCAAGCCAGGATTTTAAAAGCAAGACTAAACATCACTTAAAGAACAAAACAAAAAGAACTCTCTATGCTAAGCACACCGGTTATGTAATCAGTTCCATCCTGGCGTGGTAGCAAACCTCCCCAATAAGCCAGTACACCTGCATGCTCAGAGCTACCCTTTCTACTTTTGTCCCCAGATACTTACATACCCGGTATCTTTAACCAACTTTCTCAGTTTAAAAGCATTCAGGCCAATTCTCATGACATTTTAAATTTTTGTCTAAGAAATCACCACAGAATGGTAAATTTGGTTCTTCTAACCTTTTACACAGCACCCCCCCCCCCCCAATGTTCAATGTTTCAGGTTTTGTGCAGAGATTCCTTAAAAGACTCATGCCTGAGATGGTTTGATTTGTATAACCAACAGCTGATGAAACCTAAATAACTTTCTCAAGCCAGGTTATTTAATATCTATATCCTAATTGTTAACGAGACTAAGGGAAATCATTTCATAAGTTTTCAACTGTTGGAACACTTCAGTATGTGTGTGGAGGCAGGTAGACAGACACCTAAATGCTGCCAGTCCAAATGGCAACCATCGAATTCTAAGACAAGACAAAAAGGAGATGAAAACACTTAAGCCTTAAGATTTTCTTTCCTTTTAGGATAAAAGTTGACTTTGTTTTTCTTGTTATTTTCTTTAGGTTAAATACAAAAGCAGCCTTTTCTGTTACAGCAAAATAGTGTAATTAGACATTAAATACTCTCAGATGTATGTTCAGTCGGCTTGCTTCAAAGACAACTCACAAGAAAACAAACTAAGTTTATACCACTTCTTGGTCTTTGGGGATCTGTAGGTCACTGGCTTTTGATACAATACAACCTTATGGAATAAACTGTGTGTTTTCAACAATAATTAAAATAGTAATAGTAATGTTTCCCTTCTCCACTTTGCAATAAGCAACATTATTTCTACGTAGTTTTAAACATGCTTTTATTTCCCGTAAGTACACACATTTTACTCAGAAACGTAAACACCCCTGCACTGTAAGACTGGGTATTGTTAAGAAATGGTCTCCTTTGACAGCAGAAACCTCAGTGCAATGGACCAATCTGGGTTGTTCTGTATAACCCTACACTCTGAATTCAGGCCTGCCGCTAGAGGAGCAAATGCTGTCAGGAGAGTGGCAGAGCTCCGAAGTGGGGGGTAACTGTCTCTCTGCCCGGCAGGGTAGGAGAGCTAAAGCAGTTGACTCATTTGCCATCGGAGCAGGTAGGTTCTCCCCAGATGTCAGGTTCAAGGAACCTACAAGACAATGCAAGGAGGGAGGGGGAAGGAAAGGTGTACATTTTGACAGTCATGTTAAAAACTTTAGAGAACTAACTCCTATTAACATAGAAAACACATTTATCTAAAGGGCAGGGTTTTTTTTTTTTTTTATGTAATCAGCAGCATGTGGTAGTAAACCCATCAATTCTCAAAGGAGTAGGAAGGTATGAAAATCTTACATCGATATAACTGTTCACTGATAGAACTACAAGGTTGAAAAGCTTCAGTTATTTAGACAGACAGACAGACAGACAGACAGCGTCTCACCCGGATCTAGTTATTGCATTTATTATCTATCAGAACAGTTAAGTGACTTAACACCATTGTGCTCATTGGTCTTTCCCAAGAAAAGGAGAAGGTAACTTTTATCCTAATTTCTAGACCACAATCTATATTGTAGACCTACAAGGAAACACAACGGCAGAAGTTATAGCTAATAGTTTATGCATAGACGTGCAAGGATTTTTCTGCACATTTTATCTTAGTAAAGAGCAAGTGGCTCATTAAAATGTATTACACTGTTTTCACCGTAAATTTACTCAGGTTTTTAGTGAAATGACAGTTTCCCTGTTCTTACTGAACTAATGAGGAACACAGTATTGCTGTTTTAGCTCAGAACAATTTCGTTACTCTTTTGAAAAGCACCTTAGGGTTTTTTTTCCTTCCAAACTGCTTATAACAAACCTTTAATAATCCTCCTCCTTCTTTTGCAATGAAGGCCTTCATAATAATTGTTATTACTAGCCTGATTCCAGGCTAGACTTCTACAGGCTCCATGAAAGGACCTTCAGAGTACGCTGTAAAGTACACATGACTCTCAACAATCCTTGTAAAGGAATCAACCTTTGCTGCAGTTCAAAATCTGTATGTGGCTGAAAACCATACTCATTATTACTATTCTATGAAAACAGTCAAATTTAAAACCATCACTTCCTATCTAGATGTTCATACGAGTGGCTCAAAGAGCTGCTTCGAGAGGATCCAAAGACATTTTAAAGACCATGATCAGAAAGAACTTGAACTCTAGCGGCCATGGTGGAAGTGTTTGGGTGTTGCTCCTATGTCAGGTTTAAAGCAGGTTCCCACTGGCCTGTTATTTTCATTTTTACTAAAATGAAACAAACAAAAAAACCCCACAAGCCAAGCCATCAATAATTTGCTGTCTCGTACCACTTTAATGACCGCACTGGGAACAGACACTCCTTCAGCCTGGATGTGTAACCTGGATACGTAGAGTCAAAAGCAGTTTCCCTACCAGGTCAACAAATACTTGTCACCCATGATAGTAAGTCTCCATTTATTGCCGATATTATTATATTCTATTGCCACATGAGCTATCAAGAGGGCTTAGAAGACAGCTGGGCACATTGATTTCTACAGTTTGTCTTTATGAAAAGGCCTGTGATAAAAAGGAACCCTATACATAGTAAACAGGGGAAACTGGTGGTCCATGGCCAGAATTGATAGACACGTCTGTAAACATGGTAAAGGGGCTGAGCCTCCGCCAGCTATAATACTGCAGCAGCGCTAGGGTTTGCTGCAAGAGTTGGCATAGGGTTTGGTTTCCAATCTTGGTGCCCTAAATGGCTAAATTCTCAAGCATCTATTCCATGTATGCATTACATATGTGTGTGTATTCATACATATGTATATGTGTATATATACACACACACATTTATAATGATGGCATCTCATGCATCCACGGTTCTGCTCAAATTCACTATGTAGCCAAGTCTGACCTTGACTTCTGATCCTCCTGCCTGTATTTCCTAAATGCTGGGGCAATGGCTGTGTGCTACACTTGGTTTATGTGGTACTGAGGATTGAGTCCAGGGCTTCTTGCCTGCTTAGCCAGCATCCTACATCCAGAGCCCCTCCTAGGGTAGTACATGCTTTCTACCTCTTCCTGCAAGAGAAAGCAGTAGTAGCCAGCACTGGCTCTTGTTTAAGGGAGTGCTGGGACACTATCTCTGGCAGCACAGCTGGAACCACACAGCTCCTCTGCAGGATCCTCGGAGAATGCAAAAAACAGTCAAGAGTACCTTTCTCTTCTTTCCTAGGAAGAAGGTGGAAGTAAATAGGAGTATGGAATTCAACAGGTGGCCAGGGCCTTTACATTCAGTTATTTGGAAGCATAGCAGATTCAGCTCCTCTGAATCGTCTGGTTAGAAAACACATAATTATTGTATCATCTTTGAAGCACATCAAGGAAAAAGTCAGCTGAGGATAATAATAGTCTTTGCTTTTAAACGCAAATCCCCAATAGCAACAACAACAAAAAAATCTGTTTAAATGACAGATCTTGAGACCCAAGGGAAAGATGAGCTTTAAGGGCCTGACAGAGAATTCACATATGTGAGCTTCTTACTAAAGGTTACCTGAGTACACCAGAAATGGCTACCAAGCCAGGGGAGGAAAGAAATCATCCTCAACACGCACAGTTATGAGGGTGAACCCCAGTGCTAGAAAGATGTCTTTTCAGAACTCCTCACTTTAGATGCTGAATAGTTTGTTTGTGTGTGTTTTTAACCAAACGAATAACAAAAAAAGAAAACAAAAACAATTCAAGGTCATGCACAATCAGTAATAAATTAAACTATTAAGGAGAAATAGTGGGCAGGAGAGAAAACAAATCTTAGTCACCGAAGGGAAGAGGGATTCAAAACTACTTAGTGTATTTTGTAGAGAATGAGAAACAAAAATGTTTTCATTATGGCTTTAGGATGGAAGCGCTTTAGGTTCCCTGCCCGGTTCCCTTAAATCAAAGCCCTGGTGGCAGTGACGATACCAGGAATCAACCTAGCCTTCCGCCCACCCGCCCCCATAACCGTGCCCGGTGGTGGCTGTACTCCAGTGGGCCGTGCTCCCCAAGGTTGCTCAAGATGTGGCGCTGGTCACTCCAGTAAATCCATCGTCCAGGCGAGGGGGCAGAGAGAAGAGCCCTTATGGAAGGCAGAGGGCAGCCGGGCCTTTCTTGAGCAGGGCAGGGTACATCTTTGGCCCACAGTTCCCCGGGCGGCAGGAGCTTCAAGGTAGGACCTTGGGGCCTGGATAGGGCTCTCCCTCGCACCAGAAGTCGTCGGCCTGTGGTGTCTCCAGGAGCCACACTTCTCGGGGAAGGTCGCAGGCAGAGCCAGAAGCCTCCTTGGGTCTGATGGGCTCCACCACACGGTAATAGTGGCAGTCCCGGCCGTCCTCCGGGTCGTAGGGTGGGGCCAGGATGTCCAGGAAGGCAGCTGGACCGTCCACCGCATCAATCTGGTGCAGGTTGTCCCGGTGTGGAGTGAGCACGCAGGGCCCACTGGCCTCGGTGTACTCGGCCCGGGAGCGCAGCACGCCCAGTCGCACGGCCTCCCGCTCCAGGGGCTGCAGCGGGGGCTCGAACTGCTGTTCAGGCGGCGGCCGCCGATGCCCGGCCCCCGTGTCCAGCTTGTCCATGCAGCTGATGCGGACCGTGCCGTACAGCACCTTGAGCATGCCGTGCATGCCCGGGTGGTCGTGCAGCGGGATGCACGTGCCGCTCTTGAGCAGGAACACGCCCAGGCTGAAGCCCTCCGTCTCGTAGATGTGCATGTAGGTGACCGGCGGGAGGTTGCGCGGCAGCGGCTGCGGCAGCGCCTTGCGCGGCGCGATGTTGAGGTCCTCGGCGCGCACCTGGGTCAGCAGGCTCTTGAGCTGGCTCAGGTTCTCCGGGAAGCCCGGCGCCGGCCCTTCGGAGCCCGTCGAGCCGCCGCGGAAGGTGAGACACGCCTGGCGAGCGATGCGCTGGATCAGGGAGGCCATGTTGTCGCGGGGCATGCTCGGCGCTTCCTGCGCGGCTCGCGGCCGGCCCGTTCCGCCTCTGCGCCGCCCCTTGCGGTCTCCGGCGGCCGCCACGGCTGCCCGCGCGGTCCCCCGCGTCGGGCGAGAGACCTCCCCGCAACAACCGGCCAGCGGGGCGCGCGGGGCCGCCGCGCACGGTCGCCCGCTTAGCGCGCCGATGGTCGGGCGCTTGCCCGCGCGCGAAGCCGAGTGCGCACGCGCACGGCCGCTGCCCGCACTCACGCTCCGGGGACCCAGGTAGGCGCCGCGCAGGCCGTGCCAGGCGCTGCCTCAGGCGCGGAGCTCCATTCACGCGGCCCACACCAACGACGACAGCCGGGCGCGGCGCGAGCGCCGCAAGGCACGCTGGGATGTGTAGTCCGAGCCTGCGCTTGCGCGCAGCACGAACGCGTCCTGCGGAGCAGGGGTGAAACCAGGGTTTTTTAAGGAACTTGGCAGAAAGCGAGCAGCGCGATCGTTTTGCGGAGCCTCAGGGTGTTTGCTTGTTTGATAAAACTTAACTATTATTGCAAGAGATATAGCCATTTAACTACAACTCCCGCCATCCCCTTAGGCGGGGTGACATACTTCCGGCAGCTGGTGGAGGCTTCTTGCTGCTGGGAAAAAACGGAGCAAGTGGGTCGTTAACCTTCTGGTGCCGCTAGGGCCTGCTGGGTCACTCGGGGTCACCTTTGACCCTTGCTCCCTGGGAATGAGGTTTCGGGGTCAAATTTAGCTTCTCTTAGGCCACACTGTGTGCACCGTGGAGATCTGTGGATGGCGCTTCTCTACTTTTCTGTTTCTTAGGAGGTGAATGGGGTCGGGCGGGTAACCGAAGCGGTCACCCAGCACAGCTGTGCGCAGCTGTTGTTTGCCTCTGGGCCTGATGACGCTGCTCCTTGACTCACGGAAAGCGGGGAAGCTTTGAGAGGCCATTTACTACTACGGCCAAGGGTTCTGTATACTAATGGTTATCCATTCCTGGACCGCCCGAGAAACACCAGTTGAGGAAGGGGCGTTTTGTCAGAATCTATTATCGCTGTCATGAGTCTCTAGAGCAATGCAACCATCTGGGCTAGTTTATGAAGTTTGGTCACTGCAGAGTGATTATTCTCTGGACTTTTTGCAGACATAGGTGGTGGCTGGCAGAAGAAGATAGTAGATATTTTGAATTTAAATCTTAACCCTGAATTTAAGGTCTTCTTGGACTTTCAAAGTTAAACATGGGTTTATAACTACAGTGGCCCAGGAAATCCTTTTCAGTTAAGAAGGCAGGCTTTTTTTTTTTTTTTTTTTTTTGGTGGGTTTTGCATCCTAGCCAAAAAGTGTGGTATTCTAGGTACCTTGTTAAATACATTAAATAATAAGTATTATCTTAGTAATACCCTCACAGAAACTCCTCTAAGAAGTAGGCATTGACTGTATTATTCCCTGCCTGTACACGAGAGATTAATTTGCAGGTGAACATTTGGAAAAGCAGTAAGTGCAACTTAATGAAACACAGTGTGAATTGGTGTAAATGGAACCAGGGGACACAAGGACTTAGTTTCTGCAGCTAATTGTGGTGCTTGCAAGCTGTGTCTTTCTGCACACTGTACCTTTCCAAGTCCTCAGTTCGTACTTCCAAAGGATGCTGGGTTTGGTGCAACCAGACTTCTGAGTCATAGTTTCTCACCCAAAGTCCCTTGGTAGCTTCAAGGGTGATTCTAGAAGTTACACCCCAGGGCTTCTGATTCAGTATTGGAGTGAAGGATAGAATTCTGGTTGAAAGGAGCCTACTGAAGTGGTTCGAGGTTCAGCACCAATGTTGGGGGTGGGTGTCACTGTGAGATCTGTAAATGGTGAGCCAACCCCATTTGCATTCCACAGTAAGCGGCTGTAAGAGCAACTATTTGGCTACTTAAACGGCTCCTTAAGATTAACTTGTGTTTCATTGAAGGAGTTACAGAGATAAGTGTGGAGCTGAAACAAAAGGATGGACCAACCAGTGACTGCTGCAGCCAGGGATCCATCCCATAATCAGCCACCAAACACAGACACTATTGCATACGCCAGCAAGATATTGCTGAAAGGGCCCTGATATAGCTGTCTCATGTGAGGCTATACCAGTGCCTGGCAAACATAGAAGTGGATGCTCACAATCAGCTATTAGATGGAACACAGGGTTCCCAAGGGAGGAGCTAGAGAAAGTACCCAAAGAGCTGAAGGGGTCTCCACACCTATAGGTGGAAGAACAATATGAACTAACTAGTACCCCCAGAGCTTATGTCTCTAGATGCATATGTAGCAGAAGATGGCCTAGTCGGCCGTCATTGGGAAGAGAGGCCCCTTGGTCATGCAAACTTTATATGCCCTAGTTCAGGGGAACACCAGGGCCAAGATGTGGGAGTGGGTGGGTAGGGGAGTAGGGCGGGGGATGGGGGAGGGTTTAAGGGACTTTTGCGATAACATTTGAAATGTAAATGAAGAAAATATCTAATAAAAATTGAAAAAAAAATAACATAAAAAATTATGTGTTTAGAAGCTGGTGGTGTGCCATCCTTCAATGCACTATCGAAGTTCATCATGCAAGAAAATCCCATGCGGTTTACTTGTAAAGTAAGGAATATTTAAGAGAAAGTTCTTTTGTTTTCACATACAGGCTTACTTGTATTAAAGAGTAGTAGACACCAAAAGGAAGCTTACATAAAGGAAGCTGTGTTTCATCTGTAAACTGGAAGATTAGATACGTGTGCAAATGCCCAATGATGCCTTTGGGAACAGAGTAACTACCACAGGCCAATAGGTATTATTAAGATTTTCAGTGGCTACAAGTTACCCTTTAGAGACCAATAGGTTTAGGCATTCAGTGAGTGCTGAATGTGGACTTTATCAGTTTCAGAGCAGAGCTTTGCAGGGTTATTTTACTTGCTTTGACTTAGTAATGGCTCCTCTCAGGCCCTCATTCTTCATCTGTTAGCTGATAAAAGTTCCCAGACAACCTGCATAGGAAACACTGGGGGTGCTTGTCCAAAGGGCTCTTCCCAAATTACACTAAAATCTGCACGGGAATCTTTTGTGTGTTGAAGTTTTGGAGACCCAGTGGGTGTCGGCCTATGGTACTTTATAAGTCACAGGGCCTTCACAGTCCCCTTTGATGCTGTCCTTCAGAGCTGCACCAAGGAAGAAGGATAGTGAGCCTAAGGTGTTTGCACACGAGAAGCGCTTTGCTCGGTTTTTCTGCCCCACTGCTAGCTGCACAGCTGAGTGGGAGTCTGTATTCATGGCCTTTAAAAATAGTCTTTATTTTTCATTTCTCCATCTTGCGGTATGCAAAGTGAAAACCAAAAGAAGGGTAGAAAAAAAAAAAAGAAACGGTAACGGAAGTCAGGAAAATGCATGGCAGGAAACAAGTTTGGGACATGTGGAATATATTGTCAATAGATAGTATCTAGCAGTACCCTCGTGTTTGGAGGCTCAACAAGGAACAAGGAGAGACAAGGTGTTATTTCCCAAGGAATTTACTAGCAACTGTGCCCATCCCTAAGAGCATACACTGAGCACGCAATACCCAAATCCATACATCCATGATAGCTGGAAAGTCCTTTGGGAGGTAAATTGATGTGTCGTCGGTGTTTTTTTTATAAGAAGATAGCAACCAAGTTTGCATGCTTGTCTTTCTCACTATGTGATGCTACCCTTGTCACGCTCAGACATAGCATACTACCCTCCACCATGTTAAGCTGTAGCAGGATGGGCATTGCCAGATGGCTTCCCAGCCTCCACACCACGAGGAATAACTTCATTCATAAACTCCTCAGTCTGGCAGTGTTATAGCAGCAGACAGTCGGCAAAGCAGGGTGTTCTACTGTACCGAGACGCGAATGGGAGATTTCTTACGGATGTAAGCATTCAGAGACAATTGAACGGGTCATAGATGGGCTGGTGCTTGTGTGTGGTGTTTTACTTTGCATTCAGTTATCAGGGGTTTATCCCAAGTTTCAAAAAAGTAGCTATGGAGACAAATCAAGAGTGTGACAGTTAAGCGCCTCGGCAGTTGATCACTGGATGCTCTTTCAGAGGACCTGGGTTCTATTCCGAGTGCCCACGTGATGGTTCACAAACATCCTTTAATGCCAGTCCCAGGGACCGTGACAGTCTCTTTTGGCCTCTCGGGCACTGCCACATGTATTGCATAACTACATGCAAGCAAAACACCCATACACTTAATTTTTTGAAGTGATATCTGACTCAGTTAAAAAGGTGCTTTTCAACGCACGGCAATGTAACTTTTAAATTTTTAAAATTTTATCTTCAATGATGGTTTTGAAAAGTTTTAATCTTCCTTGTAACCCACCACCTACCTGAGGGAGTAGAAAAGAAAGGATCCGGGGAAGTAAACCAGTTTTTAAAGGCTCCTTGGAGCAACTTTGCTCTGTGTTGTTTGCAAATCAGTAGTTCAGTTTACCGATTAGTAGACAGCGGCAGCTTGATTAACTCGCAAGTACTTTACGGATATATCAGTAGCCCAGTTTGGTAGAGTCGGGTTAGCAACAGTGGTGACATGACCTAGTAGAGACAGCCAGGTCTCAGCCCTCGGCTCTAGTCAGCAGGAGGGTCCAACAGGAACACCAGGAGAAGTTGTCAGCTGTAGCTCTCTCAGGGAAGCAAATATCAGTGAAGATTCGAGACCCCCAAGCATTGCAGAGCTAGCTGTACCAGTAAGCCAAGCTGGTCACTCTGTAGAGTCCTGTTTATACCCTCCACGCATCACGTAACTTCAGCTCGGCTCTCAACACAGGTCTTGTCTCAGCATGAATATCCAATCAGCCCCAGTCCTTAAAATCGACAACTAGCTATAATACACCACCAAAAGTTTTTTTGGTGTGTTTCTATGACATCCCATCAAATACAGCTCAACTACACAATATAAGGCAGACAGGTATATATGTCATTAATAAATCTTTCATCACGTGTCCTTTCACATGTTTGCTTTAACAGAACATCTTTTCTATGTCTACTTTAGTGAAACGTTCCTTCACCAGTCGGCCTTAGCCTTTCACACCTATCCACTTGAACAAAACATTCCTTTATATGTTTGCTCCAACAAAACACTGTCCAACCAACATTCCAAAAAATCCCTTAAGTTTCCACTTCATGACAGTTCTGTGTGCAAGCAAACAGAGTAGTGTTACCCTCCCAAAGTCACTCTGACCATGTTGGCCTGAGAGCCTCTCATTTCATGCTGAGTCTCCTTGTGCTTGAGAATGTCATGTTATACAACAGCAAGGCTCTCTGGTCCTGCAAGTCCACAGAGAGGTTGCTTAAAGCTATCCGTGCCACCCAGGACGGACCCGTGATAGGACACAGCCTGTCACAATAGGACTGGCCAGATCAGAAAGAACCTGCTTCCTACCAGATAGAAAGGGAAGAGAAAGGTTTCAAGGATTCTGGGAGTTGTCTTGTGTGGAGATAAAAGCGGAGAAGTGGGCAAGGACTAGTTTATGAATGCTTTACAAATGCGGGAGGGGGTTAGATTGTGTTATAATTACAGCAGGAAACCTTTAGAGAGCTGTGGACTGGAAGGGGCTTGGCTGGCTTCCTTTATTTATAAACAGGCGAGATTGCTGGTGGGCAAGCCTAGAGAATCCCAACTTGAAATGATCTCAGAGAGACACAGGAGGTGGTGTGAGCACAGAGCTTTGGCCTCACAGGTCCAGCAAGCAGGGTCTTCAAGCTGTTGCTTTAGCAACCTCTTTCAAAGTAGACTCTCCACATTCTCCCTTTCCCAAGCTGACAGATAGCTCTGCGGTGATAGGTAAGACTGTGAAAGCTGACACCCCACCTTCTGCCCACAGCTATTAAATTTAGGAAAGGAGGGAAGCAAACAGAAGCAGAAATAAAACACATTCTTTTTTTGTCGAGCTGCTTCATTCACGAGAAAGCCAAGGCAAAGCCTCCGTCGCCCCTTTCGGGTTAGCTTTGAGCTCTCAGCTAGCCCCGCCCCTGTCGGGTTAGCTTTGAGCTCTCAGCTAGCCCCGCCCCTGTCGGGTTAGCTTTGAGCTCTCAGCTAGCCCCGCCCCTGTCGGGTTAGCTCCCTGCTCTCTGCTAGCCCCGCCTCTGTCTCTTTAGCTCCTGGCTCTCTGCTAGGGTTGCCTTAGCCCTTGGGAGTAGGCTGCTCTTTGGGTTTAATTCTTCTTCTTCCCTTTAGTTAATAGTGACTGTTTTCCCTTTATTCACGAGATACCTCTCAACGTTTATACAGATCTTTCTCTACAGTCCTTTTTGTCCATCTCTTGGTCACACTGGGACTCGGGTGGAAGAGTGCCACATTCTTATCACTCTGGGCTGCTGGAAGACAGTAAATGAATTGCTAAAATCTCTCCTCCCGCCCCCCCCCCCCGTTTTAGACACATCATTAGACTATATTTAGTTGTACTTAAATATTCAGGATTCGTATTGTATTTGTATTCCTTTCCAGATTTTAAAATACGTTTCCTCATCCAATATTATGAACGGATACCAAGTTATAAGAAAAATAATTGCCAAATCAGAGGAATTGGATGCCTGGCTTTGTGAGTGTCTGGGTGTCACCTGACTTCATTAGAGCGCCCCTGGGGGATTGTGGGAGATGATGCTCCTGTTTCCATCTAGCTTCTCCTTGAGTCAACATAGAGAAAGAGGCCATTATGAGCACAATGAAGATCAAACCAAACGTAGATACTCTCTCCACTTTGCTTACTTAAATGGCATCATTACAGGCCCCTTAACGCAGGGCATCTCCACTAAGATCTTGCCCAGGAACTCCTTTCCTCCTGCTTCTTTCGGCTCTCTGGACTCTCATTCCTCTGGCATGGAAGCTGTCTCCTTACAGATTCTAAGCACAGAGACTTTAGGTGTTGGGTTTGACTTTAGGTGGTCATTTCACCAGTACCCTGGTGTTACACAAGCTATAGACATCATTTTCTGGCGAATTCTGTAGATCTTTTACACATGTGATTCTTTTTTGATAGAAATGTCTACTCCACTTCTGGGTATAAAGGTACATAAACTAGATATATAAGCCAAATGTTTACTGATATTACTTTATAAAGACATTTATTTTGAAATAATTCTTGAGCCAGGTGTGATGGCTCACTCCTGTAATCCCATCACTTGAGAGGCTGAGGCAGGAGGATCACCAAGGGATGGAGGCTAGAGACCGGGTCTTTTTTTTTTTTCCCCCAATATATAAGTCTTTTATTTTCCCAAAAGAGCCCAAATTGTTCTTGTGATCAGGATCTCGTTTCTGGAACCAGGAAACAGGCTTCCTCACTCGTCAGCCTGCTGCACAGTTCCCTTCTCAGACACAGAGATGCCGTCCAAAAACTTCCTGAGATCCTTGTTTTTAACTGTTGTGGCTTGCTGAATCAGGGCGGCTGAATTTGAAATAAGTTCAATATCATTTCCTTCGAGGATTAACTCATTCTTCTGGGCTTGAGAGACAGAACAAGCAACACCTGTCCTCATCCGAACCCTGCGGATGTATTTTTCACCCAAGAAATTTCAGATTTCAACCAAAGACCCATTCTCCTGGATAACGACATGGATGGGGAAGTGAGCATACACAGACCTCATCTTGTAACGGAAGCCCGGAGTGACACCCTTGACCATGTTCTGAACATGGCTGCAGATGGTCCTGACGGTGGCCAGTTCCTTTCTGTTACCCCACCATTTGTCAACCCGGAGCCTTTTCTTCTTCTTTCCAAGAAGACTCAGCTCCACGTTGATGTGATTGAAGTCCCTCTGCAGAGTCCCCCTGGGGCCCTTCACAATGACTGTGCGCCCCTTCAGAGTGATGCCGACATCCTCGGAAATGTCCACAGTCTGATTGCTGAGAATGCTCTTCATCCGCGCAGTAGATGGGGCAAAGAGTGAGACTGGGTCTTAAAAAGCTCTTGGGGGACAACAACAACAAACCTTTGGAATCCATGTGATTTTAAACATTCATTAAAGTGGAAAGCAAATTTGCATGTTAATGAGATGGATATGTTTATTTACCTTTACAAAAATTCCTTTTTTGTAAATACTCTTGGCTGAATGTTTAATACTGAAGGACAGAGAGCTTCTTCCAACTGTTTTCAGAGTTGGTCCATACATAATCTTGTTTCATCATTGCCTGCGCCGAGAGCACCACAAAATGGCAGAAGTGCATTCAGGGTTGTGTCAGAAATCACTGAGAATTCCACCTTAATACTAGCCCAGAAGTTACATCAAAATATTGCTTTTTTTTTTTTAAATGAAACTCAAGTCAGCAACTCCATAGCAATTTTTAAACCCAGCAATATAGTCTAGACTGATCTGAAACACGCTGAGGGACACTGGTTGAGAGCACGCAAAACCTCCATTTCCCCTAGTTAAGCCGTCATGTTAGAAGAGCAGAAAACGCAGTGTGAACAGTAAAAAACACTGCAGTCCTGTTTCAATGTGTGGCAGGCAGGACTCTGAGCATGGTGTTTGAGGCGATGCTCACTGCTGGGGTGGGGTGTGACAGCATGCGGGATGCTCACTGGTGGGGTGGGGTGTGACGGCATGCAGAATGCTCACAGGTGGTCAGACACCTCCCAAGGCTGCAATGATGTCATCCGGCCATCCAGAGCAGCACAGGTGAGCACTGCTAGAAACGCCTTGGCCCGATTAAGCCTTTGATTTTGAAGTGATGTTTGGTCATTGTGCATTAAAAAACTTTACTGTTGACATGGTTCTTTTGTTGTTGTTGCTTTTATGCTCACCCCCTACGTTCACTTATGCCACCCTTTCTGGGTGACAACCTGCTGAAGTGGAACCTTATTGTTTTGTTTGAGATTCAGTTGTGTCCTGTGATGTTCTTCTGGAAACTGTCTTACGAGAGGATGTTTCGCCGAAGTAGACACGTGAGAGGATGTTTTGCTGATAACGGACATTTGGTCATGTTTTTCTGGAAGCTGCCTGCTGAAAGGGCGTGTGATGTTTCCTGGAGGGATGCTTGAGAGGACCCTTGACGTTTGGAAAGAGTGTAAGTATAACCCAACAGGCCGTGGCCGATGCTCCTGCGCTGGCTCTTGCATCTCTTTGCCGGTCATCATTGGTCCCTGATGCTGGTCTTCGTTGATGACGTTCCTGCTTTCTTCGCCTTGCTCTCTTCGCTGATCTTCTCTTGTGACTTCTTAGAGAGAAGCACACTGAAGAACTCCTGGTGGTATTCTGGTTGCTTCTTGCCGCTTCTCTGGACTCCTAGTGATCTGCAGAGCCTTCCGGTGTCTACTGGATCCAGCTGCTACTGCTTACGGGTGTTTAGTGTTTTGCTAGTGTACTGGGCTGCTGACAATGAAGATTGGAATGACCCCAAAGAACTATTCATAAATAGGTCCACAATCCTGTTCCCTATTAACCTCTCTTTTCCCTACCTCTGGTGGGTGGTGGGCTAGGAGGGAAGTCGAAGCGTTAAAGAAGCATAATTAAAGTAGGTTTTGAAAAATCTAAGCCTACAGCCCACAGTTTAAGAAGCTAGACTGTGGACCTGTGGATGGAGGGTCAGGATAGGAAAGAACTTAAGCTGGTTCCTTTCCCATCTTCACCAACTTATTCTGAGAAGACAGGGGAGAAAGGAATGAAAATTAAGCGAATCTGTAGGCAGAGGTGGGGTGAGGTATACCCGCATGTTGTTAAAGAAGAGAAACTTGTGCTCTGCACAGCCTGACATGCTGCCAAAGGTCAGTGCACTCTCTAGTTTTCTGTCAACTTGGCACGAGTTAGAGTCATCAGAGGAGGGAGCCTCAGTTGAGAAAATGCCTCTATAAGATCAAGCTGTAGGGCTGGAGAGATGGCTTAGTGGTTAAGAGCACTGACTGCTCTTCCAAAGGTCCTGAGTTCAAATCCCAGCAACCACATGGTGGCTCACAACCATCTGTAATGAGATGTGACTCCCACTTCTGGAGTGTCAGAAGACAGCTACAGTGTACTTACATATAATAAATAAATAAATCTAAAAAAAAAAAAAGATCAAGCTATAGGGCTGGGCATGGTGGCACATGCCTTTAATCCCAGCACTTGGGAGGCAGAGTCAGGCAGATTTCTGAGTTCAAAGCCAGCCTGGTCTACAGAGTGAGTTCCAGGACAGCAAGAGCTATACAGAGAAACCCTGTCTCATAAAACAAACAAACAAACAAACAAACACAACAACAAAAAAAGATTAAGCTGTAGGGAAGCCTATAGGGCACTTTCTTAATTAGTGATTGATGGGGGAAAGCCCCACACATTGTGGATGGCGCCATCCCTGGGCAAATGGTCCTGGGTTCTATAAGAAAGGAGGCTGAGCAAGCCAGTAAGCAGCACCCCTTCATGGTCTCTGTATCAGTTCCTGCCTCCAGGTTCCTGCCCTGTGTGAGTTCCTGTCCTTACTTCCTCCAGCAATGCTCTACAATGAGGACCTGTAAGACAAATAAACCTTTCCCTCCCCAACTGGCTTTTGGGGTTATGGTGTTTCATCACAGCAATAGTAACCCTGACTAAGACAGCCCCTTTGAGAATAGATTTTTTATTTCAATATACCCTTACCAGTTTGATACTGGAGAGGTTGTCCTCTTGGGCTTTAAGCAATGTGACTATTATGAGACCCAAAATAGTCACAAACTGTAAATTAAATTCAAACACATTGTACCTCTCTTAATACTCAGCCCTCCTCCATGCTTTTTGTTTTTCTTCCCCCCCAAGAAGACATCAGCCATCTCCACCTCCTCCGCGTTCCCATCTGTCCTTTTCCTCTTGGCTGAAGTTGAGATAATTTTTTTTTTTTACTTTCTATTTATTTTAATTAACAGATTCTAAACACAAGTGGTGAAACATTTGATGTTCAGCTTTAAGAGGCAGTGAGAGGAAAAACTGGCTTTCCTCTCTGTCAGGAAATCTCTCTGTGTTAGTTCAGGCCCCTGCCTGAATGGTGACCGTTAATGGGTTCTGTGAACTTGGTGGTGAGCAGAGCCTGGGCTGGGAGGAGGGGACGCTGGGAGGTGCTCCTTAGAATAAAGCTGTGCTTTCTTGGGAGATAGCCTTCCCCAAAGGATACTTGTGTATCTGCAAGGTCACGGGCTGTGCACTTAGGATCTGATTCCCTGGGAATAAGAGCAGGATACAATCTAATTCTCTAAGCATTCTGATTTGTGAAATTCAAAGTTCTTCCTTAGACAGGTTCTGACTAGCCCTACCTCCTTCTCTGTGTGTGTGTGTCCTCATCCTTGATAATTCACCTTAAAGATACACTTAGTGCATTTGGGAGACTTAAATAGTTATGTTATTGCATGTGTTTCTTTCTGAGATAACCTTGTGGGTATTTTGAGAGAGCCACCTTTCCCAGCTTTGGGAGAACTAAACTCTGAAAGCTGGGCTGTCCAGCAATCACTGCTCTCTGGCTTCCACGTTAATTGGCTCATTCCCTAGAAAGAAAATTTGGAAAAGGTACACGAAGAATAAGTGCATTTGTTGAGGAATGATGCGACAGAGGTCCTGAGAGTGGAAGGGGCGCCACAGGAGGACCACAGCCATGCTCCTGCCCAGTGTCTTTTATGGCCAGAACTGCCAGGGGTTTGGTGGACACTTGGGCAATTTTTATTGAACTTAGTCATTTTTTTTAAAACACATTTTGGGCTCAACTAGTTAGGCATGCACATGCAGTGTGTGGTCCTGCCCAGTCTGAGGAGTGGTCACGTGCGCTCACGATCCACCACAGGCTTGTGGGGCGTTCACCCCAGTCTCCAGGTGAACCACCACTCTAGGCCATCGTATGGAAAAGCAACCTTATCAACAGTGGTCCTGATGTGTCATCATAGAGCAACTGTGAGACATCACAGTAGAATGGGGAGCCTGCAAAGAAGCTGGGCAAGATCTGACTAGTTCACACTCTCCTTCCAGATTTTTTTAAATGTGGTTAAATGACATTAAGTAATGCGTTTTCATACTGTGAACCACTGTGGAGTGCTACAAAAGACATTTTTAATTGTATTTTTTTAAAAAGTAACATGCAAGGGACATTCAGCCACGTGCATACAATGATGATCTGATTTCTCTTCTGCGTGTCTGTTGTACTGTTTTAGTTGTGGATTGTATTGACTTTTCTGGAATATAGATCATGGAGCAGAATGGACATGAGCTCCTGTTGAAAGTATTTGTCATTCTAAGTTTCCACAGCGTCTTTTTCAAAAGAAAAAAAATTTTTTTTCCTTCTAAGCACAAATTATCATGCAATCAGAGTGCCATGTATTGCTGTTGAGAAAAGCAAAACATGCCTTGAGTTAACTACACATTTCAAGAAGACATGCTGGGGTAATTGACAGCCAGCGTCCCAGCACCACGGAATGCCTCTAAGCCAGCAGCCTTCAGTTTAATTAGATAATTAGCCCCGGTCAGCCCTCGATGAATGCACAGGCAATTAGCAATGAATTTGGGCTGCAAAAGCCCCGTTTTCCCTTCTTTGTGCTCTTTAGCCGTCATTAACAACTTTAACTACTGAACAATTTATATCTTCACACTAACAATCAACTTTATTATCATCGAATTCTTTGCAAGTGAGAAAGCAATGAGACCCGATGTTGGTTGCACAACATTAAGTGATTATGTTAAGTAATGCCATTTATTTGCCCGGCCATCCTGCTGCTGTATTATGTCAAACAAATAGGGCTTTTAGAAGCAGTGCACGCTCCGTGGTTTCCATGATTGCTTTATTTGTCAAATGCAAGCAAGTAGCAAGAGATGTACCTCAATTTGTAGTTGTTTCCGAGTAGCTTTCAGGAGACCTGAATAAAAGAAAACTTCCATGCTTGCTTGTTTGTGAGATGAGGTCCCCCGAACTGAGCCCTTCTTCCTGTCTGAATGCTCCTTAGATCCGGAACATTCGGCAAGAGCATCAGGAAGAGAGAAGGTTCCGTGGGCTCACAGGTAACCAAAGAAACCCATTGTGACCTTCTCTCAGAGGCTTCTCCTGTGTGTGTTTTCAGCCATTCTTGCCCTTGCTTTGGGAGTGACAGAAGAGGAAAAAGTAGAGGGTAATACAGGTGGAGGTGTGACCAGCAAAGAGCAGCTCAGTCCCTCACACTTACCGTGAAGGCTTTTGTATGCTCTGATCCTTGACACGGGAACCAAAACACTAAACTATGTTTCAGTCAGAAATGAGTTCTGAAAGTGCACATTTTAAGGGTCTATGGGCCATTTTAAGTTTTGTATGACCACCGGAGGACTATTTGTGGTGGCCAAACCCAGTCTGTTCCCATCAGCCTATGACGACCGTAGTGCTTAGACCTTCCATTACATAAAACTCAGCCTCACTTATTCACCATCTAATAGGATTTGGGAGATTAAGTCTAGTGTTAGAAAATTAGTCAGTCAATTAATAGCCGTTTAGAAATCAATTAAAGAAATGTATTACTACTTAAGCAGAATTTAAAAATGGATAAACAGAATCTTTCTTCTGGTTGGAATATGAATGCTGGCTTATAATTTCTTATCTTGAGACTTCCCATCTGGCTGATCTGGGAAATATTTCTTTCCTGCAGCAAAGCAGCAACTAGCAATTAGAGTTTCAAATATGCCAATTTTAATCATGGCTTCCATTTCCAAAATAGAAAAACATAGATGAACTATATAAAGCCTCTTTCTTTTATTCAATGGGCTGCTTTGAAAAGCAATTTAAATATCTCAGAATCAAGCTTAAGGGTTTCCCAGAAATGCAGACTCCCCCATACCTCAGCCCCTTTGCTCTGAAGGTGGCCCAGGAGTTTTACTGACATTGATGACATCGCATCCAGATAGCAACTCTCCAGCGGCTACACATAGTAGGCCTGACTCTATAGCAGCTAACACACAGTAGGCTTTCTCCATTGTGACACTTGGTGTTTGGGGTTAGCAAATCCTTTTCTTGTTGGTGTTGTTCTGTGTGTTGTAGGATACCTAACAATACTCTCATCCTTTTGCTCTATAACAATAGCATAAGCTTCTCCACCTGCCCAGACTACAGAATCATTCATATATATATATATATCCATCTGTTACCGATGTCCCTATGCTAATACCCCCAGCTAAGAACTAGTGGTGTCCATGGAATAAGACTTTGGTAATTGGCAGTGGTGGCGCACGCCTTTAATCCCAGCATTTGGGAGGCAGAGAGGCAGGCAGATTTCTGAGTTCAAGGCCAGCCTGGTCTACAGAGTGAGTTCCAGGACAGCCAGGGCTACCTAGAGAAACCCTGTCTCGAAAAACCAAAAGAAAAAAAAAAGACTTTGGTAATTGTACTGGCTAGTTTTGTGTCAACTTGACACAGCTGTAGTTATCACAGAGAAAGGAGCTTCAGTTGAGGAAATTCCTCTATGAGATCCAACTGTAAGGCATTTTCTCAATTAGTGATCAAGGGGGAAAGGCCCCTTGTGGGTGGGACCATCTCTGGGCTGGTAGTTTGGGGTTTTATAAGAGAGCAGGCTGAGCAAGCCAGGGGAAGCAAGCCAGTAAAGAACATCTCTCCATGGCCTCTGCATCATCTCCTGCTTTCTGACCTGCTTGAGTTCCAGTCCTGACTTCCTTGGTGATGAACAGCAGTATGGAAGTGTAAGCCGAATAAACCCTTTCCTCCCCAACTTGCTTCTTGGTCATGATGTTTGTGCAGGAATAGAAACACTGACTAAGACAGTAATTGTTAACTTTAAAAGTGAACATGTTTGGAGGCCCCAAGGCCTGACACTATTACTAAAGGCATGGTGTGATTACAGACAGGAGCCCAGCATGGCTGTCCTCTGAGAGGCCAACAAACAGCTGACTGAGACAGATGCGGATACTTAGACCCAACCATTGCACTGATGTTGAGGACCCCTGTGGTTGAATTAGGGAAAGGCTGGGAGAAGCTGAGAAGGAGGGCGATCTCATGGGAAGACCAGAAGTCTCAACCCGGACCCCTGAGATCTCTCAGACACTGAGCCACCAACCACCAGCATACATGAGCTGGTCTGAGGTCCCCCATCTGGACTGTAAAAAAGTAAAAGCAGTAAAAGAAAAGTGTATACACTTGTATGTATTTAATTAAATATAACACAATATATGCATATGATACTTATATGTATAGTGTGCCTATAATACACATATGTATAAACATATTTGTATACATATACTACTCATATATATGAATACTTATATCACCCATTTGTATAAAATGAAGTATGCCAAATTTGGATGTGTAGATACCCTTTAGTAAGCCTTAATAATTGAGATAAATCAGTCAGAGCCTTCCTTGACGATTTGGGGGCTTCCGCACCCAAATTTTGTAGCTGATTTTTTTACAGTGGTCTCTGCAGCAGTATTTCCACGTTACAAGCCCTGGTACATCTCTTAGCATGCTGGTGTTCCTGGGAGCATCGTTCAGAGCAGAGCTGACATCTCGGTTTAAAGCTCAGATCCCATTAGTGCTTACCTATTTTCTGACTGGCATTGTCTTTGAGGCAGAAGACCCAGGAGAAGCATGCCACAGGCCCAAGCGCTGCTCAGTGAGCAGGAAGCTCATTGGCTGAGAGGGCAATGAGACAGGTGAACACTAGGGCTGCCGCCAATGAGTGAGTCCTGCTGCTCTCAACTCTTGAAGCATTAGTTTGTTTTTCTCAACTACTCTTATCATTTATTTTTTATTTATTTATTTTTTTTTTTGGTAACGAATAAGCAAACTTGAAACTGTGATCGACTCAGACAGGAGGACCTCGGCTGTGGAAAGCCAAGAACCATAAAGGCAGTAACATGGAGAAAAGCTGCAGCACGGATCTAAGTGAAAGAAGCGGCTCTGATAAGACCACATGGTCTGTGAGTCCAAATGCGAGATTGGGGGAGAAATAAGACTGCCAAGAGTTAAAAGTTGGCGGCTGCCGAGCTCTAGAGCAACGGATGAATAGCCAGAGCAGGGCGCCCCAAGGTACTGGAAATACTCTTTAGTGGTGTCACAGTAGAGAAACATGCACTGTGAATTTTCCTCCAACTGGTAAAGTGTACATAGAGTATGACTCCTGATGTAACCCGGGAGTCCTGAGGCATGGTGACGTGTCAAGGTAGCTCATCAGGTGTAACCAGTGCCCCACTCTGGGCAGGGGCAGTGCCGACTCGAGGACTTCATGCATAGGAGCAGATAGGGTGGGAATCTGTATTTCCCACCAAGTTTAGTGTGAACATGTTTTGGGACATCTAGCTGAATATCATAGTAAAAGAAAATCTGTCTCTCCTGTTTCACTACTCTGACTCCAGGCTCTGGGGTCTTACTATTTGACCTCACAATTTTTCAGGCCTCTTTTCCTAATTGAAAATTGTCACAATGTCATACCTAACTGACAGGTTTCATATTTTTACCTTCTGTGTGGCCATCCTAACCTAGCATTTTGGTTTTACCTTTCTACTCTTAATATGGACTTTCCCAAAAGCCTTTTCATGAAGATAACATTTTTATTATAGCAGTAACAGTGGCATAGCAGTGGCCAACCCCACCCTCTTACATACAACAGTATCCAGGAATGGTTTCAGGCTTGCTCTCAGAAATCCTCTTCTTAAATTCAGCCCTATGTTTTGTCAAGGTTAAAACGTATGGCTAGCAGGTGTCTTCCTTAGGACTTTAAAGGAGGGCATTTAGTCAGGGCTGGCTCACAGGTTCTGAGGTTCACTCCATTATCATCACGGCAAAAAAGCATGGCAGCATCCAGGCAGGCATGGTGCTGGAGAGGATCTGAGATTTCTCCATCTTGATCCACAGGCAGAAGAAGGAGACTGTGTCCCATTGGCCAGGCTTGAGCTTCTTAGACTTCAAAGTCTACCTCCACCATGACATAATTTCTCCAACAAGGTCACACATTCTAATTGTGTCACCCCCTATGGCCAAACATTTAAACACAGAAGTCTGTGGGGGTCATTCCTGTTCAGAGCACCACACCAGGCCCCTGAATGAAGAGACAGAGATCCTAGATCTCAGACAGAGAGAGGGAAGCCAACCAAGATGGCGGCACCAGAGCCATTTCCTCACCACTGGGGACAGGGATGGGGGAGGAGAGAACCTGGGGAGCTGGCTTCACTTGCTGACTTACACCTTCCCTGAGGACAGCAATAGCATGGAATTGGATGACTTAAGGGATCTCACTAGTTTGTAAAGTACAGAAAATGGACCACTTTGCTGTCAAGCTCATTAGTGTTTTCCATTGAGACACTGAGTAGATGAAATGTACTGGGGACTTGACTTTCAAAGTTCTGTGGCAAAACAACAACAACAACAACAACAACAACAACAACAACGACAACTAAACATGGGGTGAAAAAACCCAAGAAAAAAGTTCTTGTTCCTGTGCCTTCAAACAAGAGGATGGCTCAGACACCAGTGTATGAGCTAATTGTTACTCTGGAGCCCCCAGTCGGCGTTTCTTATGTTGCTTCCAGAATATTGGACAGCTGATAAAAGAGCAAGCCAACCAAGCAGGTGTGCCCCCGCAAGCTGGTAGGGAGAAAGGACCTGTGCTGTTAAAATAGTTTACCCAGACACTGTTTCACAATAGAAAATTGCCTGCTTTCCCACACTTATTAGTCAAGCCTCTCTTCTATTTAATGTATTAAAATAATAGCTCAGTTCTCTGGGGGCCCCGGGATTTCCCCTCCGCAGAAGGGTATTGGGGTGCCTTTTTCATATCTCCAGGCTGGGGAAACCCCGCTCTAGGCAAAGGGCCAATTTCAGAGTCAGTAGCTCATTAAGGAGATTAGCGTCTGAGGATCCACAAAGAGGTAATGACACAGAGAACACAGGAGAAGACAACGCCAGCCGCTCTCTGACCAAGCGTTCAGCAACCTCACTGCCCTAGAAAGAGGAAGAACAGTTACAGACGAGGCAGGATGCCAACGGAGGACAGATGCTCCTTCCCACTCGTGGCACAGTGTTTCATGGCTAATAGTCTTCTAGAGAAGACGGGCTACTTCTGTCTTAAGTGACCCACACAGATGCTTTTAAGCTGGGAGATAAAAATCGATCATGGGACTGGAGAAATGGTTCAGTGGTTATGAGCACTGGCTGCTCTTCCAGAGGACCTGAGTTCCATCCCCAGCACCCACATGGCGGCTCACACAGGTTGTAACTCCTGCCCCAGGGGACTCAATGTTCTAGTCTCCAAGGCCACTGCACAGATGTGACTCACAGACACACATTCATAGACATTCAGGCAAAACACTATATACACAAACTACTACTGCTACTACTACTACTACTACTGCTACTGCTACTACTAAAGCACATAAAAAAGACCATCCACCATGTTCAAATTTGCTTCATTACAGAGATGTGGGGATGGTTCTTTATATACAAATCAATGAACATAATCTTTCACATCAAGGACTTAAGGATAGAAGTCCTTATGGTCTCAATTGATGCAAAAGATGCAACGTCCCTTTATAATAAGAGCCCCCAAGAGACTAGGAGTAGACAGAGCTCACCAACATAACAAAGCCCATCCAGGACGATCCTAGAGCAGATATTATACTGCACAGGGAAGACTGAAAGTGTCTCCACTAAAGTCAGGAACACAGCAAGGGATACTCCCCCCAGTCTTGTTGGATGCTGTGCTTCATGTCTTAGCTACAGCAATAAGACAAAGAGATAAAAGGGATACAAATAGGAAAGGAAGCATCCTTTTATTTTACTGGACATGATTCCATACAGAAGAGACCCTAGAGACTCAAATAAATAAATAAATAAATAAATAAATAAATAAATAAATAAAAGCCTCCAAGTCCAGAAACACTTTCACTTTCAGCAAAGTGGCAAGACACAAAATGAACCTTCAAAGGTTGGTGGCTTTCTTACACACCAACTAAAAAAAAAAATTCAAAGAGAAATCATGGTAACAATCCCATCCACAATTTCGATGAGGAAACCAACTCCCACCCCCAATTATACCTAACCAAGAAAGTGAAAGCACTTGATAAGGAAAACTCTAAAATGCTGGAGAAAGAAATTTAAGGAGAAAAGAAGACCCACCCACCCACCCACACCCACGCACTGGGGGAACCTGCAGATTCAATAATCCCATCAAAATTCCAACACCATTCTTCACAGACTTAGGAACACGTCCTCACATTTAGATGGATGTAAGAAAGACCCGGAGAAGCAAAGCCAACTGAGCAAAAAGAATGATGCTCAAGTTATCCCATGTCTGGTTTCAAGGACCGTAGCAAGAAAACAGCAAACGTGCCTTTCACCTGTCCCGTAAGGACCACTGGAGTTTAGCCAGCCACCCTGTAGCTTCTAAGGTTCCCCCTTTGAGACTTTGTCCTTCACACCCTCTGCTCTCCTGGTTCTGGTTACTCCCCTGGGGTGACTTAGTTTGGGGTGGGGTCCTCCAAAAGAACCCACTGCTGGTTACAAAACACAATCGCTGTCTGTCAGGTATGTTCCAGTGTCGAGGGCAGCCTTCCGTGTAGCAGTATTAAGACTTAGGACCATTGAGAGGGCATGAGCTCCTAAGGTCACAGCCCTTACAGGGTTTAATGATGGGTTGTTGAGGGAGCTCATGATAAAAGCATGAGTGATCTCCCTCCCCTCCTTTTCTCTCTCTCTCTCTTCCATACCAGCTTTCATCTTGGGACAGTGCAGCAGTCGGGCCCTGACAAAGCGCCAGCGCTTTTATGTTAGATTTCTCCGTCTCTGGGGATGTGAGAAATAAATCTCCCAGTCAGCAGTATCCTGTTCTAACAACAGAAGGTAGACTAAGATGACACAGTCATCCTCTAGGTGGAATCGCTGAAGTCCGTATCCCCAAGTGTGGGGGAACAGGGACATCATCTGCTGAGCTGTGGGTGCGGACTGAGCTTTTGGCTTCAGCAAGATGCTTATTGCCCCGTGGCTTATATTAACCTTGTGGTCAGAGGACACTTATTTTTTTTTTTATGTTTTAAACATTGTAAGTCAGGTTCTTCCCTCCACTTCTGTGTATGCACGCACATGCGCGTGGTTTCTTTATTGTGAGAACGGTTAGATTCTAGGTCTGTGTTTCAGTTGTCCTTCTAGGATTGCAACAGGTAGCTTTGATAAGCAGACCCTTGCCACCTCTACCCCAACTCACCAATCAAAGGTTTCAGTGGGAGCTTGCAGCACGCAGCAGAGGAAACATCACCCGCTTTAGTACAATAGTTCTCAACCTATGGGTCGAGATCCCTTTGAGGGTCAGACGACCCTGATACGGGTGGGTGGCGGAAGACCATCAGAGAACACAGATACTTACATTATGATTTGCAAGAGTAGCGAAAATGTCAGTTAATGAAGTAGCAACAAAAATAATTCTGCAGCTGGGGGGGGGGGGTTCAGCACAACATGAAGAACTGTATTCAGGGGTCGCAGCACTGGGAAGGTTGAGGACCACTGCTTTCTTGGGACCTGGGTGTCAGTCATCACTCTGTACTTCTCATTGATGTGGCCTTTCCCCTCATCTGCATGGATCTTCACACACTTTGAGGAATGCTCAGACGGAGTGATGGTGCACAGCTATGCCATTCCTCTGGGTGGGTTTGCTGTGCCCTTGAGGAGTCTTGTGATCCTTTCTCCACCCAGGCTCTTCTTGGGCTGTGTGGCTTTACTGAAGCCCTCTAAGAAACATCAGGATATAATGCAAACTCTTATTTTTATTTCCCCGTGGTGTTCCCTTTTATGACTGTAGGCAAGGCAGTTCATCTCTTCAGATTCCCTTTTTAGATGAAATCTGTGTGGTGATGGGTGTTCTGTTTATTCAGATGCAGATCTGTGCAGTGACTGATGGGTGTTCTGTTTATTCAGATGCAGATCTGTGCAGTGACTGATGGGTGTTCTGTATATTCAGATGCAGATCTGTGCAGTGATGGGTGTTCAGTATATTCAGATGCAGATCTGTGCAGTGATGGGTGTTCTGTATATTCAGATGCAGATCTGTGCAGTGATGGGTGTTCTGTATATTCAGATGCAGATCTGTGCAGTGATGGGTGTTCTGTACATTCAGATGCAGATCTGTGCAGTGATGGGTGTTCTGTATATTCAGATGCAGATCTGTGCAGTGATGGGTGTTCAGTATATTCAGATGCAGATATGTGCAGTGATGGGTATGCTGTGTATTATGAGTCCTATGCTTAATGCTCAATTCTAGATGGTTTCTGGAAACAGCAAGCACACACTGCTGTGCCTAGTGATTATTTTTCTGGAATGAAAAAAATTGAAAATGTCTGTCAGATGACATCTTAGACATTTAACCCCATTTATGTATTTTATGTGAAAAAATCTAGAAAAACAACTTAGTAGAACCAAATATTCCCCCCCCACACCACACACATAAATACAATTTTTAAATACACGTACATTTGGTTATAATTTTGTGTGTTCAAGCAATTTTTGTACAAGAGACATATACATAGTCTTGCAGAAGGCTTAGAGCCTCAGATTATAGCATTTTAAAAACAGATCAGCATTTTTATTCCTATCAATTTAGTTGTTTTCTTAGGCCTCCTATGTCCCCTGTCTGATCAGGCACCTCGGGCCAGATAGATTCTTGGTGACTGAAGCCAAGTAGATAATCTCTCATGGAGCAAGTGAAGCCCCCAGAGCCTGCTGTCACCGTGGCCAATGTTGAATCTCTTGATCCTGTGGACTTTAGAATATTTGGTCTTGCCGAGGCTGCTGTGGCTTTGTGGGATATGACCCAGTGGCTTGAACACATCAAAGAACTGCCCTGTGTCCTACAGACTGAGCTTCAATAAGAGAGCCTGCTGCTGCTGCTGCTGCTGCTGCTGCTGGTGAAGCCTATGTCTTAACTGAAACAGAGAGCCTGGGACTTTGGAGTCCCAGAAAGCCAAGTCTGAATCCACACGTAAGGAGGAGTTTATTACGTCATCCCACATAATAAGAAGCTGGGAAGTAACGCATTTCAAGGCCCGCAGAGCTAACCTTTTCCCAGTTCTGTGATCTTTTCCTGAACCATCCTGTCACCACGGCTGATGTTTCAGGCATCATGATGTTTCCACTCATCTTCCTTGAGATGAAGAAAGAATTTTCTTTGAAATCAAGGAGGAATGGTTTCTTTCCTAGAAAGTTCTCAGAAGACTCCCCGACTCTCAGAAGACTAGCCAGACAATGGTAGAAAACAGTCTTTAACCCAGTGGCTGATTTGGGCAATAGAGTTGCTGTGACGCAGTATTATGTTAATGGTCAACTCCTAGAGGTTTAAAGGGGCATCTCGCTGAACTCAGAGGACAGCGTAAACAAGGCCAAAGTTCAGTTAAGCAACAATTGCAGTGGATGGCCGTGCACGGGCATCCGATTCTGATCACTAATAAGTGCTACAAATGATTTCAGCTTGAGGTGTGTGTTCACGTTTGTGCATGCTCGTGTCTGTGCGCAGAGGCCAGAGAACAAGATATGTTGTCACTACCCTGATACCGTCTGCCTTGATTCTAAGACAAAAATCTCTCATTGGCCTGAAACCTGCCCAAGAAGGCTGGGTAAGGTTAATCATTGAACTCTGGGGGATCTGTCAGTCTCTGCCTTCCTGACTCTGGGTTTTACGTACACTCTATGAGTTTGGGCTGTTTTGACATGGGCTCTTGCTATTGAACTCAGGTCCTCATGACCATGATGTAGGTGCCTACTGACTGAACCATCTGCCTAGCCCATGTCTTTTGAGACACTGCAGAAGAGAAGATTCTTTGTTTTGCACCCTACCTTCCCTTTAAAGAAGACAGACATATTCTGTTTAAATAGTACAGAAGTTACAGGTTATTTGTACTACTAAAAAGAAAAAATAATCCTTTTGAGACAGGGTTTTTCTGTTTATTCCTGTCTGTCCTGACACTAGCTCTGTAGATTAGCTTGGCCTGGAACTCAGGGATCTGCCTGCCTCTGCCTCCTGAGTGCTAAGATTGAAAGTGTGCACTCCCATGCCCTGCTTGAAAAGAAAACTTCTCCCCACAACACAATGTTTTTATTAATTATTTGGGCACCCCACAGAAAACCCCCATGGAGTCCAATTCGTGTTGCCTGTATACTCACTGGCGCATGATCAAACTCCAATAGCCAGCACTTTAAAGAAACGGAGTCATGTGGTCTGTAAACACTCCCCGTCCAAAGCCATCAGCTCTTAAGAGCTACATACACTCCAGCATTTTTATTCCAGTTGGTAAGGACTGTTCAATAGCTTTCTGTCTGGACTCTTTCTTTCTTTCTTTCTTTCTTTCTTTCTTTCTTTCTTTCTTTCTTTCTTTCTTTCTTTCTTTTCATTTTTTTTGGGGGGGGATAGGGTGAGGTGAGGAGGTTATCACAGAAGCCTTCAACGTCTCTTATTCTCAGTTATGAGTCCGTAGCCATCAGCATCACTGCAAAAGAGGTTTTCTTTTCTGTAGCAGCCGGTGTCAGCAGGGACCACAGACACCAAAATGCCCTAAGCTTTCCATCGACAGAGAACACAGCAACTGAGTATGAAGTACTGCTTCTGAGTTTACACATCTGTCCGTCCGTCTGTCCACCCTTTGCTCTCCCTTGCTGGTAAGCTTGGGGCAACTCAGTGCTGAGGTAATCATCTCCTTTTAGCCTATCAGTGGAGCCCGATCAACACCTTCCTTGTTGATAGTGGTGGCCACATGACATTCTGGCCAATTGGTAGAAGTCCTCTGAATGTGGGTTTTCTGGAAACTCTTATCTTCACGACAAACTGATAAAGTGTTAGAAGATAGAAGGCTCTCTGGGACTTCCCCCTTCCTACTGCAAGATGATATCAGGTGCTATGGTAGCTCACTTGATAGCGTAAGGTACCAAGCCTGGGGAAATATTCATACTGGAGACTGGGAGGAAAAAAGATTCTGAGTCATAAGACCAAGGCTAGAACTACCTACGTCCAGCGTTCTGGCTGTG
>LR750050.1:795060-848392 GCA_902729485.2 Mus minutoides
AGATCTGTGCAGTGATGGGTGTTCTGTATATTCAGATGCAGATCTGTGCAGTGATGGGTGTTCTGTATATTCAGATGCAGATCTGTGCAGTGATGGGTGTTCTGTATATTCAGATGCAGATCTGTGCAGTGATGGGTATTCTGTACATTCAGATGCAGATCTGTGCAGTGATGGGTGTTCTGTATATTCAGATGCAGATCTGTGCAGTGATGGGTGTTCAGTATATTGAGATGCAGATATGTGCAGTGATGGGTATGCTGTATATTATGAGTCCTATGCTTAATGCTCAATTCTAGATGGTTTCTGGAAACAGCAAGCACACACTGCTGTGCCTAGTGATTATTTTTCTAGAATGAAAAAAATTGAAAATGTCTGTCAGATGACATCTTAGACATTTAACCCCATTTATGTATTTTATGTGAAAAAATCTAGAAAAACAACTTAGTAGAACCAAATATTCCCCCCCACACCACACACATAAATACAATTTTTAAATACACGTACATTTGGTTATAATTTTGTGTGTTCAAGCAATTTTTGTACAAGAGACATATACATAGTCTTGCAGAAGGCTTAGAGCCTCAAATTATAGCATTTTAAAAACAGATCGGCATTTTTATTCCTATCAATTTAGTTGTTTTCTTAGGCCTCCTATGTCCCCTGTCTGATCAGGCACCTCGGGCCAGATAGATTCTTGGTGACTGAAGCCAAGTAGATAATCTCTCATGGAGCAAGTGAAGCCCCCAGAGCCTGCTGTCACTGTGGCCAATGTTAAATCTCTTGATCCTGTGGACTTTAGAATATTTGGTCTTGCCGAGGCTGCTGTGGCTTTGTGGGATATGACCCAGTGGCTTGAACACATCAAAGAACTGCCCTGTGTCCTACAGACTGAGCTTCAATAAGAGAGCCTGCTGCTGCTGCTGCTGCTGCTGCTGCTGCTGCTGCTGCTGCTGCTGCTGCTGCTGCTGGTGAAGCCTATGTCTTAACTGAAACAGAGAGCCTGGGACTTTGGAGTCCCAGAAAGCCAAGTCTGAATCCACACGTAAGGAGGAGTTTATTACGTCATCCCACATAATAAGAAGCTGGGAAGTAACGCATTTCAAGGCCCGCAGAGCTAACCTTTTCCCAGTTCTGTGATCTTTTCCTGAACCATCCTGTCACCACGGCTGATGTTTCAGGCATCATGATGTTTCCACTCATCTTCCTTGAGATGAAGAAAGAATTTTCTTTGAAATCAAGGAGGAATGGTTTCTTTCCTAGAAAGTTCTCAGAAGACTCCCCGACTCTCAGAAGACTAGCCAGACAATGGTAGAAAACAGTCTTTAACCCAGTGGCTGATTTGGGCAATAGAGTTGCTGTGACTCAGTATTATGTTAATGGTCAACTCCTAGAGGTTTAAAGGGGCATCTCGCTGAACTCAGAGGACAGCGTAAACAAGGCCAAAGTTCAGTTAAGCAACAATTGCAGTGGATGGCCGTGCACGGGCATCCGATTCTGATCACTAATAAGTGCTACAAATGATTTCAGCTTGAGGTGTGTGTTCACGTTTGTGCATGCTCGTGTCTGTGCGCAGAGGCCAGAGAACAAGATATGTTGTCACTACCCTGATACCGTCTGCCTTGATTCTAAGACAAAAATCTCTCATTGGCCTGAAACCTGCCCAAGAAGGCTGGGTAAGGTTAATCATTGAACTCTGGGGGATCTGTCAGTCTCTGCCTTCCTGACTCTGGGTTTTACGTACACTCTATGAGTTTGGGCTGTTTTGACATGGGCTCTTGCTATTGAACTCAGGTCCTCATGACCATGATGTAGGTGCCTACTGACTGAGCCATCTGCCTAGCCCGTGTCTTTTGAGACACTGCAGAAGAGAAGATTCTTTGTTTTGCACCCTACCTTCCCTTTAAAGAAGACAGACATATTCTGTTTAAATAGTACAGAAGTTACAGGTTATTTGTACTACTAAAAAGAAAAAATAATCCTTTTGAGACAGGGTTTTTCTGTTTATTCCTGTCTGTCCTGACACTAGCTCTGTAGATTAGCTTGGCCTGGAACTCAGGGATCTGCCTGCCTCTGCCTCCTGAGTGCTAAGATTGAAAGTGTGCACTCCCATGCCCTGCTTGAAAAGAAAACTTCTCCCCACAACACAATGTTTTTATTAATTATTTGGGCACCCCACAGAAAACCCCCATGGAGTCCAATTCATGTTGCCTGTATACTCACTGGCGCATGATCAAACTCCAATAGCCAGCACTTTAAAGAAACGGAGTCATGTGGTCTGTAAACACTCCCCGTCCAAAGCCATCAGCTCTTAAGAGCTACATACACTCCAGCATCTTTATTCCAGTTGGTAAGGACTGTTCAATAGCTTTCTGTCTGGACCCTTTCTTTCTTTCTTTCTTTCTTTCTTTCTTTCTTTCTTTCTTTCTTTCTTTCTTTTCATTTTTTTTGGGGGGGGGATAGGGTGAGGTGAGGAGGTTATCACAGAAGCCTTCAACGTCTCTCATTCTCAGTTATGAGTCCGTAGCCATCAGCATCACTGCAAAAGATGTTTTCTTTTCTGTAGCAGCTGGTGTCGGCAGGGACCACAGACACCAAAATGCCCTAAGCTTTCCATCGACAGAGAACACAGCAACTGAGTATGAAGTACTGCTTCTGAGTTTACACATCTGTCCTTCCGTCTGTCCACCCTTTGCTCTCCCTTGCTGGTAAGCTTGGGGCAGCTCAGTGCTGAGGTAATCATCTCCTTTTAGCCTATCAGTGGAGCCCGATCAACACCTTCCTTGTTGATAGTGGTGGCCACATGACATTCTGGCCAATTGGTAGAAGTCCTCTGAATGTGGGTTTTCTGGAAACTCTTATCTTCATGACAAATACTATTTCACAATCTTCTATCTTCCGAGAGACCCTGAAGGGGGAAGGATGACGTTCTACTATAGTCCACGATACCATCGAGTGAACTATCGCATTCCATGGTTCGGACCCCTTTATAAGTATGACCTCTGACCCTCCTTTTTTCTAAGACTCAGTATTCTGGTTCCGATCTTGATGGATGCAGGTCGCAAGACCGACACTGAGATCACTGAATGGCCTCATTGTTTAAGTGACTGAGGCTGGCTCTCCCATTTCTTGCATCTCAATGCATTGATGGTACAAATGACAGTGTCCCCCTGAACAGTATCTTGTGCGGGTACCATAGCTTTTCTTCACCTTCCTCCTCAGTAATGCTTTAGTTATGGAGACTGAGTGGCTAGACCACAGCTTCTGGGGCCTCAGGACCAAGTCGGATGACCCCTGTCCTTACCCACTCTTAGCACTTTAGAATCCACCTGATTTTCTTTATTTTTTTTATCTAAGTTTTTATTATTACTTTATTGTTGCTGTTATTGTTTGTGTGTGTGTGTGTGTGTGTATGCATGAGTATATGTCATGCCATATCTGTGGAGGTCAGGGGGTAGTGGGAGTCAGTTCTTTTCTGACTCGGTCCTGAGGCTCGAACTCAGGTCATCAGGCTTGGTGGCAAGCACCCTTCCTTGCTGAGCCAGCTCACCATCAGAGGACCCTCCACTTGATTTTCTAACTTCTTATGTTTTCTATTCTAACTAGACGCAAAAGCTTCAGGTCAGAGGCTGGACCCCTTTCTCTTCCAGCGTCTATGCTTATATACTGTGCAGATAGATGATTCTCAATGGCTGGGACAAAATTAGTCTTTCCAAGGCATCTTCCCTTTCTCCACAGCAGCACAGAGAGAGGCAAGCATCTGGTTCATCTTCCAGAGACGCACATTCACAGCCTTCTCGGTTTTTAACTGGAGAACAGGAGACCTGGGTGTCCTACGGTGATCTATTCATGTGAATTACTAACTCTGGAGTGGGAGCTCATCTGGATCTTGTTTGCCTCACTGCTGTTTCCATCTCCACACTGCTTAGATGCATGGGGCCCGTGATGGTTGGCTTGGGACTCCCTTCCACAGGTGTCATCAGTCCGTTTCACGTTAGTTTGGCATGATTTACTGAAGTGGAACTTTTGGTACACCTGTCTTGTGTTGGGGAGGTGTGGATGGGATGGAGCTCAGAGCATTGCCCAGGCTGGTAAGCCCTCCCACCATATGTCCTACCCATAGCCCTACCTTTGAGGGTCCTTATTGCCTGGGTAGCATCTGGATTAATGTCACCACAGGCTTTGCCTTCACCTCTCCGAGGTTGGACTACCTCCCTTCCCAAAGCCTGCCCCTCTCCAAGCACAAGAGCCTTTTGTGGGCCCCAAGATGTCATTCCAACACAGAGCTTTGTGCTGGCAACTGTGGGTTCTCCTTAAGGTAACTGTGGGTGGCCCTCCATTTATTTCCCTGCTTCCCTTTTGTTTCCGTGAATTCTGTCCCCCCCCCACCCCTCCCGAGGCACATGCCGTCCGTGTCATCTGAATGACACTTAGAGGAAGGATCAGGAGTTTGTTGTTTCGTTTCCAGCATAAATCAAAACTTTGTGTTCACGCGGCGATGCGAGCAGATCCAGGAATAGCTTTGGGATTGCTAAGTGTCTGGAGAGCACCGACTACAGACATGTTTTGAAGCTGGTCATAACAGTTGCTACAGCTGTTAACAGTTCTCCAAAGAATAGCAGCATTATCCAGCAAGCCTTAAAATGTGCCGGACTTGCATTGCACAGAAGTCACACTGGGATAGATGTGGACCCCCCCCCCCTTTCTGAAACCTAGCCATAAAGTCTTCAATAACTTAGAGAAATTCCTTTCAGTTCTGAATTCAACATGAAGGACATTGTGTTGTGACAAACCCATCTCGCAGCCCATGAACGTTGTCTTTGTGTGAGTGGATGTACGGGTTGTACTGTTATGTTTTTATTTATTCTGCATTCTTTATTCTAATGTCCTTTCCTTTTCCCTGACCAGAAAGATTGTTATTGAGCCCTTCACAAAGCTGAAATCCTGCAGTGTGTTAAAAAAATGTTAACAATTCAAAGAAGTTATAAAAATTTATAAGTTGGCAGAATGCTTGGGAAATAGCTGCATATTTTAATATAAATAGGTAATGCAAATATTTGTTCATTGCATTGAAAGATGAGTCTCTGTTTTCCAAAAGGCCCTGCTATTTAAATTTGATTTATTTGATTACATTGAAATAGTGTCCATCATGAATGAGCCCAAAGATGAAATGCCACCATTGTTGGCAAATGAAAGAAAATAAGTTAGATATGTGGCTGCATTGTGTGGCTATAAACAGTTTCTGCCCAACAATGGGGGCTGCTTTGTGATTAGAGTTCTCATGAAGGTGACTTGCCTTTAATTTTTTTTTTGAGGTTTGCAATTTGAGATTAAAGTTTGATATTTTAGAAGACTATTAGCTTGCTCCCTCCCTCCCTCCATCCCTCCCTCCCTCCTATCAGTTTTACTGACTCTTTAGTAAACAAACTCACAAGACTGAAGAAATGAGATGGCTCACCAGGTAAAGGTGCTTGCGGCCAAAGCTGACAGCCTGAGTTCGAACTCCAGGACCCATATGATAGGAGGAGCAAACTGACTCTTGGAAGTTTAACTCTGACTTCCATACATACTCAGCAGTGTGCACAATTACACACACATGCACACATGCACACACACACACACACACACACACACACACACACACACACACAAAGGTACTTAAAAGTTTGTAAGTGGATTGGCAGGTTGAGATAGACATGCGTTGACTATTTTGAAGGGATAAATACATCTCACATTCCCCAGCACTGACCTTATCAGCCACCACCCTGGGGATGGGAGAGACTAAGAGGGACAGGGAAAGGATGAAGGCTACATCCAGGACTGAGCATCATCTGGACAGCTATTGGCTGCCAACCCACACTATGTCAGGCTCACCATCCAGGCTTGGGAAACACACTACCCCTGACCCACAGATCTCTGAGGCTTGTGAGAACCCAGGACACCTGAGGAGTCTGGCCTTCCTTGTGGGAAAAGGCTTAAAGAGGAATGAAGTTGATAATGTTTCCCAGGGAGAGCACAGAATAGAAGCTTTTGCTTTCCCTAAATGAAGAGATCCTCATTTGACTAATAAGTAATAGCAGCAGTTGGAAGGCCTACAACATGCCAGGCATCAGCCATCTTACTTAAAAGGAAGCAACAGAGCTGAGCCTGTGGTACTTGTCTGTAATTGGGAAGCTGAAGCTGGAGCACTGACAGCCAGTGGCTGACATCCATTACACAGAGAGAGCTCGTCTCAAGAAAAACGACATGGGCCTTGGAGAGGTGGCTCTGTGGTTAAAAGTATCTATTGCTCTTTCAGCAGACCCAGGTTCAGTTTCTAGCACCCACACGGTGGCTCACAACCATCTGTATGTAACTCTAGTTCGGAGATCTGACTTCTGAGGGCACTGGGCATGTGTTTAGTGCAGGCAAAACACTAATACACATAAAATAAATAGATCTTTTAAAAAAAATTAGCTGTAGCATGGACAACAGCGGGAATTCTAGAAATAGTCCAAGAAAAGATAAAACCTAGGCTGGAGGTGTCCCAGGAAATATATAGGGAAACTACTTTAGTCCTGTTATATTCAGACACTGGTATCCTGGGTGTTGTTGGCATCTTGCTCTGGCTTCTTCTGGTCTCCATAGTCTCTGTGGTCTCCAATGAAAGGATTCCAAGGAGACACACAGCGTAGAGTATAGAACATGCTCTCAGAGAAGAAGCCAGAGTGCAGGGAATTTTTTTCTCAAGGAAGGATGTGTCGCATCCATCATGGAGTCTCACGGTGCTATCAGATGCCTGTGCATGCTTGTGTTTGTGTATGTGTGTGTGTGAGGGGATGCATGTATGTAGGTATGTGTGTATTGGTGTGTGTGTGTGTGTATGTGTGTGTGTATGTGTGTATCCAGCCATATTGTTAAATATGGTAGTAAAAGGGTATTGAGGGCAGATGAGGGAGACCTGTTGGCACGTGGCAGTCACCCCTGCCTCATCTCCATTTCCTATCATCACTCGGGTTCTCTACCAACTTTCAATGCCAACCCTTTCTGAATGCACTGAGACTCTGGACCAGGGACCTGTCCTCCCTCACCCCGTGGTCACCTCGTGGTGGGATAGGACTTTTTTTTTTCTCATAATTCCCTCTGTCATTTGGACAAATCTCCGAGAGGATTTGCCTACAGTCTCCATTACTGTTAATAAACTAGAAATAGTGGCTATGTGGACTAGAGTCTATTCTATCCTGCCCAACTGAAACAACACTAGCTAAAGGGGGGTGTGGGGTGGGAACCCTAAAGTTAAGTGGCTGACGGCTGGATATGCCACCTTCCCTGGGTGTTGGTCAATGTTCAAACAGGACTTGGCAACAGACTAAGGAAGCCTGATAGGAGATCTGGGATTGAGTCTGGGGATCATTGGGCCCACTTTTTTATTTGTATAGAGACTTGGGCCCATGGCAAGGAAATTGCTGCATTAAATCCCCGGCTCTTTCACTATCTGGCCATGTCATCTAGAAAAACGCATTTGTTCTTTCTGAAGTGTAGGGTAGCAACAGGGCCACTTGTCATCTTCAGCCAAGTAAGTGAAACAGCAGGAACATGGAGAATGGAGTCTGGCTTGGTGTAATTGGTGTTTGCTGCCCAGGTCCTGCCCCGCTGCCTTCACAGAGCTAGCCACTGGCAGATCCAGGCCCAGACCGGCTGCATTTTTCCAAAGGGTGAGCTTCTGTGGTATCCAGAATCTCCTCATGCAGCCTCATGGGATACCTGCATTTCCCACACTGCTCCGGTGCTATTTTAAGAACTTTCTGCCTGGGGACAATGGGCTCTGGCTGGCTGCCTCGAACTTCACAGTCTGTTCTCGGGGGTGGGTGGCTTCTGTGTCCTGTCTGTCTGCCTGTCTGTCTGTCGAGTCAGTGTCTCCAGGTACTTGGTACATCTTGCTTGTCTAGTACATAGGGTCACAAACTTAGGACTGAGACCGGAGATGCCGTAGCTACTTACTAGGGACAGGTTCTCCGTTCCCCTCAGCTTCGGTCTGTGATGTTGGAGGAAGTCTGTAATCATTAATCTCTGCCTCCTTTGCTCTCCTGTCCAATGTTGATTGGGAATGTTTATTTCACAGTACTCAGACAGGACCTTCAGGCTAAGCACAGGGAGTTGCCCATATTCTATACACAGGAGAGTCCTGTAACTTTTAACCCAGCTTCATAAATTCAGAGGAGACTTAGGATACAGAGAGCAAGGAATTGCAATTTGAAATGCAATGATATTTTAAGTAACCACAGAAAGATAATAGGTCAAAATTTCGAGTTAGTTGGAAGGATAGTTTGATTCTTAGCAGTCAAAGGAATTGACAATGGCTTTCAAAACACACACATGCACATATATACACGCACATACACACATATACACACACATACACACATACACACATGCACACACACGCACATACACACATATACACACACACACACACACACACACACACACACACACACACACACACACACGCTTTGCAGCCACCAACTCTTGGAAGACTATTGAGTAGTTCCTGCTGTCTTCCCAGCACCAGGCTGTTATAGAAATAGGATCAGTGTTAGGTGCCTGGCAGACTGTGGAGCTGATCACATGACTGGAATAAAATGGGAAATCGGGTCAGAACATTTGATCTACGGTTTCATTTCCTCCTATGGCGTTCCTCCTTCCTTGACTCTGGGTTTGATGGATTGCTCGATCCAGTTAGCCACTGTTAAGCATCTGTCTTGCAGATGGCAAATGGGGACTTCATCAGTCCTTTGTCGGGATTGTGATGGACATGTAACAGATAGTCCATTAGGACTTCCAGTGCCCTCCCCGGGGGTCTTGAGTACTCCTTCAATCTTGATGCCCCACACTCTCAGTAGTATCCAGTCTACTCAGATCCTCCTTCCCTCCTGTCCCCACGGTAAGATTTCCTGCTCACATCTGGTTTTATCCCAATATTCTTTCCTATGAACCAGGATAGCATACTCTCTATTAGCTCATGGATAGATGTGGGTTAGGAGAGATTCCTTTACACCCCGCAGTGACAGGCCAGCCTGAAAGGAACTCATCAAAGCAGGCTAATGGCAGTTACAGACATAGCACATTCTCAAAATGAAGGGTCTTCCAGAAATGATCTAAGCCTCTGAAGGGAGACTGAGGCCGGAGGGAAGAAGCAATAGAGGATTCCAGACAGGTTGAGGTCAGGCGTAGGAGACCAGGTTACCATCATGCTTCTTGTCTGACATACCTGCCCAGAAGACGCCAGAGAAGAAAGGGGTCATTTCAGATGATTCACGGATCTTTTCATAAACAAATCTATTTTTCCTTGTAGGGCTCTGGGTGACTAGACAGAGATAATAAGATAAAAAAAATAACCCTTTTCCTCTAAACGACTGGTTAAAGTGTGGTACAGTCTGTGAGTTACTCAAGGTATTATTGTGCGATGGGTTATCAAAGGCCTATGCGAAATGTGTGGGACTTTTATGAGCTTGTTTTTATTATAGTAGACTGTCTGAGGGCCCCTTTTGTACAAAGAGCTTTGAGAGTTCTAATGAGACCCCATAATCATCCGTGTGATTACGAAGGTCAAATTGTGCAGAACAAACCCCAGAGCTATTTTTGACCAAATTAGTGGATGATGAACAGAACAGTATATATATATATATATATATATACACACACACACACACACACACACACACACACACAAACACACACACACAGAGTTGTTGTTGTTACCCTTTCAGCCCTTTATTTTTCTCACTTCTGTTCTCTGATATTGTGGCCATCTGATCTTCCCCGGGACAACAGGGATAATGCCTAAAAGCCACAAAATGTCCAGGGTAATCAAGAAAACGGTTCAACTCCTTTTCAATCAAGAAGAAAAAGAAATGAACTTTCAGGTTGAAGGAAATGTGATAGCTAATGGAACAGTTGTCTGTATACCAGCCTAGCCATAACTAGAATTTACTTTCCTGAAGGACAGAGTCCCGCAAACAAAACCCCCCAGTGTCTCTGAAGGTCTTAATGCCTACCCCCCCCCGCCCCCATCCATCCCCGTTGTCAGTGTTGGAGCTGGGTTCGGCTGAGAAAGTTTTCTTTCACTGGGTTCAAGGTGAAGGACAGAGGTTCGCTAGGTTTCTGACAATAACTGGCTAAGCAGTGACCTCAGTTTGCCAAAGAGATGTTGCTCCAGTGTGTCTATGCCTGCCCATGTAGCCTGAGTCCCCCTGGTTGTCCTTCCAATGCGAGGCCTGTGCTTTTGGTATTTTTTTTTTCCCTAGACAGGGTTTCTCTGTATATCCCTGGCTGTCCTTGTACTCACTCACTCTGTAGACCAGGTTGGCTTCGAACTCAGCGATCTGCCTGCCTCTGCCTCCCGGGGAGGGGGGGGGGAATTAAAGCCGTGTGCCACTACCGCAGGGCTGCCTTCACTCTCCATCTTAAGCATTCCATCTTAAACTAAGAAATGTGAGGTTAGAAAAGCAGTGGTCTGTTTCCTTCCTCCTATGAACCAAGGTGGTGAAAGGACTTCGTGTTCATTATTCACAGGATGGGCTTAGAGATAAAGGTTATTGAAGTTCAAACTGAACGAAAGCTCCAGTGCGCATGTCCTAGTGAGGCCTTTGAGGGGCGGGGTTAAGCAGCACCTGCCTTCTGCTTCCAGTTTTCTAGTATTTCCTCTCAACACTGGGGTCCTGAACTTGCTGCAAAGAGCTTGGAGAGTGGACACGGGGAAGGGAATGGACGAATAACAGGCTCGTTTTACAAAGATATTGTGGCCATGTAGCTTGACTCATTGCCCCTTGGGACAGTACAGTTGCTAGAATTTCAGATTCCGAGTCACTCGATGCTCTGTAGCCCAAATGGGGCTTCTTGCCACTTTAAATCTCTTCTCTGTACCACCGGTCTGCTGAGGGCTGTGTTCTAGCAGCTAAGTAATTTGTAGCCAGAAAGCCTTCCTCTGGTGAGTGACAGATGTCCCAGGGTGCTCCTGTGGCCTTACCAGACCGAGACTGACACCCGGGCCCCTGTTTGTCTGTCCGCACTATCTACATGATAAAGCTTTAGTGACTTTCTTCCCAGACCTCCCTACGGCATTTGAAATTCACAGGGTGCAGCCACAAGTTGCAAAGCTGAAACAGCGTGATGGTGGGCCCTGTGGAGAAAGGCATGATGGGAAACTGCCTGAGCAACACAGAGGCTCTATAAGCAGCGCATTGCCAGCAGGTGGGACACATTAGGACTTTCAGGGGCACCTGGTGGGTTTGCCATTATGGTCCTGTTTCCCATAAAAGTAAATATTTAAAAAATTGCACCATATGGCTCTTTGACAAACAAATATCATTGTTATCTATCACAGTATTTCCTTTGTCTTGAAAAAAGTGCAGTGTTTTCTTCCAATTTGAAAAGTAAAAATTTTCATGGGTACTCCAAAAGTTCTATGGGATGTTGACCACGTGTTGTATCGGATGTGTTAAGTTGGCCATACTAGCAACAAGCAAACGTCTATATCCTCAAGACGGACTGAAGCCCAATGGTTACAAATAGGAGGAATTTTATTACTCTAAGTGGTACGTGTTACACGCTACATATTATACAAGTGGGCATAAAAGTGAGAAAATGAGAGAGCTTAATTCTGCAGACAAATCCACATGTCAGTGCCTCCCGACTAGCAATGGTCTGTCTGTAAAGACTTCGGCATGCCTAAGCAAAGCTTAAAAGGTTGGTTTCAGAGACAGGCCAGAGAGTTTATAAACATCAAGGTGCTGTGTGCTGTGGCCTTTGGTCAGGATCCTGCTTCAGTCAACCACAGATTTGTGCAAAAGTCTGTCTTAGGCAAGTTGTTTCTTTCTGTGCTGTGACTTCCTTCTCTTTACAAGATGGGATGACAGGAGTCCCATGGAGGGCGTGAAATGAATTGTGTTTGCAAAGCCCTCAGTGCAATGCCTGCAATACTGTATGTTTTCGGTGTTAGTTGCTATAATTGCTGTTATAATTGCTATAATTATCATTATGAAGTTATCTCATTCGACAGATAGAGAAACTCAGGATTCTCCATCATTTTGCTAGGCCATCATTTTGCTAAGTTCAGACAGGTAGCTAAGGGAGGAAGAAAAAAAAAAGAAGTCAGAGGTTGGAATTAAGCAATCATTTGTGAAGAGAAGGAGTGGGAGGGAACTTAGAAGGTTCAAAGAGAATTGAAACATAGAAGTCTTTTTTATCCTGCCCTATGTCTTGGGTATGAACTATGACCTTTCCAAAATGCCCGTGCTTCCTAAGCTACCTTCTTCTGGTGGCTTGGCCATCTTGGAAGCTCTCGGGTCTGCTGCTCCTTTTGTGTTCCAGGAAGACTTTCATAGTAGCCGAGTGTGTTGTCACAAGGCCTATTTTAACCTCACACCATCTCATTATGTAAACATCATATCATCTCAGATGGACGACTATAGTACAGGAGAGAGAGAGAGAGAGAGCAATCACATAATGTTTGTCATTGTGCATGTGACAATTACTCTATTTTATTATCTTCACTGACATCTTGCTGCACTGATTTATAAATTCAGCTCCATCATAGGAACCCGTACATATGGAAAACCGTAGTCTGTAGTGAGTCTGGTATCAATTGCAGTTTCTGGTACCTACCAGAGTCAAGAAATGTGTGCCATGGATAGGATAGCACCAGGCCTCACCTCACAAAGACAGCTGGGGAAAAACACAGACTGCACAAAGAAAAGAAGAGGTCAGAGACAGTCAGTCACAAGGGCAGCGGCGAACCAAAAGCATGGAACTCTGCAGCTCAACAGGCAGGGATGCTTTTTGATGTTTCCAGGAGGAGAAATGACTCTGTTACACAGGAGTACCTGCCATCCTGTAATGCCCAGCAGATACCAGCTGATTCATCATACCTGAAATAGGATAGAGAAATCACCACCCAAAACACAGAGGTAATGTAGCCATTTTAATAGCACCTTCAATGTCAATAGCATTAATATTACTGTATTTGGTGTTCCTAATTATAAAAAAAAAATGGACTTTTTTTTGGGGGGGGAGTGGTAAGTGTATGTTACCATAGTGCAGCTACTGTCTTAATCGATGGATAATGAAACTGAGTTTGGCTGATTTACCAAAATTACACGTCTAAGTTTGAGGCCTTCAGTAATAGATCTTAGATTGATGCTGTCTGCTGAATCCTTCACAAACTCTTCAGATTGACCATAACAATCATTAAGTGTGGGCCAGGGAGGAGGCTCAGCAGGTACTTGCCACCAGGACTGACAGCCTAACTTGGGACAGACAGAGCCAACTCAGTCAGGTGTCTTCTGACAGCCACATGCTCTCCGTGGCACACATGTGGCCCCCCACCAACGACAAAATATAATTAAAACAACAGTAATTGTGTCTGTTGAGCTGTTCCTGTGTCTTTGGCCCTGTGCCAGTAACTTGCCTCCCAGTGCTTCCCACGCTTCTGTCACAAGGTGTACGCTCCCAGCCCCTTCAGGAGTTCAAGAAGCTCAGACTCACAGAGACCACGTGACTTGTGACTTATTCATCATCCTGATGTAGGAAATCAAGTTCTCACTGAAGGTCTGCTCGACGTTGTGGGACAAGATCTTTGTGTCTGGTCCTTGCTGAAGATTGGGATTTGAGTGCATATAATTTTAATCTTTAGTGAGTCTCAGGCTGTGGGATAGGGAAGTACAGAATGCCGCAAACCAGAGCCCAGTCAGGCTAGAAAGATGGCGCCATTTATACAGATGAGCTGAAATGTAGGCTTTTCAGAAATGGGTCTGAGGCATAGAGGCAGGGCACAGCCCACCCCTCCTTATCAATCAGTGTAAGACCTCGGGTGTGGGGCCCACCCCGGGGCCTTGAAGGTCTAGGCTACAGAGTGTCAAGCTCTGTTTTCAGCTGAAGATCAGAGGAGCCTTCAGGCCTCAGCCCAAGTAAGGACTCCACTAGTGCCTTGTCTCAGAACGGCTTTAGGGGTTCTTCACATTACTCTCTGCTGCCTGTTCTCTTGAGGGCTTCAATGTACACCGTGTTGAGTGTAAGACTCTCTCTGGCCCTCAGAGAAAGATCAGAATGTCAGGACTCAGAGACAAGCTGTGAATTGGTCTTTCATGCAGAGCTCGGTTCACAAAGCCAGACCTCAGCCTTACCCCATTTCCAAGGACTCATTCATTGTGAGGACTTGCTTAGATGTGAAAATAGCCCTCAGTTCTTCCCCCGGCCCTTTTCCACATTGCCTTTGTGGGCCTGAATATCTCTGAAGATTGTGGGTTTGATAAACAAACAATAAACAATATTTTTTTGAGAAGCGAAAGTTTCTATGAACCTCCTGAGTCGAGTTCAGAGTTTTGAAGGACCCTGCACTGCCTGGTGGCAGGCACACGGGGCTGTGGTGGCCAAAGTGGGACTCTCCGTTCATTCACTACTGTTTTGTGGCAGCTAACTGGAAAACACCTATCATCTATCGCCCCTGCAGTGGAGGGTTGATTAAACAACCCATGGCACTGTTTTCCTTATAAGCCACCTTAAAAGTACCCATGAGGCCTTGCCCTTCCCATTGAGCTAATCACATCCATTTTCAGTATGGTTCCTCTCCACCACAGTCCAAAAAATATCTAGGCATCTTGCCTTACTCTTCCCATGTTTCACAATGGACATACATAACCTCAGACACTTCAACGATTGTTTTCGGTTTGGTTTGGTTCTTTCAAAGGAATAGATAAATCATCCCCGCTACTGTGATAAGAGAGGAGATGAAGGAAATGACAGTTTTTATCTTTTATTCAGGTAGCCTAAATTTACATGAGACCACAAAGAGTTCCTGACAGGATGTTATTGATCGCACTCACCCAGCTGGGGCTTGAAAGACGGGTCTTCCTGCCGCGTCACGGGGCACCCTCTTCCTCCCATCCCAGCCCTTGAGTCGAATCTGAGATCTTCTGATTCTTCCACAGAAGTAGATGCTTCAGGCAGACATCTGCCTTGGGCAGATTTCCCCCAAAACGTTCCCCAAGGGCTTTCTTATCTCCACGCTTCCCATCTGAAGACCGGGTGAGGCATGGTGGTACATGCCTTCAATCCCAGCACTCAGGAGGCAGAGGCAGGTGGATTTCTGAGTTCGAGGCCAGCCTGGTCTACAAAGTGAGTTCCAGGTCAGCCAGGGCTACACAGAGAAACCCTGTCTTGAAAAACAAACAAACAAAAGACCCGCATAATCTTGAATCGCACCTTTCTGAGGGAGGTGCTATTTTTAATCCTCCTTTTGTAGGTGAGGAGGGTAAGAGCCTGACCTGTGGTTTACCCAAAGCAAAGGGAAACCGGGCAAACCATCCTCCTTTCTTCCTACTTCCTGCCTTGTTTTCATTCAAGCCCCAGATGTTAGCGCTTGCTACGTGCCCAGCAAGCTATGAGATAGGAGGATTGGAGCTGACAGTAGACAGAACCTCTGTCCTCGTTTAAGGTTTGTGCATCCCATTTCTTCCTTGCGGACTCTCCCCAGACACTTTATCTGCTTTCTAACCCTTCAAAATGATAGTCATCCACGGTCTTTTCAGTTTAGTACACCTGAATTGTTTCAAAATTCCAAGTTTTATATGTCGATTTAGTGTTTCTGTTTGAGGCCCTGCTGGGCTTATTGGTGATGCCTGTATTTTTTATGAACCTCGGAGTAGCTGGTGCAGACTTGCCTCCTGTGGACAGTCACTGAAGTCAATTACTGTTATCTCCTAGGCTGTGCTACACACACACAAATATACAGAGATGGGGGAGTAAAAAGGGGAGGGGGGAGAGAGAAACATATTCAGGGAGAGAAGGAGGGATTCGTGGTGATTCATTGAGATTATTGGAATCAGTTCAAGAAGATTTTTTTTCCTGATGAAAGCATTATTAAAAAGTTGATTTTTTTCCCAACAGAAATAATCATGAAGCCAATTCAGGTTTTCCTGATCAAGTTTGCAATTTGGGAGGGGACTATCTGAACACCCCCCCCCCCAACCATGATCCTGTGGACTTAAGGGGCCAGTCTAGGCTTAGCAAAACTTTGGACTTTAAGGAAAGCTTATGGATGCTTTAGTTGGGGGCAGCTAAGTTCACAGTTTCATTGGCTTCCCACGATACCAATCCTCACGCCAGATGGTGTAAGGAAGCTGGCGCTCACTGGCTTGGCCTTCATCTGCCCTATGGGAGCACAACTCAGGATCCATTTAGAATGGAGATAATAGGTCTGGTCATTTCCATGATATCTCTAGTTATATACTGACATATCTTCCAGGGAAATTTCCATTGCCCCCATGTGTTGAGACCTGGAATAGTGACACAGAGATTTGGGGCAGAGGGTCTATCTTCAGATTGATTGTCTCATCACTAGGAGAGAGCTGAGGAGAAGCAAGGTTGGAGACAGAGTTGAAAGTTGGTGCACGTAGAATTCTCCCAGATCCTACAACTCAATGAAAGGAACTTGACTGCAATTTGCCCCAGAGCTGTCAATAATCCTAAAAACGCAGACAATATACCATTGATAAAGACACAGACTCCCAATAACTGTTAAAAGAAAGACATCCTTCCTCCAAGTCTCTGAATAAAAATGATAAAATGATTATCACAGAAAGAGCAAAAATGGGAATAAACATCAGGTAGGTATGTCAGGCAGTTAATAAATGTATTGGGGCTGGAGACATAGTTCCCAGTGGTTAAGAATGCTTACTGGTCTTGTAGACCAGAGGTTCTAAACCTTCCTGACACCGTGACCCTGTAATACAGTTCCTCATGTTGTGGTCACCCCAACCGTAAAATTATTCCATTGCTACTTTATAACTGTAATTTTGCTACTGTTATGAGTCATAATGTAAATAATCTGATATGTGACAATTAAGGGGGTCCCGACCCACACATTGAGAACCACTGTTGTAGAGAATCTATTCCCAGCACCCACATGGTAGCTTACAACCATTTTGTAACTCCATGTACCAAGGGATCCTGTGCTTTCTCCGGGCCTCTGCGTGTGCCAGGAACCCATGTAGTGCATTTACATGCATGCAGGCAAAAACATATGTACACATAAATTAAAAGTAAGTAAGTCTAGATATACATTATCATTTTGCAATGTGTTATACTCTTTGTCAACATTTATGGTTTACAATTTTTTGTGATTCACTTTCGAATGGTCAACAAATATTTACTTTCATACTTAAGTTTATTTGCAACCTTGTATGCTTCAAGGAGCACCCCCAGATATACTCCATCTTTTCAAGGGCTAACCCCCCTACCTTCTTCAGGTAACATTCAGTGTCAAATGAAGTATGTGGTATTCAAATGTCCCTCGATAGCCTGGTCTGCTTCCCCCCAACCCCCAAGATTTTTTTTCACTGTCAGATATTTGATGCCCCTGTCTCCTAGGCACTGGCACATGATGGTTTCTTGCTCTTTCAATAGATCGTGAGAAAGCCTCAGGGAGGTATAACCAGGAGGTTAGAGGCTTTCCCATGCATACTTCATATTTTCATTCATGTCACGGGCACCTCACCATCTACTTACTTTCAATGGTCTGTCCCCTTGGTCCCTTTGGGTCTGGGCAGTCAATGAGATCAGAGCAACAGCTTGGTAGGCTGTGACCATAATGACACTGCTCTATAGATTCAAGCGTGCCAGGCACCATGTCTGTTCACAATCCCTTGTTCAGAACTAGCAGAATCATCGCACACAGGGAGACTGAGACATTATGAACATACGAATAGTAACATCCCACTATGGGGACCGCACTAGACATGCAAAAATAAAATGATAATTTTTTTGGTAGATAGGAGTGGCTTCATGAGGGGATTGCCACAGTCGCCCAATGTGTGTTTTGTAATGGAATGTGCTACTGTGCTTTGGTGGGAAGGGAGAGGGCCATCAGTTTTATTAACTCTCTAAGAGGGTTTGAGAATAGCATCTGCCTCGCTTACGGCAGTGCTGATTTTCAGGGCCAAGGGAGAGCAAAGTCAGAGTTTATTGTGCTCACTCAGATGCTATACAAATGAAAGTACCAATCTTTTCTTCTTTGGCCCTGTCTTGTCCGATGCTCCGAACGAATGAAAAGATCAAGTGAATATCAGTCAAGGTGACATGCTGCCTTTGCCTGCCTATAAAATGGATAAAGACGCTGATGTTCCTGTTACTAGGAGACCAGAGAACCTTCTCAGTCAGTCTTCTTCCAGACACTATTGATTGTGGATGGGTGTGGGGCACACCCTGATACATGCATAGAGGTCAGAGGACAACTTCTGGGAGAACTCAGGTTGTCAGGCTTGGCCACCAAGGCTCCCGAGTAACACGAATCTACCACACCAGCCCTGGATAGGTTATTTGTAGTGCACACTGCTCTGTCTTGGGCTTTGGAAGAACCTCTCCCAGGATGCATGCGGAGGATAGACAGTCTAATGTTCCTACTTACTGCAGTAGAATCTACAATTTGGGGGAAAGCTAGCATCATCGCTAAGGAGAAGTCAAGTGAGTTTCTGAGTTTATCGCTTTCCGTCCTTAAGGGTGACAGTAGTCTAAAAAGCTGATGCTCTCTGCAGGGGCTTTGATTCTGAGAGCTTAATATCCTGGGGTTTTGTGCATAGGGCATATGCTAAACTGTGGAGTGGGAGGGGCTGCCTGAGAGAGGTGGGTTTGCACAGACATCTGGAAGGAGACATTGAGGTTAGAAGCTGGTGAAAGTGCTTGGTACATTCTTCCCAATTCCTTGTCCTGGTGAACTTTGGGGACCAAAGGTCTGGGTGGATTTAAGGCCTTATACATTGCATCTTTCTATACCCCAAGCAATCCTTGTAGGTAAGTCTTCTGTTAAGGCAAGGCCCCACTGCAACAAAAAACAAGGCAACAGAAACGTTTGGTCTGAGAAAAGTTGAAAGCAGTATCCATTAGGCCTGAGGCCCCAGACACTCTAGAGGCTAGAGACATCTTCCTGGGATGAATTGTCTGAATGTGGTGTTTGGGGATTTCCACTTTCTGACACGTGAGTTTCCAATGGCTGCAAATGTGAATCCTTGCATTCTCTCTGCTCTTCCTCTCTTATATGTAGAAGTCAAACATTCCCAGAGACCCAGGAGTCATCTGTGTGACCTTGAAACCATCTCTCTGAGAAGAAAGCAGGAAGTAGAGGATGCCATGGCAACAGATAACAGAAGCCATCATGGAAACGAGCTAACGGACAAGGCTACTCCCTGTGAGTACTTAACCAGCATGCTTATGTATGGTCAGTGGAGATCTGTTCTGACCGGTTGATTTCAATCTCCTCCTGCTCATTAAACTGCCAACCTTGGTCTCATACCTGTTGCCCATTGCTTGACAACAGGAAGTATCATAGACTTCTACTCCCAGCTTGGCCAAGGGGAAGGGAACAAAAGGACTGCCCTGAAATGACGGATGGTTCTTCCCAATGGGACTATCATCAACCAGAAGCGATTGGGTTGACTTTGATGGTCAAAGAGTAATTTCACATCAGCATCTTATGGAATCATTTCAACTCAGTGTAGAGCAAAGAAGAGAGCTCCACAGTTTAGCATCCAAACTGCAGCACCATGAGGTACTGCATCTGAGCATCTTGGATGTCAATGTCTAATGGCTCTCAACAGCTCAGGTGTTGGCCTTCATTTGCTTGGGGAAGGTGAGAAGACTCGTGCTCCGTGATGTTAGAGGATAAGGGCGTGTCGCACTGGTGGAGTTTGGCTTACAGGCTGGCAAAGGGGACATTTACCTTTCTACTTAGTAGGGATTAAGAAAAGCTAATAAAGAGACCCAGTGAAAGATGAGAGGCCAAGCCATACATTTCTTTCTCATGAATTAAAATCAGATCTTGATTTGATTTCAAACAGGAAAAAATATCAAATACAGAGTATTTGATATAAAAGAGTCAAATCCAAATCAGGCCAACTGAGAAAATGAGAAGAGAGGCTGGAAGAAAAGGAAAGGAATGAAAAAAATAAAGGTAAAAGCAAAGGAAAAGGAGAGGAGAGAGAGAAGTGTGCATTATTGCCGTGAGCATGGCCATGCCAGGGACTATACTGCTTCATGGGAATGACAAGGCTTTTATGATTCATAACAGTAGCAAAATTACAGTTATGAAGTAGCACAGAATAGTCTTATGGTTGGAGGTCAGCACAACCCGAGGGACTGTATTATAGGGTCACAGCGTTAGGGAGGTTGAGAACCACTGCTTTAGCAGAGAAGGCAAATATGGGCTTAGGCTGTAGAAATAAGTCTTTGAAAGGACCGCGTGACCATGCCTTCTTCTTCTCTACCTTTTGTGCATCCAAGCCACAAGGTGAGCAGTTTACCCCAGGCCTCATGCTGTGGTGAGCTACCTGGCCGCAGGCCCAGAAGAACAGGACCAATTAATTGCTTGTGGGCTCCAGAAGTGTGAGTTCAAATAAACCTGGCTCAGAACCAATGAGCACGGGTATATGTTACAGTAAAGAACCAATGAGCACAGGTATATGTTACAGTAAAGAACCAATGAGCACAGGTATATGTTACAGAAAAGAACCAATGAGCACGGGTATATGTTACAGTAAAGAACCAATGAGCACGGGTATATGTTACAGTAAAGAACCAATGAGCACGGGTATATGTTACAGTAAAGAACCAATGAGCACGGGTATATGTTACAGTAAAGCTAGCAGATGCGAAATCTCATTGGTCGGGGCTATCTATGCACTTCATGGAGAAACAAAGGGGCATTGTTACCGTGGCTGCGGGTGTTAACATTGGTGGAGGAGGATGGCCATCTCCCTGACGAGGATTCCGAACACCAGGAAACATTCGTACGGCCAGTTTGGGGTTTGGAACACTTCAAGGTGAGAAGGGACAAGACAATGCAGCAGCTACATTGGCTTTTACAAGCATCTTAGGCCAGTACTATATCAGCTCCCCTTTAACTCAAAGTGGAGTTTACTCACCTCTATTTTTAATTTGAAACAACTATGGACTTTCATGTTCAGTTAGCAGCTAGGAAAAAAGAGGCAGGCCTGGTGTCACGGGGCTCTCACTGATGGGCAGGGGAGACTGTCTAACTAGTTTCCTAAGGTCTGTTTTGATTCGAAGAGTCAGAATATTTCTACAAAATTCCACAAGGGAATCAACCAGAGATCCTCTTTATAGCTTGAGAAGTGGACAGAGAATTTTCCTCTCCAGGGACAGCTTTTTGACAGTGTCTGTGGGAATCAGGAAGGTTTTTCTAATCCATGTAGAATCAGAGCCACCTATAGATACATAGGCCCCTGGGGCAGGGAAATAATAATATATATTATTATATATAAATATGCAAACTACTACCCTGTCATATGAATGATTTTATTAAAAACATAAAAACCGGGCTTGCAAGATGGCTCAGCAGGTAAGAGCACTGACCACTCTTCCAAAAGTCCTGAGTTCAAATACTAGCAACCACATGGTGGCTCACAACCACCAGCAGTGAGATCTGATGCCCTCTTCTGGTGTGTCTGAAAACAGCTACACCGTACTTATGTATAGTAATAAATAAATCTTTGGGCCAGAGCGAGCAGAGCAAGCCGAGGTCCTAAATTCAATTCCCAACAACCACATGGAGGCTCACAACCATCTGTACCACTACAGTGTACTCACATACATAAAAATAAATAAATAAATCTTTAAAACATCATAAAAACCATGGATTCATGTGGTTTAATCATTTGACAATAACATCCAGGATGATGAGAAGTGGTACATATTTGATTATTGCATAGTCAGTGCTTGAGAAAATTCTTTGTCATCTCCAGGCTCCATGGCTTCTTGGGAAGGTTCAGGAACTAATTCTCTTCCCAAGCATAAATGGGGTATCTATCACACATCCTTCATCCAAGGTTTGAGGAACATTGAGGGAAACATTGCAGAGGAAGGGGATAGAAACAGTGTAAGAGCTGGAGGAAGGAGTGGTGTATAAAGTTGACTCCTGAGCACGATTGCTGCTTTCTTTCAACTCCATGCAGGTGAAAATACCTGAAGAGGACCGAGTCTGTCGAAAGTTGTCTCGGAAGGTGGAGGAGCTCATGGGTTCCCATCCCTTTATAAGGATGTATATGCAGATACGGATTGCTGCAGGAGGAAGAGACATTTTCTTCAGTGGTGTAACTACTGGTAAGGTGCACATTTTCCTGTGATGAACCCCCCCCACACCCCCAAAGTGCTTCTGATAGCACTAATGAAACACACACACACACACACACACACACACACACACACACACACACACACAGAGTGCTTTCAATAGCCCTAATGAAACACACAGATACAGACAGACATACACACATATATATGGACACACACACACACACACACACACACACACACACACACAGACACACACACAGCTCACAGAGACATGAAAAAAAGCCAAAAGGGTAGTTGGGAAGAAGAAGGGCTTTACTGGGAGTAAGAGACAAGAAAGGATAATTATGAATATGATGCATTATTTACATGTATGAAAATGTCACAGTGAAGCCCATCATTGCCTACAATAAATACACGCTAAGGAAAACATTCCAGAACAATGACTTCTTAGCGTCTGCCACTGTCAAGTGTGCTGTCCCCGGGAAACATCTGCCATGAAGAGATGAAAGTACATTATCACTCACGATGTAGCTCCTGGTACCTGTGTGTGCTGAATCTCTGGGGGAAGGTCTCTCTTCAGATCCATGACCACCGCTTGCTTAGTTTGGTCATATCATAGTTCACAGCACCTCTGTCTCCACTGTGCTGCCCTGGAACAGTAGCTTCCACGTACTTTATTATTGTCACTGTGCTTCTCTGTTAATGGTCTCACCCTGGGCAGAAAAATGCAAATGTTAATTCCTTTTCTGCTCATGTTAAGCTTACGATCAAGATCATGAAACTATGAGCTATAAATGGAGAGTAATGTATATTTTCAACCATGTCTTCTCTGGGATGTTTTGGGCTATATGATTGCATTCCTAGTGATGTCTTTCAGTGTGGACAGTGGGAGAAGATCCCCGGAGCCCAATAAGAAGAGTCTTCTCATTCCTGTGAAAACCAGCCTGGGGAAATGATGAGGTGACATCCATTGCAAAGATCCATGGTCATGTCCATTGTGGAGCAAGTCTTCAAACACCTTAGAGTTGGAGGCCGTTCCTGACCACCTTATGTGACAAGAAGCCTGTCATGGGTGGGGGTCGGGGAAGGGTAGAACAGATTAAAAGCAGCAGAGAGAGAGAGAGAGAGAGAGAGAGAGAGAGAGAGAGCAGTGATCACACTCCACTATTCTAGGTATCTATAGGTGGGATCTAACACCATCCTAGGAACACTGAGAGACATAAGGGCAGGTCCAAGCTCAGGTAAACAGTGAGTCTGGATCCCTGGAGAATCTTATGTCCCATGTGAATGAGTCAAATCAGAGTGTCAGCACCACTCTGAAAGCCAAAGTCAATGAGTCCAGTGGGCTGATCTGTTCACAGACACCTGCTTGCAACAAGGTCAGGTTTTAGGCTCTCATAGAGGTATGAGAGCCAGGATTTCTTAAGACATCTGGTCAACCTCAAAGTGGGTCAGATGGTGTGAGTGCCCTGAAGAGGATCAGTGGGTGATGGGCAGAGTCCATGCCATTCACTAGTAGAGGGTCCTAAGACCCAAGTGGCATATTGGTATTAGGAGATCAGTGAGTTCTGGTATGGCAAGTGAATTTGGAAGCTTAGGAGGTTCTGGACCACCAGACCTGACTCAGAGCTGGAAATGCTTCCACCCTTCATTCAGCAAAGAGTCTGCCTGCATGAGTGGCACACTTTTTCAAATGATACCAGCTACCTACCAGGAAGTATATACATGTGTGCATGCCCTCATTCACCTGTGTGTATATATGAGGCATTTATATAGAAATGCATATAAGTATATATAGGTTATACAATAACATAATTTATATTCTGTGTTATAAATGTACATAAGTTTAGATACTAATACGTCTCATGCCTGCATTTCTTTCAATTTGTAGAAGCATGTGGTCTTGTTCATTTGTTTACACAGTCCCTTTTTATTCATGAAACCTATTTATTATGGAACAAACACATTTACATGTTTCTTACCCAAATAAGCCACTTTATTTTGTGAAATATGGAAATATTCTTTGTTTAACCTTGTTCATCTAGCCTGATTTTTCCTTCCAGTTTACAGGGCTTCTTGTCATATTTTCAGGAGAAAACTTTATAAAGGAAACGAGAAAATAAAGGAAATGAAAACCCCAATGGCTATTGTGTAAGAATAGAATTGTATCATTACTCATGAAATATTCTTTCCTATAAACAAAATGAGGAACCAGACTAAGAAGTCTTGAGTGCATTTAAATGTGCTGAAGCGTTGGAAACTTCAGCCATAAGAACACCACCCATCTTATGTTTAGGAGGGATCTCTTTCTCATTCTACACATTCACTAAGGTTTTTAAGAAGTGACATAAGAGTAGGCTTTGCACTTTGTGGCTTCTAAACTCAGTGTCAACAGCAAGAGGTAGATGGAAACACCTCATACTAGTGACAGTCTTATCACAGGTTGAATAAGGGACTGCAGAGGGATGAGGTAGGCCTCATGGCAAGGCATGGTATATGATCTGTTCCATTGTAAGGTTGACCAGATGTCTCAGTGGAAGACACACATTCCTTAGCTGTAAGAGGGTTGGGATCCCCTTTCTAGGTATTGTATATAGTCTACTGGTACAATGTGCAGTTACCTCGAATGGGTACATTAGCCCCTGGTTGCATCAGCTGTGGCTGCCTCAAGGTACAGCATCTCCTGGCACTGACTCCTACCAGTTGCTGTCTCTCTGATAGGGCCTTCCGAGTACACACAGTAAAGCCTCTTGCACACAGGGCACCTACCTGACTGAAGCAACTGACTGTCCATCTATACAGACAGAGAACAATGTTCATAGCTAGACTGGACCATTGGGTCGAATACCAGGCAAAATGAGACAGAAGTGTAGAAAGGACTCACTGTGTTGGGTGAAAGGACAATGTTTGAGGGTCAAAGGGCGAGTTAAAGAGAGGGATAATAAGCACAAAGGCAGGAATGGCTCCTTTATGTAAAATTATCATAGCGTCCTTCCTGGTTTCTTGGAGACAGCTCTGAAAATAATGGAATGAAACATGTTTATTGTGACCTGTCTCTGCAGATGCAAGCACCATCACAGTGGGCCACATCTTTAGTTTTACTCAAGAATCAAGAAGTTGAGCAGACTGTCTATCCGAGCAACCTCCACATACATTTTCCAAACAGCTGCTAGAGGCTAGTGCTACCAGCTCTTTCTCTGCAGCATTTGCTCCACTTAGTGGGGAATCTATTATGTAGTAAGAGTAGGTAGTTTACCTCAAATCACAACTCAACCAGATGGGAAGATGAAGAAACCAAGGGTTGGCTAGAACAAGGGACTTGCCTAGGGAGGAAAGGGTAGAGATGCTATTTGATTCCACATTTCTCTAGCTTGGAAGCTATGGCCATGCAGGTCAGATGAGATGGTCTCAAGGAGCCCATGATCTGGGCCTCGTGCTCTGGGGACCTGACTCACAGGCCTGTGTAGTGACCAAAACATGTGCTTATTAATCCTCTTAAGTCATCTCTTCAAACTGAAGTAGCCATTCAACAGCTCAATGGCTGACCCTGGCTATTTCCTCTTTAATAGCAATGATAATCACAAAAGTACTTCTACTTTTAGAATCCCATGGGGCTCTTTCATATGTCATGTGTTCAGCTCGCAGCACAGGGCACTGCCTACATTCTAGACATAAAAATCCAAGACACGTCTGTCCATGCCCATTCACCTCAGAAAGGGCAGGGCCAAGCCTGTGTACTAACTCTCCCTGTTGTGTTAAAATGTGTCTATTTTAAATCACTAGTCTCAACAACTGAGAGAGACTGAGCCTCCGTAGAGATGTATAATCCCCTTCTCATGTGTGTGCATGTGTATCTGTGTGTGCATCTCTGTGTACATGTGTGTATCTCTACATGTGTATATATCTCTCTGCATGAGTGTATATGTGTGTGTATATCTATGTATGTATCTCTCTTGTGTGTATCTCTGTGTGTATATATCTCTGTGAATGTGTATCTTACTGTGTGTCTCTGTAAGTATCTATGTGTGTATCTCTGTGTATCTCTGTGTGTATCTCTGTGTGTGTATATTGTGTGTGTATATCTCTGTATTTGCATGTCTCTCTATGTATCTATGTTTGTGTCTCTGTCTCTGTCTCTGTCTCTGTCTCTCTCTCTCTCTCTCTCTCTCTCTCTGTGTGTGTGTGTGTGTGTGTGTGTGTGTGTGTGTATTTACACATGCATGTAGGGACCAGGCAACATCCTTCAGCGTCATTCATCACAAGGGGTTCACTCTGCTTTCTAAGCATATAAGATATTGTTAACATATTTATCTCTACTTACCTGTCCTGTCCCCATCCACTCTGACTGGCTTTCTTTTTTACTTCCTCCCAGAAGTTACCAAAAGTTCTCCTCCTATCTTCTTGTCTTTGTGTGTATGTTCTTATCTTTATACCGCCATGTCTTGTGTGTGTGTGTGTGTGTGTGTGTGTGTGTGTGTGTCTTATGCAACCCAGCACAGCAGTTATAATAATAAGTGACTGTTGACTGCTCAACTCTCAACAGAACATCTCTGTCATCCTCTCCAGGGCACAGAGAACATTGCAGAACAGGTGACACAAAGTTATAAGAGCCAGAGGATGGGGAAGATCGCTATGACACACTGTCTTCTGGATATGACATAGATATTGCAAATACGATATGATCAAACCTTGTTTTGATACATGATCTTGGATCCAAGGCTCACAGATTAGACCAGGCTAGCTGGCCAGCAAGCTCCAGAGATCCACCCATCCCACCCTCTCCTACTCTGGGATTGCAAATACACCTGGCTTTTTATACATGGATGTTGGAGATCAAACTTAGGGCCTCATCCTTGCTCAGCAAGCACTGTATCAACTGAATTCTTGTCCCAGCCCCTTTCTTTGACCTTGGATGAACTGAAAGGCTCTGGAAATATACCCAGATTGAAAGATTCACCAGGTGAAGAATAAAATTGGCACATTGGAAGTTATTAAAGACAAGGTCGACGCTATGTAACTTGCTTGGTAGACTTCAGTGCTTGGCAGAGTGTAGCTGGCTATAATTATCTCTACTTATTATTCTGCTCTGGTATTTGCTCTCTCTCTCTTTTTTTAATATCAAAACTTGATCTTTTCCCTTCATGTCATCTAGAGGGCCTCTTCTCAGAACTCCATAGGACTTTCATTTAAAGCTGATTATCATGGACCATTGGCAAAAGAACCCAGGTTCAGTGCTTGGGTTTTCTGTGTGACTGTGTGCCTGGGATCTTTGTGCCCTTATCTATGTTTCTTGATATTCTGCACCTCCCTGAGGTCATTCAAGAGAGTAAGAATTTCTAAGCACTGCATGTTTTGGTTGGTCCCTGGTTTTACAACATACCTCATGCTTCTTAGAATGACCATCCTGTTGGAGAAAAGACTAACTATGGGGGACTGGATGTCACTGGGACACAGAGTAGCCATAAGTGGGTTAGGGACAGGAGAGGCGGAGCAAAAGACAGGAGTGGACTCAAGGAAATGTTCCTCTTGGGGCTTAATTAGGCACAGCACTTCTCTGTTGTAACTTCCTCTTTCCCTGCCCCCCCCCCTCCGTGTAAGTGAACTGTGTGAAGGAAAAATGACCTCACACACTATTCTGCTTTCCACGAAGTAAAAGTTCGTGGTGGAAAATTTACGAGGAAATCCATTCGATTTCTGCACTTCTCTTGCTGTAGGATTTTTCAGTATGACTCAGTCCCAATACTGTCACATCTAAGTCGGTCCTTATTTTCCTCATTTGTTTTTCCAGACACTTTATTTAGCAGCTTGCTAAATATAATACCCACTCACCATGTGTTTAAAAAAAAAAAAAAACGATTAAGGAAGAGACCGGAAGTAGTGATGAGATTCCCTGAATTCACCCAGTAAGCTATCAGCAGAGAGACGGGGCAGGGTAAGAACGCGGTCGTGGAGAGTAGGGCTTACCCTACCTCTAGGCTGAAGAGTTAGTTAGCCAAAGCTTGGCAATCCTAGGTCTTTAGTGCACTGGTCCACACACCATGCCCTAACCAAATGTTTGTTTTCCCGTGGCCTGTGAACTGAAGATTTTTTTTGCATTTCTATAGGATTAAAAAAAAAGTCAAAATACACAACATTCTCTGACAGATAGCAAATCCTGTAAAAGTCTAATTTCGGAGTTCATAAATACAATGAGTAGTACTGGGACGTAGCCACACCCACTGGAATGTAGCCACACCTACTGGAACGTAGTCACACCCACTTGCTTCCCTAGCATTTACTGTGATGTTCAAGAGGCTGTAGTGGAAGAGGCAGGTGGATGCAGCAGAAACTAAAAAAAGCCTAAAATAGCAGTTTATGATATATTAACCACATGACTCACAGAGCCTAGAATATTTGCAAGGTGGCATAAACCGAGAGTTTGCTGACCGTTGAGGCAGCTGATTCAGTGGTGGGGGCGGGGAGCAAGACAGGCAGTTAAGTGAGCAACAAACTTCAGGTGGTTTGAGGCAGGCCTAGGACCACTGTCCTTGACCCAGGCAGAACAATGGTTGGGCAGGGAACAATGCTGCAGGAAGGCTCTAACCTGTCCCGTGCAGGTCCTCTCTGAATCCTTAAATACGAAAGAAGAGCCTTAAGAGACAGTCTTTCCGTGGTGTAACCCTTCTTTGCAGCTCACATTCTCATAAATAGCTCGACACTGTGCTTCTATAAACTGCTGTATTTCAACTCATTGGGGCATCAAACGAATAAACAAATAAGACAAGGGAATAGAGGATTGAGTGTGATAAAATATATTAATTATATTACACATATGAAGAAATACATTGTAGCATTTTGTTATAAAAAAGGGCAATGAGACCTAGGTTCCTAATTTTTCTGGAAAACCATATCCTGAGAACCCGTTTGCATAGGACTGATACTGAGGTCTCCTCCAATTTCTGGTACAGAGCTTCCGAACAAACGGCTCAAGCCAGGATGCCTGGTAAGAGTCCTAAGAAGAGAGAGACTGGGAGGGAGAACAGGCCCCTGGGGCTATGCAGTTTCCCTTAACATTTCCTGTCTGTCACTCTGGGGTCACAGCACACTGGCCTTGTGAGGTCTTTCAGAGGCCCCTGAAGTCACGACTGATTTCAAATAATAGGGTATTATTGTATTGCCGGATTTGACAAATTAAAATACAGGACACTAGTAAATTTGTATTTCAGACACTCAGACAATTCTTAGTGGATCTATGTCTGATATAACACCTCGACTTATTATTGGGGCAGAGCAGATGGATTTGTGGTTAAGAGTATTTACTGCTCTTTCAGAGGGAGCTCATGAACTCCAGCTTCAGGGAATCTGACTCTCTCTTCAGGTCTGTATGGGATCCTGCACTCAATTGTGTGAAAATACACACACACACACACACACACACACACACACACAATTTTTAAAAAGAAATCTTAAAAACTAAAACCATTTATTGCTTGTGGAAATTAAAAAAAATTATAAAGTCAGAGAAGTTTTATGTTTACAGCAAACTTGAAACACAGATATACAATCCCTCTTCTAACCTCTACAACCTTTATATGATTTATACCTATAGCTGCATGTACATAGACTTATTATCAATACCACTCCCACCACACACACACCAGAGTGGTCCCTTTGCTGTAGTCCTAACTCTACAATGATACATCACAATTACCCAAAGATCATAGTTTATTATAGAGCTCATCACTGCTGGTGTACATTCCTTGGGTCTTGTCAAATAGATGACAATAGGTATCTGCCATTTTGGTGTCAAACAGTATATTCACCAGCCTGGGTTCCACCTAATTCACCTCTGCTCCAAATCTATGGGACTCACTATTTTCACAGTCACCTTATACTTTTACCTTTTCCCAAATATCACCGAATGCAAAACACAACATGGAAACTGGCTCCTTTCTCTTGATGACATGCATTAAAACTTCTTTCTTGTTTCCCTATGGCCCAACAAATAATTGCTTTTTGGACCTGAATAATACCCCCATGGTCTGGATATACCTCAGTTTATCTGTTCCAACTTCTCTTTAACTATATAGTGAAAACTGAAGGATCTTTAATTACATGAATTACCCTGTCTACATTTTCTTTCTTTCTTTCTTTCTTTCTTTCTTTCTTTCTTTCTTTCTTTCTTTCTTTCTTTCTTTCTTTCTTTCCTTCCTTCCTTCCTTCCTTCCTTCCTTCCTTTCTTTCTTTCCTTCCTTCCTTCCTTCCTTCCTTCCTTCCTTCCTTCCTTCCTTCCTTCCTTTCTTTGTTTCTCAGTTAATTTTTTTTCACAAACTTTCTCTGGGTAGTATTTTGATAATATTTCACTATGTACACTTGAAAACATTGTTCTGAGAAGAGGCCCTCCGGGGTTTACCACACAGCCACAGGAGGCCCTCAAATGGTTAAGATTCCTTGAAGAGAGAAACAATTTCGGACACTGGAATGGGGGATTGTCCTACAAAGTAAAACAGTTCCACATTTCTAAAGGACTCAAGATTATAGTGCCAATGGCTGTCTAAAATACGATGTTATAAAGAATGTTTCTGGGAAGAAATACTTAGAGCAGAGCACATAAAAGGGTGAACCCTAAGATGTGCAGCAGCCACAGTCTCTGTGTGTACATGACATCCTGATGTACGATCATGTAATAAAAAGGGGAGCCAACCCATAATGCTAACAGAGTACCTACCAGCTGCTTTTTATGCATGTTTTAATATTAATAAATTATTGCTCTGATAATTTCATATGTGTACATGATGTACTCTTATTACTCCCTCTGCATGCTTCTCTTCCTTCCCCTCTGTTCCTATCAACATCTCTCCTTACTTTCAAGTTTAGCTATAATGTATGAAGCTATTATAAACATCTCCATGTGTGTGCATGTGTGTATGCATGTGTGTATGCATGTGTGTATGCATGTGTATATATATATATATATATATATATATATATATATATATATATATGTCTTTTGAATGATACAAAGGACCTGATTGGTGGGTCATTTGGTGGGAGTCTGGTTAGCTTTGTAATAAACCAAGGAACTCTTCCAAAGTGTGTCTCTCCCCTTTTGCATTCCCACTAGCAGTGAAGCCTAGCTCCTCTTGCCCCATACAGCTAGAACTCCATGATACCAGCCTCAGTGTCTCAGGTATATATATTGTAGTGCCTGGTTGGCATTTCTCTGCTGATAGCTAAGAGAATATTTTACATAGTTATTTGAAACACACCCATGGGGCATTCTACATTGTATCTGGTAACCTGCAGCAACAGGCAGTGGAAATTGTATCCTTTCTTTACATCCTCTTTCCTCCCCTATTATCAACACTCCTGTTTCTGTCTTGCCCAGCACTAAGCCTTTCAAAGATACTTGTGGCATTTCATGAGACCCAAATCCCACCTTGCAGAGGAGACAAATCCATAATCAAATTCATTTCACTATATTCTGAAATTGGTTCCCACAACATCGTTGAGCCCAGAGATAAGGGAGTACCAAGAAGGTGGGGCTCTTTACTCCACTTTACAGAGGCTTCCAAGACTATGCAATATTCAGCCTGGGTTTGGCAGTGAGAGCAGGAATTTTTCAGAGCATGCAAGGGAAAGTGAGTCAGGAAGAGGGAGGAGGATGTGCCAGGTTGTCACTGCAGAAATGGAACATTGCATCTTGGAATGATAGGATGGGCTGGTCACAGGTGTCTGTGGGATGATTGGCAGTTGATAAAGAATGAATCCAATTTCTAAGGTTAGACTTAGAAATTAAGCCTGCCGTTTTTTATAGAAATAGCCTTGGAACTAAGGATGCCCTAACCAATGTTCTCAGCACAGGGATGTTGGTGCGCAACTCTAAGTCGCCAAGCTGGCAGCTTTTGCATCAGAGCTAAAGTACACATTCTTGTTTTGTATCTCTTTGCTTCAGGCAGACCTCATGCTATACACTTGGCTGTGGTATGAAATAAGTCTTATAGGGATTAATATTGGGTATCCAGTTACTTTGTTTAAACTGGCAATGAGAAGAAACCCACAGACAGCATAGGCCTGAGCGTGGGAACTTCTTTATGTCTTGAGGCTCTAATTAGTTTTAAGAGACTCTCTGATGTAGAACAGTCTGGTGCTGGTAAAGTTTCTCCCATTCACGTCAACATCATGCATATATGACACTTTTCATAAGAAATAGCAGTAGATACCAGCTGTGGCATCTTTTATTTGTCCTCTCAGATTCTTCCTCCACACTTGCCATCCTGCTGGGTTCTTGTCCTAGCTAGCTTTAACTGTCACCTTGACACAGCCTAGAGTCATCCGAGAATGCAGTCTGACTAACCTGTGGACACGTGCCTTGATTAGTAATTGGTGGAGGAGGGCCTAGCCCACTGTGGGTAGCATCACTCCCTAGGTCAAGTGGTCCTGGGACGTATGATGATGCTAGCTAAGCATAACCAATGAGCAAACCAGCAAGCAGCATTTCTACATGGTTTCTGCTTCAAGTTCCTGCCTTGACTTCCCTCAAAGATGGACTATCACCAGTAAACCAAATGAATCTATTTCCTCCCTAGTTTGCTTTTGGGACAGAGTGTTTTATCACAGCGATAGGAAGGAGAAATGAGAATGGTCCCTACAAAGGATAGTTCCAATGGATAACCTTGTTCTCACCTTGAAGAAAAGGGAGACTATGTCCCTGCATGATCTCTGCAAGTTGGCTAGGCTGTTCCTTTCTACAGAAAGTCAGCTGCTATGGGACCCTTTTGTTAATATCACATGTGTTCTGTACGTCCAGGAAGTCTGTCCTCTCTCCTACCCACACTTTAGACTAATAGCCCCCAGGTCTCACTTGGGGCCTGTAGTCTTTGCCAACCATTATTCACACATTGATAAACAGTCATTTCTTTATATTCTTTACCACCGCCCTGTTTGAGTGCATCCTTGTTTCTCAGTGGGACTCTGACCAACATGCAGAGAGCAAGTATCACATTAATCATTCATTTGATTATTAATGCAAGGAGCACTCATATATTGCTGTGTATCCATCAGATGACTAGCTACTCTGCAAGGGACCACACTGAGTTTGGAAATAAATTGTAATTTTGATTTAGTTAATATCACTATAGAGTATCATATATTAAGCACAACTTATCAGCTTTGCTGTGTCTTTTGCTGGTTCAAATATGATGGTTGAGAATACAAGCTCTGATGTTAGAGAAGTCTAGTTTGGACTCTTAGCTCTTTTTTGTGGTTATGGGATAATGTTACCTCATTAGGCCTTATCTTTAATGTGAAGGTAATAATACTTTCCCCACAGGTGTTGAGGTTCTGAACTCAAGCCCTTCCACTGTTCAGCAAGTGCTTTATCCACTAAACCCTCTCCCATCCCATTTTATGGAATTCTAAGTAACTTTGAATAGCCACACACTGCTTATGGATGTCATATCTAACAGGGCAGATTTCAAGAGTAACCATAAAAAAAAGTCATTTTTCAGGATGGTTTGGACTTAGGAATGGGAAAGACATCAGTGGGATTAAAAATCATAATGACGTCAATTAGTCAGATGTTGACATGATGCTGTAGTGTTCGTAATGCTCATTGAAACAATTGGTTTTGTACCTGAGAAATTAGAAAAAGGTTTATATCAATGGATACACACACACACACACACACACACACACACACACACACACACACACATATTGAGATCTAAAGATCTAGGAAAAAATATTTTTAGCCCCATACTTTAGAGGTCACCTTGTAAACTCAGTTGTTAATTTGGGGACTCTGATGTTCCTGTCTGGAGTCCCTGATGGACAGTTTTGGTCAACACAACACTTATTCCTGCAGAGCCCCCTGGACTTCCCCCTTCCCCCAAGGACCACACCGCTCTCAGGTAATAACCGTGAATTAGAATGCTCATGGGAGATAAAATGCAGTCATTGACCTCGATTTAGACCTGGTCTTTTAAGAGAACACTTGAGTGCTCTCTAGGGGAAAAAAAACCAGTATGTATCATAAATTGGAAGATATATTTAGAGGGGATTTTCTAGGAAGAGAAGGTTTAGAGAGAGATACTATTTATCTTGAGAGTGAACATTAAAATGTTCACAAGTGTTCTGCTGTGCTGTCCCAGAGTATCCCTCCAGTATCTCCTCCAACCTGCTCTCTATCCTGGGAAGCATCGCTGGGCTTTCCTGACTCTTGACTTCCTACTGAAAATGGCCCAGTTGGCAGCATCAATAACAGATCTGGGGAGACTTTTAGAGCCATATTGGGACTTTTATTTCCCTACCTATCTTCTGGTGGGGGCAAGTGGACTGTTTAGGTCTCCCTGCTGAGCCTGCTCCTACTTTCTTTCATCTCTCTCTTTCTGTCTCTCTGTCTCTTTCTCTGTGCCTCTGTCTCTTTGTCTCCCTCCCTCCCTCCCTCCCTCTCTCCCTCCCTCCCTCCCTCTCTCCCTCCCTCTCATCTTGGATACTGTTCCCTCCTCTCTGCATCCTGCAATTGGTGAGAGAAGTGTGGCTGTAGCCTCCTCCAAATGCTGCATGGTTTTCTTGTGGTTTCTCCCCACCCTGACCACTTCTCTGAAAAAGAGTCCTTTATTATAAACTCCCCTCAAATTTCACAATTTGAGTTTGCCATTGGCTCCTGCTGGGACTCTCTCTGCTATATCTTTGAAATAGTATCTGGATGCTTCTCCACCAAGCCTTTTTCTTCCTTGAGACAGTTGCTACAGAGATAATTTAGAACGGGGCGTTTTAAGACAGTTGTTTAATCTAACTGCCTTACCAGACACCAGCTCAGACCCCTCCGGGGTGAGTCATTCTATTTGTGTGGGTGGGGGTTAGTAAACTCCCTGAAGTGTAAGAAAGATTGTCTTGATAGTGGTGACAGAGAATTTTCTCAAAATTCCAACTGCATAGCCCCAAATAAAATAAACTGAGTAAGAAAAAAACAAACAAACAAACAAAAAAACAGTTCTATGCATTTAGAAGCCTTTGGCAGTGACCCACGGCTCAGCCCATCTTTTACTGGGCAGGATGTGGTCAAAGTGCTACATATGCGGTTAAGAAATTTCCCTTCTGAGCATCTTCATCCTGCAGTTTGGTGTGGATAAAAATCTATTCCAAATGACTCTTAAAAGCTGAGATGCTGTACACATAGAAATGGTCAAAGGATTTTGGAAGAGCCAAGCTAACACAGCAATTTCTTTCTACTTCGAAAACGGTTAAAAATGTCTCTTGGTGGGGCTCACTTCCTTTATTTGGGCACACAAACACCGAGAGGCCTTTATGGCAGGAAATGATAGATGACCAGGGACAGATGGCAGCCATCCTGGGTGGCGGCCTATCTGGCGGAATGCTTGCAAAAGTGCTAAAAGCCCCCCCTCCTCAGTCTGTGAAATTCTTTTCAGAGTCTCTGTCACAATTCCTGAAAGTCCCATACCCAGCATGGGACCTTCTCAGTGTCATAGACGTCTTGGGCACAATTAGATGTTTATGGGTGGAGCTGTTTTCTCTCAGTAGTTCTTACAGGATGGGGAAGTTGGAGTCCTGATTGGGAAGGTTGCAAGTGAACACTCAAGACACACCAAATCATGACTCATTCGTGAATGGCATACCTGTTAGAGCAATGGGGAGTGAATGGCATACCTGTTAGAGCACTGGGGAGTGGACAGGTGTCCATAGGAGACTCTGGATCCTCTCCTGTGTGCATAATACTGTCGTCAAACAAAACTTCACTAAAATGTGGTCCTGCAGGTTTCGTAAAAGAATGTCGGTATCAATATTTAATAGTATAGCTACATCTCCTTTCCTGGATCATAAGAAATATGGAAGACATCTACCATGAGAGACTGACAAAGGATGACCAAAGGTTTCACTTGATCTGGAAGAACTAAACTTTTAAAATAAATCAGAAGCTAGAATGCCACGCACCTCTGAGGGTGACTGATACAGTTTCAATGACATTGGTGATCATCAATGAGCCTGGGACTTGGATCTGGAAGGAGAGGAGAGGAGAGGAATGTACATGGACGACTTCTGCCAGGTCTTCCAAGGAGTTCTTTCTGGTTTCAATCCATTATTAAATGTAATGGGTATCCAGGGGGTCTGGCACTGCCTTCCTTAAAGTTTACTGTTGTGGGTCAGTTTACAAGGAGTGACTGCACGGGCCTGTATCCCTTCCTATGTTCTTGTCTCTAACTTGGGTGTGGTGCCAGCTACAGTCTCTGGAACCCCACTGAGTTCTGATGGGACCATTGGCGTGTTCTCTGTAGAACATGTCTTCAGACAGTGGCTTGCCCACTCCCATCTTCTCTGAAAATACCTGAGCAGTCGATCATCCTTGATCCGCCATTTTCCATCACATACCTATATAATTTAGCAGTAGTTCCCAGAACATGCTCTGAACAGGATACCCGCTCACACTGCCCTCTCTTGTCGGTCCAACCATGTTGGATTTCCATAGACTTCTGTCCTGAGCTGGGTTTTTACTCTGGACTCCTGGAATCTTTCTTCTCAGCAGGTTATGAAGACAAGTTAGGTATACCATCACTCTGCCTTAAGCCTTCTATCTGTCTTCCAGCACAATTGGCCACTCATACACTTCACCATGCCCATTTTCCACAATGTTCTCACCTTAGGTCATTGCACCATGTCCTCCAATGCTTGTTAACTCTCCCTTGAACGCTGCCTATCTCTTTGATTCCTTTGTTGGAGGCGAAGCTCTTACTTCTCCATGTTACTCCCAAGCTCTGACCTTACCTTGCCTTGTCTTCAGAGGGCAGTTTACCATGTCTAGGGGTGATGTTAATAGCTCCTTATCTAGGTGTGGATTCTCTTTCTCACCTCTAGGATGCTATGCTTTGACAGTAAGGACTTCACTTATTGGTCACATAATCCTAATGCCTAGATCAGTGCCTGGAACATAGTCATGGTTAGGCATTTCTTGTTGCACTCCTGAATGGATTATGGAAAGAGACTACAGGGTTGTAGGCCAAGTCATGTGAAGACTCAACAAGGTAATGTTTCTAGAGATAATGGACTCCGATGAGGGCTGGTGGTAAGGGGTGTTCTAGAAGCCACCACCAAAGACATGGGATTCTACAGACCTTCTAAGAATCTGTGGCCATATTAGAATTCAGATCAGTGACCATAGCAATGATGATTGCCAAGGCCAAAGTCAAGACCATGACAGATAATTTGAGTTGAATGTAAGGCGCCTTGGGTTGTTTCTTAGATGGCATTTTTTTTTTTACCTTATCGATGGAGTAGAGCTATTGTAGGGCCTGAGTAGCTTTGAAGCTGACCTTAATCCAGAGAGAATAAACTCTTTTTATCCCAAGAGGCTGTAGATTAGGTCAGCCTGCCAGGAGACCTTTGTTGATCAGTCCAGTTAAAACTGTGGGGTCTAAGGAGAGACACATGCCTCCCTCAACCAACACCCAACACAGTATAACCTCCTCCCTTGCATATCCTCCCTTCTTACTCCCTCAAATAGCCCAACAATTCTTTGGGCAAGATGTCATGATGCAGACAGCCCACCAGAGACCAGTGAGTTCCATGACCCATTCGATTCTCATGTCGGGGAACTCCGCTCATCAGCAAGGGGCTCTGGGCTGTCTGGGAATCCCCACAGCAGCAGCAATCTCTGTGGAGCTGAGCAACAAAACGATTTTCAGATTTAGCACCATGGCCTCCTGAGGAGGGAGGGCTGCTGCTGGTGGCTCTTGGAAAAAAGCAAAAGCCAAGATAATGAGATATCTGGGCCATGAGAGGTCGTCGGCTCTAAGGGCTGAATGTGCTGCAGACACTAAGCCCTGTGAACCCTGCCTCACCAATCCTCAATCCTACAGGGACACTTTGAGCGTCTTTACAGCAGTAAGTGCACAGCCCAGTCCATCAACTGAAGCTAAGAAGCACAGAGGCTTGACGTGGCTTTCAGAGGAAGCGAGGTGAAGATTTTTCTAGGCTCAACAGCTAAATAAACCACTCAGACCTTTTATGACTCACAAACCACAGACCCCACAGTTGGCATGCGCCTCTTCATCCTTGTCTACAGATATTGACAGAGAGCCTATTGTGTGCCTCACAATGTGCTGGCCTGTGTTGAAATGCAGTGGTAAAGCAAGATTCACTGTCTCCTATCAACGTGGACATTTCTCCAGGGTGGTGCATCCTATAGCATAGAAGGTAATGGGTACCAGTTGCGAAGAAATGGCTTTTGCCAGTATTTAGCTGTGACCTCGGACAAATCACTTTACTTCCTCAGCTTCATTTTCCCCCTACCTCTATTTTTTAAGGAAATGACATAGTACATACAGCCTAATAGAGCGCAATTGGTTAGCAATTAGTTAAATGCCAATAAAGTCTAGCTCTTCTTCTGGTTATAATTAAGGTACAGGTTAGTAGAGAATTCCTATGAAGACACATTTTGTATTGAAATGGTTGAGTCTTGAACAAATCTACATACTTTTAGAGCTAAGACTAGAAAATAATGGAATAATTGGAAATAACATTTTTGCTTCCTGTTTGAGGGTCTTTCTGCACACCTCTGTCTTCCTCTTGCTGTTCTGGAGGCCCCTGTTTTCTGGATCTTCTAGCTGACAGGCCAGAAGGAAGCTATGGGGCAGGCTATGGGACCACACCAGCACTGTTTCAGAGTGCAGGCTTCACCTTTAGCCAAGCATGATGCCTTTCTAGACATGGATGGGAATTCCCCTGAAGGTCATTGGTGCTGAGAGAGACACAGAGACAGAAATGCTACAGCAATATACCCGTGACTGCACGGGATGCTGGTCCTACTGTGTGAAGAAAGGATGGACTTTCTTAAGCTTTGTGATTTGGGGCTATGGGAGAAGAGAAGGGTTGTTTCACAGTGTGTACCAAGCCCTGGAAAGCATCGGGGCCTAAACTGAGAAAGACTGTGTAAGTACATGGAGAACACCATTAAACAAAAGGAACTGGACTCAAAAAGAAGTTTATAGACTTCTTATGCAAACTGAAATAGTGCATTTGCTTCCTGCAAAGATTCCACAGGATTCAAGCATAAGCTTCAGGCTAAAGAAAGATATTTACAATACTTGTTACTGGCAGAGAACTCAAAATAACATTTTATATCTTACACATCAATAGGAAAAGAAAATCCAAGAAAAAACAAGCAAATCAAATACACAGGGGTGTAACTATAGTCTTTCCTACTCATGCCTTAGTTCCCGAATAAGGACTCTGAGACTTAATTATTTTTAAATAAAAGCCTAGGCCATAAGCTCGTGCTTGTTCCCTGACTAGCTCGTAACTTAGGTAACCCGTTTATTCTATTGTATGTCTACTACAAGACTAGTTACCTCCCCTCAGTCTCAGAGACTGACTCCTCAGAGTCTGGGTGGCAGAATCTCTGAGGGTTCCTCTCTCTCTCTCTCTCTCTCTCTCTCATACTCTCTCTGCCGGATGCCCCACCTTCTAATCCCACTTCAGCCCATTGGCCATCAGGTTTTATTGGCAGGCGATACTTCCACACAGTACGCAAGAAGTTCTCTCTAAGCAAAGGGCAGGGGGCGGCACAGAAAAAGGAGCACAAATTGATCTCAATATCAAGACAAATTAAAATTAAAATCATAGCATGATGTGATCTTGTTCCTTTTTGGCTGGCAAGACAATATATCTGATAATACCAAGTTTTGGAAAAGTAGAAAAGTATTCCCATATATTGCTGGCAGATGTGAGACTTGGTAAATTAGAGCATATAGGCACTAGCTGTCAAATTGGTGTCTGTTTCCTAAGATTCGGTGACTCACCTCCTCTCTTGGTGTGCAACCCAAACATGCCTTTGTACACATATACTTGATTTCAGGCACACAGTGTCTACTGGCCATTGTTTGTGGAGGGACCAGTCACAGAATATAACATGATGGAGATTTACTAATATGAACCAATCCTGAAAAGTGACAGCTAACCACTTAGTAGCACCCCTCACTTACTTTTGGGACAGCACTATTAAACTTCAGAAGCATTCGAGTTATATGATTAATTTAGATAAGAATTTTAAAACATGCCAACTTTATATGGGTAACGTTATTCTGTTGCCCTTCAATGCATACACTTTGCTTATGGTACATATTATGGTACACATGAATGGGTTTCACCCACATGGGATAGGTTGTAGCAGAGGAAGAGCAGGAATGACGGAGATTGGATGTGTGAGGTTTTAAAATATTATAAAAGATTAGTATTAAATCTAGAAAATTGTATGGACCCCGAGATCAGGTACTGTTCTCTATATTTGATTTTATAAACATTAAAAAATTGAAAATAATTTGCTTCCTTTCACTTTAAAAAATATAGTATTTTTATTACTTCATTGAGAATTTCATGCATGTAATTTTTTATTAAATTCTCTGCCCACCCATTCCTCCTCTCTCCTCCTTCCTACCTCCCCTCAACCTCATGTATCCTTCCTTATTAAAATAACCTAATAAGTCTAATTAATACTGCCTATATAGTCATGGGTGTAGGACCAGCCACTGGAGGATGGTTATCCAGCAGCCATAGGCTTAAGGAAACCTGACTGTTCCTGTCACAGAAGCCATCAACTGACAGAAGCTCAGCTTCCCTCTCCTTCGATGGTCCCAGAGCCTCAGTCTGATATAGACAACCCTGCCTGTGCTGTTGGCTTGCTTTCTTGCTTATGGATTTCAAATTAGACCTTTAGTTGAATGATGGATTGCTGAGTGTGTATCCAGACTCTGCAATACACAGTTTGACACTATACCATATTCTCTTTGCTCATCTGGAGCAAGGAGGCCATGTATGGGCGTGTGGTCCCTTCAGTTCCACACGCGCTGACTGAGGGGATGAATATCTGAGACACAGTCAATCCTTTGCTCTCTAAGCTGTCCCCATGGGCACAGGCTTGCATCTTGCATGCTTGCATCAAGGAGAGTTGGCATCTTTTATTAGCTCTTGCACCTAGAAAGAGCCTGTTCTAATGTTGACCTATGCTGTGGCTAGCATGCCTTTTATATTTATTTATTTATTTATTTATTTATTTATTTATTTATTTATTTGCACAGAGGCATAGATTAAACTGAAAGTAGGAGTGGGGATTCGGGGATTGGCCAAGTAGTTTCCAGTAAGATTGAGCACACACCCCACTGAGGACACAGGTGAAGGAGAGGATGATCCAAGTGGCCCACTAGTCTCTTCTTCTGCATTCCCTCTCTGTATCCCCAAAGTCTACAGTACATGCCAGTGAACTGGGAGCCACATCCTTGGCCTCTTCCAGCCAAGAAGCAACCATATGAAGACTACTAGTGAACTTGCCCCCCAAATCTCTCTCTCTCTGCCTGCCTTCCTTCTTTCCTTCCTTCCTTCCTTCCTTCCTTCCTTCCTTCCTTCCTTCCTTCCTTCCTTCTTTCCGAGACTATAAACATTTTCTGATCATCTGGGATGGAAATGCATAAGAGGCTGAGGTATACTATTAAGTACTTAGCGAGCAAGCAAAGCAAACTAAGGAGTTTGAGGTGAAACATGTTCAAACAGCCTTTGCCTCATGTCCACTTAGGGACAGACCAGGGCCCTGTATTTCTTCTAGGCTCAGGAGAATAAGGATGACCGTGGTACCCACACTCTCCTTTAAGAACCTCAATCAGCAGGAGACAGCAACAAACCATGAGATGTTTAGTGAAAGTTAGCCGCTGTTTACAACTAGGCCTAAAGACCATAACCAATGTTTGGAGAGATTTGTGTTGATGATGATGATGATAATTGCATTATAAAGGATTTTTCTTGTTACAAGTGCTGTTGCTATAAGTTAGAACCAATGTAGTCTATATCATGTGAAACACCAGGCTAATTCACCAGTCCATTTTCTTTAACAAGTAATTTTAAAGTAGACCTGGTAGAGATTGAAAATGAAGGCAGAATTCTTTAAGAAAAAAAAATCCCAGACTCTTTAGAAGTTCTACTACAAAAGAGAGAAGAGGGGAGGGAGTGAGGGAAAGAGATGGAGGGAGGAGAGTGAAGAAATGGAGGCATGGGAAGGAAGGGAGGAGAGGATGGATGGGAAGTCCCTTCCTGGGGATCCTGGTTTGTGAGGAAGACTGATAAGTGCCTATGACATCATTGAAGCCTCTGCCCTTAGCTGGCTTTTGTCTTTCCTTTTGCAGAAGTGTGAAGGACAGGAGAGGTTGGCAGCCACTTCACACAGAGCACCGGGGGCTCAGCCAGAGATCGCTCTGCATCCAGACATGGCTTAGCCCCCAGGGAACATGCACATGATGACAAAGGAAAGCTGGCTCAGGTTCTAAGCGGTGCCCCGCAAGCCTGAAGTCTATTAGTGAAATGGAGACAATTAAAAGTTCCAGCTTTTTTCATTGTTGTAATTACAGCAACAGCTCTGGTACAAATTATGATTCATTTACTCTTCAAGCAATTAACACCAAGGAAACCATTGTGTATGTGTGTGTGTGTGGGGGGGGGTGTGTAAGATGGCATCACATGATGCTCACAGAACTGTGGAGACCCAGCTCCAGATGGAGGAAGCTTTGCTCCATGCTGCAGTTGGAGCAAGAATTTCCTTCTTTATAGAAATGGTGCTCTCACACCCCTGCGATGAGCACAACTCGCAAGATCAGCGTGGCCTTTGTTAGTGCACATTTCGCTGTTGTGAGAATACATCTGCAGAATGACCGGTGCAGTTTAGCTAGCAAGGACCTTACATTAAAATTACCCATAAGGCATTGGCCTTATGCATTTAAGTGAAAACATTTTGATACCTTTCTAATTTGTCACTTGGAGATAATCAATAGAATTTCTCTGTAATGGATGCTATGGTTCAAATGTTAAAGTCTCTTAAAGTTTGTGTGTTGAAATTCTACCCCCAAGCTATTAAAAGGATCAGAGAGGTCATTAGGCCATGAAGAGGAGCCCTCACACTGGGATCTGTACACTTTCTTAAGAGATCACAGACAGATGGCTTTCTCCTCCATTCTTTGAAGATATTGGGAGGGTGTTGCCTATGACACATGAAGCAAGCCTGAGCTCAAAGGACACCAAATCTATTGGAGGTTTGATCCTGGACTCCTCAGTTCCCAGAACTTTGAGAAACAAAATTGCTCTTGTTCATAAGCCACTAGATTGGTGGTACTTCATTAATAGTATCCTGCAAATTTGTCACTTGGAGATAATCAATAGAATTTCTCTGTAATGGATGCTATGGTCCAAATGTTAAAGTCACTGAAGTAGTACTTATGCACAATTCAGTTTCTAAAAGAAAGTAACCAATCGTAAAGTCTGTAGCAACTTGAAGAAAACAAAGAAGTTATCTCAAATGTTGCTGTTGGCTTCAGAACTCTCAAGTGTTGGCTCTGACTCTGGCATAACTCATGCTACTGCAAATGACAGAAATACATGCTTGAAAGGACTTAAACGAAGTTGGGAATCTCTGGAGGATTGTTGAATATCGTTTTCTTTGACTTAAATTGGAATTATACTTCCTCTGCTCTAGAATTAGCTGAATTTTGTGTTGGATTTATTTCTCGGCTCTGAGTAATATACAAGGGCAGATCCATCCAAGTTGAGCAAACGCTTGATCTAGAACTTTATTCCAAATTCCTCAAATTCATCATGATTGGGCCAGCATAGTTCTGAGTGAGCTAATGAATACTGATGACCCCCTTTGACCCTTGCAGAAGACTAAGTGTCATTTCTTGGATTCGGTGGGACTCTGAGAATCAGAGAAGACGGAGCACCCACCGAGAAAGCAGCAAGCTCATGGTCTATGAGTCAACACTGCCGTGAGAGAAAAGGGATAGTACTACCTTAGAACAGTAGTTCTCAACCTGTGAGTCACGACCCTTTGGGGGGGGTCAAACGACCCTTCCACAGGGGTCATCTAAGACTCTCAGACATATCAGATTTTTACTTTATAATTCATTATATTACATTATAGTAGCAAAATTATAGTTATGAGGTAGTAATGAAAAAAATGTATGGTTGGGGTCACCATGACATAGCTAAAGAGTCACAGCATTAGAAAGGTTGAGAACCACTGCCTTAGAAGCAATCTTGTTGTAAAAAATACTTAATCTCAATCCAGGGTTTCTACCCTGTCTTTGATCATTCNGGGGGGGGGGGGGGGGGGCTCAGCCAGAGATCGCTCTGCATCCAGACATGGCTTAACCCCCAGGGAACATGCACATGATGACAAAGGAAAGCTGGCTCAGGTTCTAAGCGGTGCCCCGCAAGCCTGAAGTCTATTAGTGAAATGGAGACAATTAAAAGTTCCAGCTTTTTTCATTGTTATAATTACAGCAACAGCTCTGGTACAAATTATGATTCATTTACTCTTCAAGCAATTAACACCAAGGAAACCATTGTGTATGTGTGAGTGTGGGGGGGTGTAAGATGGCATCACATGATGCTCACAGAACTGTGGAGACCCAGCTCCAGATGGAGGAAGCTTTGCTCCATGCTGCAGTTGGAGCAAGAATTTCCTTCTTTATAGCAATGGTGCTCTCACACCCCTGTGATGAGCACAACTCGCAAGATCAGCGTGGCCTTTGTTAGTGCACATTTCGCTGTTGTGAGAATACATCTGCAGAATGACCGGGGCAGTTTAGCTAGCAAGGACCTTACATTAAAATTACCCATAAGGCATTGGCCTTATGCATTTAAGTGAAAACATTTTGATACCTTTCTAATTTGTCACTTGGAGATAATCAATAGAATTTCTCTGTAATGGATGCTATGGTCCAAATGTTAAAGTCTCTTAAAGTTTGTGTGTTGAAATTCTACCCCCAAGCTATTAAAAGGATCAGGGAGGTCATTAGGCCATGAAGAGGAGCCCTCACACTGGGATCTGTACACTTTCTTAAGAGATCACAGACAGCTGGCTTTCTCCTCCATTCTTTGAAGATATTGGGAGGGTGTTGCCTATGACACATGAAGCAAGCCTGAGCTCAAAGGACACCAAATCTATTGGAGGTTTGATCCTGGACTCCTCAGTTCCCAGAACTTTGAGAAACAAAATTGCTCTTGTTCATAAGCCACTAGATTGGTGGTACTTCGTTAATAGTATCCTGCAAATTTGTCACTTGGAGATAATCAATAGAATTTCTCTGTAATGGATGCTATGGTCCAAATGTTAAAGTCACTGAAGTAATACGTATGCACAATTCAGTTTCTAAAAGAAAGTAACCAATTGTAAAGTCTGTAGCAACTTGAAGAAAACAAAGAAGTTATCTCAAATGTTGCTGTTGGCTTCAGAACTCTCAAGTGTTGGCTCTGACTCTGGTATAACTCATGCTACTGCAAATGACAGAAATACATGCTTGAAAGGACTTAAACGCAGTTGGGAATCTCTGGAGGATTGTTGAATATCGTTTTCTTTGACTTATACTTCCTCTGCTCTAGAATTAGCTGAATTTTGTGTTGGATTTATTTCTCGGCTCTGAGTAGTATACAAGGGCAGATCAATCCAAGTTGAGCAAATGCTTGATCTAGAACTTTATTCCAAATCCCTCAAATTCATCATGATTGGGCCAGCATAGTTCTGAGTGAGCTAATGAATACTGATGACCCCCTTTGACCCTTGCAGAAGGCTAAGTGTCATTTCTTGGATTCTGTGGGACTCTGAGAATCAGAGAAGACGGAGCACCCACTGAGAAAGCAGCAAGCTCATGGTCTATGAGTCAACACTGCCGTGAGAGAAAAGGGATAGTACTACCTTAGAACAGTAGTTCTCAACCTGTGAGTCACAACCCTTTGGGGAGTCAAACGACCCTTCCACAGGGGTCATCTAAGACTCTCAGACATATCAGATTTTTACAAATATTAAGTAATATAATGTAATATCATCGTTTTAATATCAATACTCCATCATTACTTTTTTTACATACCAACCCCAGTGGTACTGTATCGATTTCTCAGTGTCGTAATCTTTCCAACTCTTGGTGACGGAATCTTCGTTAGAACAACATTTTTTATGAATTAGAGTTAGGTCCCAAAGATGGGACAGAAACTAGTAAGAGTTCTCAGATAAAAGACACACAGCTTTTATTATTTACAATAAGCCTTAATCAGCACTACAGCTGGGCAGATATCTACCCTCTATGCTATTAGAATCCACATTCCTATCGATAACCCTGAGTTCTTACTTACTATGTTCCATCTGGGCTGCTCTTAACTCCAATCAGCCAGCCCTCAGGGCCATGCTTTCTTGACTCCTAACCCATGGCAGTTCTCTCCTCTCTCCACCTTCTTCTCTCTCTCCTCATGGTCTCTTCTGACCCCGAGGCTGGGAACACCAAGCCCTGCCTATTTCAATTCTGCCCAGCTATAGGCTGTCAGTATCTTTATTCACAAATCAGAAATAACAGGGAGGTGGAGTGACAAGGTCACACAGTGTCACTTGGGTCTATGTGCAGACTGTTATCTCTAGGGCAACCATGTCTTGCAAGCTCAGAACACATAGCAACAGACTAAACCTCAACAGCCTTTCACACCTCTTTGCAGACTATGGCTCCTCTAAGCGTGGCCTGGAGCTGATAGGGTGAGAGCTACTCTGAGAAGTTCCTTTCATTTCTGAGATGTTCCTTTCATTTCTGAGCTGTTTCCTCCCATCAGCTTCCAAGAGTCATCCTTATCCTACCTCCTACATCCCGACATCATTGGAAAGCTGCTACAGCCATAAACCTGTGGTGAGAATTCTAGGAGTAAACTAACATGTAATCAGCAGGGCTGTCTGAACGAGGTGATCTGACAGTTACTCACACCTCCCCAGAGCACGTGAAAGAGTTTAAGCAGTTATTTTCTCCACGGGAATTTTGGCAGACAGCTAGATGGTGACTTTGTAAATAGGACTCTGAAACTGACTAGCAAGAGCTCTAATTGCCTGGTAGACCTGCTGAACACATGGGGCTGGTAGACCTGCTGTATGTATATATGAGGCCGGTAGGCCTGCTGCATACATGAGGCTGGGTGTTGAGTGCTTTGTTAATGTTATTTGTTCCTCATTAAGATCTACCAGAGAAGACACAGTCATCTTCATCACCCAGGTAAAGAGACTGCTGGCCAGCATAGGCACAGGAATTTCTGGACCCATAGCAAGCAAGTGTGCAGGCAGGATTCAAGCCCTGCACTGACAACTCCAACTCGCTTTAGCCACCATCCCTTCTTTCAAGACTGTACACAGCCCGTAGCATCCCTCTCCCCTGCTCACCCGTCAGAGTCAAGAGTCTTTTCTCTATGGTGACGGGATGCTTCTTGCAGTAGAAAACTGATTCCACGCATTGCTGGGACATTAGCTGAGTTAGTCAACTGATGGTAGAGGAAGGGCCTGCAGTTGTCTTTTTTAGATGGGTTTTCAGTGGAGGAGAATGTATTCCTTGGACTCCCTTAGATCTCGTCTTTGCACCCATCGTAAGTCTGGCGGTTGGCTAGGAAGACACCACTCAGCTCCCCAGCTGCCTGGCAGCAAGCAGCTCCCACTTGTGAAGTGACACAGGGAGAAGCTGCCCTGACTCATCCCTCCGAGTCGTCCATGCCAGCTCCTGCCCACCCCCGCTCCACGGAGACCACGCTTATTAAGATCTCTGAAAATTCTTGCTCCTAAACCCACGTGGAAATTCTTCTTCATGCCTCTTCCTGGTCTCCATGGTGCTTGGAGCACTCCACGATGCCCAACATTATCTTTAGAAAGCATTAGCTGGCTAAGGTATTTCTGTGATATTTGCTCGGTAGTCCTCTGTGTCTCGTCTAGGACTGAGAATTAGTGACAGATCGGTCCCCTGTACATTCGGTGTACAGAAATCCCATCAGTTTGGACACTTGGCTTAGATATAGTGCGCGTCCTAAGAAATGGGTAGGATGCTCAGTCCATGGCGGGACTGAGGTGGTAGAAACTTTAGAAGTGGGACCTAGTAGAAGGTACCTGCTGCTTCTCGAGTGTGCCCAGATTCTTAGGCATGAATCCGTATCTCCCGGTCATTATAAGAAGACTGATCCTGACTCCACCATGGCTTTTTCCTTGCCTGCACACGGTCCCCTTCTGCATGAGGCCAGTTCCCTTCCTGTTCTTCCCTATGTGGGGATGCAGCCAGGATGCTGATACCACTCAGCTTGGACTCTAGTCAGGAAAGCTGTAAACTAAATAGATTCCTTTCTATCACCCAGATTCAGGTATTTTATAGGAGGAACATGAAAGGCACTTAGACAGAAAGTTTAAGTATCTCAGAATTTTGAAATGATCTGACTTCTTGAAGGTTATCAACTGAGAACCTTTGACAAGGAGATTACGGTCACTACTCTCTATTTCATGTAAACAGTGAGTGGTTGATCTTGGGTGTACAGAGACTTTGGCAACAATTTAAGGAGTCTCCTTACCTTCACTGGAGTAAGTCCTGGCGTTTTGGTTGTGGTGGATGCATCACATCATAGCTTGGTGACGCCTTAGCCATTATCTCTCTTCTTGCATCTTCATTTAAATCCTAGTTATAGCTCCATACACTCCTTACTCCTAGCTCTTTCTTTCTTTTTAGAAATTCTTTCCTTTTCTCTTCATTAGCTTTCCTTTTCACTTCCTCCCCATCTCTTTCTTTTGATAGGGTCTCATGTATCCCAGGCTGCCCTCAGACCGGCTATGGAGCAGAAGACAATCTTGAATTTCAGATCCACCTCTCCAATGTGAGGAGACAGACAGGATCCACCATACCTTGTTTATATGGTTTTGGGGATGAAATGCAAGACATGTGCGGGCTAGCAAGCACTCTGCCAACCGAGCTATGTCTTTCGCTCAGCCGATGCCCAGACAGAAAAACAGAAGGCACACTAGTTATTCTAACACAGAGACAGTTTAATAAATAATTAGGTAAGGATCATTAGAGGGATGAAAATGGATAAATGGAAATACATGGTGGCACAGAAGTCTTGTCTTTAGCAAAGTGTAAGGTGGGGAACAAGACGCACAAGAAAGAGATAAGAGGCAGCTGGCTCAGGAACCTCTGGAGAGTTCAGGCATATAGAAAATCTCTAGAAATGGAAGTTGGCTGCTAAGATGAAGGCCATGTTGCAGAAACGATATAAACAAATTCTGAAAGAGCAACAAGTAAGTCCTTTCTCCCTCCATATCTACTACCCCCTTCTCCACACCATGAGCAGTACTGTAAGGTGAGGTAGTTTTACTCACAGGTGCCAACATTGCCAAAGCAGAACACAGAAGGTGGGTGATTTAGCTCTTTATATTAGTGCTCTGACAAACACCTGACAAAATCAACTTAATGAAGGAGGAGTCTACACTTAGCTTACAGTGGGGGGATATCGTTCACCATGATGGAAGAAGCATAAGGCAGGAAGACCAGGTAGCTGATAACATTGTATCTGTAGTCAGGAAGCAGAGAGAGGTGGAGCCAATTGATCATGGGCTGAAGTCCCCTCAAACCACAACCCAAAGTTCTCTCTATGCCTATGTCTATCTCTATGTCTATCTCTATCTCTCTATCTTTTATCTACTATCTACCTATCATTTATCTATCAATCATCTATATATCATTTGTCTATCATCTATCTATGCATATATCTATTATCTATTTATTCATCTATCATTCATCTATCATCTATCTATCTATCTATCTATCTATCTCTGTCTATCATCTATCTATCATGAATGTATTCATCTATCTATAATTTTTTTTATTTTTTCCTTTCTTAAAGAGAGAAACATATCTAGAATTTCCATTCCCCAAGCTTGCTAGGTCTTTATTTCTCCTCCTCCTCCTCCTCAAGAGCCTATGAATAGATCCAGTAATATAGCTCAGTGGGTGAAGGCACCTACTTCTAAGCCTGATGATCTGAGTTCCATTCCCAGAACTCACATGGTAAAAGGAGAGAGATAACTCCAGCAAGTTGCCCCCTGACTCCCCCACTCACACTGTGGCATGCCCCCCCCCAACACACCACAAAATCCACAAAATTGTTGCTTGGAAGCTCTGTACAAATGATGCCCAATTTTCATTAGGAACACATCTACACGTCTTTGACAAGTTTTTGTTTCCTGCTTAGAACGAGGGGTGGGAATACTAAATTTAGACCAAACTGTTAAATTAGGTCTGGTTGTCAAATTCTCAAGTCATTTATGGTTTAACACACTTATGTTTCAAATAAATATCCAACCCAACTCAGATGTCGGTACAATCAGTCACTGCCCAGTTCAACACACCAGTTTCATGCACTCTTCTCAAAGGACCTTTAGGGATTTGCATTCCCACTCTCTTAAGACACCGTGAATGCTTGCAACCCTATTCCTGTGAGGCAAGGGAGGTGTGTGTGCCCCCAGCAGTGAGGGCTTGGTGAATGGAGGCAAAATTGAGAAGTAGGGTTGGAGGTGAGGTCTAACTCCTGGGATGTGGCTGGTTTGCTCTTGGGAGAGGATGATGACATCTATCCGAGCCCATGGCTCTCTCAGTATGGAGGACGCATGGCATTGACCTCTCATGGGGTTGGATGGCCATTGGTTTTCCTATTTAATGCACATGTACTATCTTCCTCTGGACTCTTGACTCTGTCATCATCTGGATTACCAATTTCTAAAGTTTAATTCCTTCGCTTATGAATATGCACATGGCTTCTGTCTTCCTCGTCCCACTGGTCCCACCTGGCCTCTATCAACAGGGACCTTCAGGGTTTCCTCCACACCCATCCTGGTTTCTTTTTAAAAAAAAAAAGGCAGAGTAGTCCTGGCTAGCTTCTCAGATGTCTATACTGCTGGTTCAGGCCAGCAAATCCTACTGCCTAGCAAATGTCAGCGGAATTACTGGCTTTAGATCCTCTAGCTAGAAAACTACTGACTCTTGTGGCACCAAGTGATTGTTTCCCACAGAATCTTGCTTAGTAGAGCCAAGATCTGCTGAAGAGGACCTTTTTCTATTTCATGATCCTTCAGAATAGACTACTTATCAAAATGTACAAGTAATTGTGATAATTAGGTTCACAACAATCCACTGTTTCTATGTAGTATATTTTATTCTGCCCATATCAGGATCTTCTATATTTCAACATGTTTTATTTTTCTTTTACCCAGATTCAGGGGAGAAATGTCCAAGTGACACCTCCTCCCATGGTAAGCTATGCCAGGGGTAGGGAAGAAGAAATACGGTAAGGGGTGCAGAGAGACACACACGTAACACCACAGGCCCTCAGTCATAGGAGGTGAGAAGAAGTTGCTACCTAACTGTGGGTCCTGGAGGATGGATGAGGCAGGGATGGGGAATGGAGAAAAGATTGCAGCAGGTGCAGGAGTCCAGCTGAGCTGGAGGACTTAATTCTCATGTCCTGTGGAAGCAGGGTCACAGTGGTTGACAACAGTATGTTTTAGAATTACTAGTAGAGAGGATTTTGAATGTTCCCGGCATAAAGATATGTTGGATGCTGGAGGAAGACTTGCCAGTTACCCTGGTCTGACCATTACACCACGTGGTAGAACCTTCTTCCCTTTTCCAGGGACCAGCACCCATTTCAGGCCTCATTAACACCCGCCAGCACTCTGTAGAAACTCATTTCGTGACAGCTCATCACGTGATCAATCACCAACCAACCACATGCACAAACAACCCAAAACATATATCGAAACAGGCCGGTGCCTTCAACTGCAAATGATTCAGAAAAAAAAAAAAGCGAGATCAAGCTCCCACCAAACAAACAACAGAAACTAAGCAGAAACATTAAGTGTGCTCTTACGTTACACTCAACACAAGGGATTAGGGTTGAGGCTGACCCTCTGTCTTCAAGACTCTGCAGCTCCCTGGTTAGCTTTTATTTTTATTGTTTGAAACATTCCCACGGTCCCTTGTCACTTTTTCTTTTCAGGATCGTTCAGCTTCAGGGTTAGAGGGCTCAGTAGTCACAGTTTGAAATTGGCAGCGTTGGAGAAGAAATACATCTCTCTGTAGATTGGACAGCACCCCAATTAAGGAAACAGTGCATTCTTTCACAAGTCTGCCGTGCCCTGAACACTATTTTGATTCTGTTGCTAAGATTCTGACAGTATCTTGTACAATCTAATCTAGCACCGCGTTTTCTTTCTTGTCTCTTTATGCTGAGTTTCTGGGATAGAATCTCATTTTAAAGACCCAGACATGAGAAAGAATGACTTTAGCCATCCCCTCCCCCACCCCGAAACTAAGAAAACTGGTCACATGATCAAACACTTAAGTAGTCTGCCCGCTTTCAGACCTTTCAGGATGAAGTTTCCAAAAATACATCTAGGAATAGTTGTGTGTGGTGAGTGTGTGTGTGTGTGTGTGTGTGTGTGTGTGTGTGTGTGCATATGTATGTTGCTAGGGGTCAAACCCATGATCTGCTATATACTAGGCAAGCACCCCACACTTGAGCTGTACCCAGAGTCTCTCCATGGGTGTTTTGATCTTGAAACATTTTTGTGTCAGGCTTGATCATAGTTGCTCTTTGACTTGACAGAAGGCAGCGCACTCATAGCCATTCACCTGGTTCAGTGTCTACTCTTTCAATATATAGTTGTTGAGGATCAATAAGTATGCCAGGCAATACAGTAGGTACTAGAAATGTTTGTTAATAAACCAAAAAAATGATTAAAATAGTCTGTTGTTTTAGAAATTATAAGAGTGTGTTTGTACAAAAAAAAATTAGTCGGGCTGGAGAGATGGCTCAGTGGTTAAGAGCACTGACTACTCTTCCAAAGGTCCTGAGATCAAATTCCAGCAACCACATGGTGGCTCACAACCATCCGTAATGAGATCTGATGCCCTCTTCTGGTGTGTCTGAAGGTAGCTACAGTGTACTTACATACAATAAATAAATAAATCTTTGGGCCAGAGGGAGCAGAGGTCCTGAGTTCAATTCCCAGCAACCACATGATGGCTCACAACCATCTGTACAGCTACAGTGTACTCAATATACATAAAAATGAATAAATAAACAAATCTTTTAAAAATACATTCAAACTGAAAATTAAAAAAAAAGTAGCCAAGACATTCTCTCTCAGACATGCATGTATGAATATATGTATATGTGGTTGTTAAAATGGGAAATGTCTCCTACACTTAGTCCTTGGTAGGTTTACGAGATAGTCTTACTGGGGGAAATGTGGAAATGGGCTTCGAAAGGGCAGAGCTCCACCCTCGTTCCAGCTTCCGCTCTCTCTGCTTTGTGTTTGAGGTAACATGGCCTCTCAGCTTCCTGCTCC
>LR750050.1:848492-1052383 GCA_902729485.2 Mus minutoides
CATGTATGTGTCCTGGTTAATTTAATTTTCATTGTTAACACAACCTTGAGTTACCAAAGAATAGACAGCCCCAAGCTGAAGAACTGCATCTATCAAACTGGCTTCCAGCTATGTCTATGAGAGGCAATCTAGACAGATGATGGATATGGGAGAGAGAGAATGCCCATCTCACTCTAGGTGGTACCAACCCTAGGCAGCTGGGGCTTTCTCAGTCTAATAATGCTAGCTCAGCAAGCCTATGCTCAACCAAAACTGCAAGAAGGCTAACCCAGTTAGCATGCACCAGAGAGCAAGCAAGCCAACAAGCAGAGTCCCTCCATGGCTTCTGCTCGAGTTCCTGTCCTAACTTCCCTCTGTGAAGGACTGGGTGTATGCTGAATAAAACTTCTTCCCCAAGTTGCTTTTGGTCAGAGAGTTTTTATTTTGTTGCTGGTGTTGATTTATCACAGCAACAATAAAACTTGAATAGCTCCTGTGCATCTGCCTATCTATCTGTTTACTAGTTAACTCTTTCTTTCTGCCTCACAGAAGATCATAAAGATTATGAAGGAAACCAAGCAGCAAGGAAGACCTTGCTTGCAAGACACATTTGACTTTAAGTCAGGGAACACAGATGAGGCAGGGCAGCCCAGGGATAATTCTGAAGAGTTTGGGAGGGGGTACGGGGGAGGAAGAGCAACAGTCGAGTTGATAAAGTATGAAGGGTAAACTATCAAGGAAGCCAGGCTGGGTGAGACAATGACCAGGTGATGGAGGACAGCCCACTGAGCTCTGTCCTTGGTGCCCTGGTGCTCCGTAGGAAAAAGATGGGCTTCCCAGAGCTCAGTGCCTGGAGGATGCTGTAGCTGGAAGCAAGGTTAGAGATGTAGTGGGGACCAGGTTGTCTCAAATGAAGTCTCTCAGATGGTTGTCTTTCAGGGACTATTATTTACTGAGTATATATATATATATATATATATATATATATATATATATATCCATATATATATATATCCATATATATCCTTTATCTCTGTTGACTGCATTTTAATTGTAATTTATTTTTAGTTGCATCTAGATTATTTTATGGCTCTAGAAATGCTTGTTTTGCGCGGGAATGAAGCTCAGTTGCTCGAGTGTGTGCCTAGATGCACGGGACCCTGGATTCCACCCACATCCCTGCAGAAACTTGGTTTGGTGACACAAACATGTCACCTCAGCACATAAGAGCAAGTCCAGCCTAGGCTACAAGATATCCTGTCTCAAAATAAATACATTCTGATGAAGAACCTACAGATTCAGAAAGATTTCCTAAGAGATCAACATCGTGGGGTGGATGGGGAATGGTAGGACCGCTGTGCCATGATTAAAGTGTTTAGTCTGAGTGTGATAACAGTGTAACAGAGGATTGTGCCGCCATCTTGACTCTCACACTGAGAGTATGAAAGAGACAATTGGACAAAGGAGATTCTACAATCAATTCAGGTGAGAGACACTAGTGAGGAGCAGCCATGGAGGAAACACAAAAACGAGGAGGTTTTCATGGCCAACATGGCTGCTTTCCTCTGAGCTAGGGTACAGACGGGACCAAACAAGAGTGGCAGCAAAGGCCAGATTTAATTTGGGCATGGTTTATGTATGAAATGACTTGAATATCCAGCTGGAAATGCCATACCCACAGTTGGAGACATGGCCCGGAAGTGTGGGGAACAGTCGAGGCTGGAAGTATGATGTCTGGAAATGTCTGGCACTGCAATGTTTGGAAAAACAGATTTAGTCTTGTCATGGTTAGGGGAAGTGAGGTGAATTTGTGTAGCATTGTTCCAGCATAAGTTAAGTTCTGGGCTCATGAGGAAGAGAGCATTCTGGGAGTCCAGAGGAGATCCAGAATGGACTGCTGTTTAGAGAGATTTTTTTTTTTTTTTGAGTCAGGGTTTCTCTGTATAGCCCTGGCTGTCCTGGAACTCACTTTGTAGACCAGGCTGGCCTCCAACTCAGAAATCTGCCTGCCTCTGCTTCCTGAGTGCTGGGATTAAAGGCGTGTGCCACCACGATTCTTTCTTGGGACCAATGGGGCCTGGGTAGAGGGTGTTAAAGGAGCTTGCAGCACATTTCAGATGAGCTAGCTGTGGCCTTTCTCACCTGTTCCTGGAGTTTGTGTCATTGACTCCATTCCACCTCACTTCCAACCCCAAAAGGCAGTGAGGGTCAGGCAGTGGCCGGTCCAGGGCACGGGCCCCAGACCTTGACTTGGAAACTTGGAAATCACAGGTGACCTACCTGAGTGTTGTGGTCTAATGTTTGGGATGAAAGGCTTACTGAAATAAGCTCAAGGAAGAGAAAGAAGGACTGATTGGAGTGAACAGAAATAGACAAATCTTTTGGGAAACGTTCCTCAGAAAGAAATGAGCCTTTGGCGGACGACTTTTTAATGGTATTTAAGATCGGAGGGATGGCAGCACACTTGCAAACCAACAAAGGCGATTTTGTAAAAAGAGGAATCTGGTGAGTGAGCCAAAGGCGGCAGGTAGATGAGGGGCGGGTGGCACCTTGCGGAAGAGCAAAGGCGTTGGCCTCAAATGGGGCCCAGAGGATACACACACACACACACACACACACACACACACACACACACACACAGAGTGATAGACAGGAAGGCGGAGACCGCTGGGCAAGGGCTGTGAGAGGGCACGGAGCAACTCAACAAATTCTCTTCTGCTGCTGCTTGTTGAGAAAAACCAGAACTACCTTGAGAGTGGGGAGGGGAAAGAGGGTGGAGGGATGAGAGCACAGGCACTGGTCTTGCAAGAGCGGAAGAGAACAATCAAAACAGCAAAACAGGGGAGCATCCCAGGAACTTTCCAGGCCTACCTTACATTTAAAAGCTCTTGGCTGGAAAGCCGCTCCCTCAGTAGTTAAAGACTGTGGTGTGCGAGCCGGCAGACTGAAGTTCAGAAGCTTCAGCATGTTCATTATTAAAAATCTTCGCGCGGGGTGGGGGGTGGGAGGTGAGAGGTAGGGGTGGCCTGGAGAGATGGCTCAGCGGTTAAGACCACCGACTGCTCTTCTAGAAGTCCTGAGTTCAAATCCCAGCAGCCACATGGCAGGTCACAACCATCTGTAATGGGATCCAATGCCCTCTTGTGGTGTGTCTGATGACAGCATGTGCTCACATACAATAAATATAAATAAATAAATCTTTAAAAAGACAAAAACATCTAGGATTGGCATCACAGGGAACAGGAGATCCCTGGGGCTTCCTGGATAGTTGGTCTAGCTGCATCTGTGAACGCTGGGTTCAGTGAAAGACCATGTCTAAAAATATTTTATATTTTTTATTCTAAATGTTATAGGTCATTTACTTTTTCATTGTGATCTGGGGTGGAAGGTTTTTTATTTGTTTTTTGTTTTTGTTTGTTTGTTTGTTTGTTTTTTTAAGGGTCTCCTGTGTCCCAGGCTACCTTTGAACTTTTATTGTAATCAAAGATAACCTTGAACTCAGGATCCTCCTGCCTCTATTTCCCAAGTGCTGAGGTTACAGACATGTGTCACCATGCCTGGGCGAGTGGCTCTTGAGAATGTTGGTGAAGGTTGACCCTACTGGCATCCACAGATCCCTTTCACCCAGACACTTCTGGGCTGGTGGTCCCTATCTTACACATTGTGTCCAACAGAGGACAAGCAGAAGTATTCTAAGTGTGGATTCTGAGAAAGATTTTTCCTTTCCACAGAAAACAAAAGGCACAGACTGGTTAGTCATTTCCCTTTAACCCTGTGTCCTTCTTCTTCTTCTTTTAGCTTTCTTCCTTTTCTGTAGAGAAGATGGGCAGCCACAAGACTCGGGGACTGGCTTGGGACCACGAGGGCAAGCATGAAGTTGTACCCACATCTAGGGTGACAGGGCAGAAACACAGAACATCCATGTTGGCTAGCTTATGCCAACCTGACAAGATCTAGAGCCATCTGAAGGGAGGGAACCTCAAGGGAGAACAAACCTTCATAACTTCTATCTGTAGGGCATTTTCTTAATGAATGATCACTAGGGAAGGACCCGGACCCTTGTGGGTACTGCCATCTCTGGGCTGGTGGTGCTGGGTCCTATAAGAATGCAGAGAGCAAGCCAGTAAGCTGCACCCTTCCATGGCCTACGCATCAACTACTGCCTCCAGGTCCTGCCCCGTGTGAGTTCCAGGTTGACATCCCTCGGTGATGGATTGTTACCTGGAAGTGTAAGCCGAAATAAGCCCCTTTCTCCCCAGATTTCTTTTGTCATGGTTTTCATCACAGTCATAGAAACCTAAACTAAGACAACCTCTGAGTCTCTGGTGGGGATGCTGAGCCGGACTGAGCCTTGTTTCTACTCCTGGAATTGCTGTCTCATAAGACAAATCAATTTCTCTCTTGAAGCCAACGCATTAGCTTGGCTTCCTGTTTTTCAGCTTGTTACATTCTAAGGCATAGAGCTACATTCTAGCAAACATCGAAATGCTAAGCCGTTGAACCTGAGCAAGCTTATTTTAACAGACTTCTTTTGATACAGACTGCTGCATTGGGTTTCCCAGTGCTAGGGTAATGGTTCTATACCAACATGTCTGACTCCTCATGGAATCACACAAAACCTTTTAGCCTTTGTCTTCATTCTTCTTTTACCCCACTTAACTCCATGCGTTTAATATTTTATCTATACTTCACCATTGCCCTTTTATTTTCTTTGGAAGGAAATGGAAGCCAGATAAAGCAGCACGTGAGTGAATTGGATCTTGGCTCTCCAGTTCCCAGGCTATGACAATACTTCTCCTACTTTATGTATCTCCTTCTGGGTGTTCTCCATTAGGTTATCATGTTGGTCTCCTGAGTAACATGCTCCCGTGCTCTTTGACAGGGCATTCAATGTCTGTCAAAACCTCGGTCCCTCTGGTTCCCATGTCATTTCCAGGATCCAAGCCACTCATTGCTTCTCTTATAAGTTACTTTTCTCTTACCTTGATGAATGCTATGACCGAGTTCCACAGGGTTAGAGTCCATGACCAGGGAACATGGAATCAAGCAGGCAGGCATGGCGCTGGAGTAGTAGCTGAGACCTTACATCGGATCTACAAATAGTAGTAAGAGCTATCTAAGAATGGTGGGAGATTTTGAAAGCTCACAGTCCACCCCCAGTGACATACCTTCTCCAACATGGCTGTACATCTGAACCCTTTCCAACTAGTCCCACCTCATACAGACCAAGCATTCAAATATATGAACCTATGGGGGCCATTCTTGTTTAAACCGCCACATTCTACCCTCAAATCTCCATAAAACTGTAATCATATTAATGTATTTAGACCAGATTCCAAAGTTCCCATAGCCTTCTACAGTCTCAACACAGTTTAAAAGTCCATATGCCAAGGCAGGTGGAAATCCATGGGAGGCCTCCCCTTCTCAGAGGAGAAAGAGAAGGGGAGATGGGAAGAAGGAAGGGGAGAGAAGAGAGGAACTGGAAAGAAAGGAGGGAAGGAAAGCTGTGATTGGGATGCAAATTTAATTAATTAATATGACAAAAATTTTAAAAGAAAGCAAAAAATAGGGAAGTGCCTTATAAATATTTCTGTAACAATGTACAATACTCTTTTTATTGTTCAGTTTATTTATTTTTTCATAGAAATATTAGAGCCACCAATTACTATATACATGTAATATATATATATATATATATATATATATATATATATATATATATATGACAATCTCTTAATTGTAACCCCCCCCCCATAAAATTAAAAAGCAAAGTACAGACTTTCAATATACAATAGCACAGAGCATGTATTACCATTCCAAAAGGGAGGTTTAGGGGCACAGAGGAAATACTGGACCAACGCAAGTTTGAAAACCAGCAGAATAAACTCCAAATCCTTTAACTCTATGTCTCGTGGCAAAGGGCTTAGATGGCCTGACCATTCCACCTTTGCTGAGTCTTCCTCTCAGGCTGCTTCCACTCCCTGTCTGCACCTCTTCTTGGCAGACATCCTACAGTTCTGGCATCTCCAGCATCTTGGGGTCCTCAACACAATCCCAGCTTCACTTTCACAGATTTTGCAAATGGCATTTCAGGTCTGCATGAGAGTGATCACTGACAGCCACTCTACGGAGGCAACATTAGCCTGTCTTAAAGTCCCCTCTGCCAATGAAATTACTCAAGTATGCTTCAGTTTATCCTCAGATATATTCTTAGGACAAGAGCCTAAAGCAGTCATACTTGTAGTTATGACTTGTAGTCATATTGCAGCTATGGTTTCCAGGCAAAGTTGTTAACATTGTTCCCCTTTAAAATTATTGGGAGAATCTTTTATACAATGTGTGGAAGCATCATCTGTCAATAAAATGTTGATGGCTTATTAGCTTGGGTAGACAATAGGAAGGGGGGTGCTCCAGTACAAAGGGAGGGTTTCTAAGAGAGAGTCAGGTACAGGAGGTTTACCCAGAAGCTCCAAGGAGACAGTTGCATGAAACTGAAGGATAGGTAACCATCCATGTGGTACTCATAAAATAGAATAGACAGGTTTAAAAAGTTGCAAGCTAGTCAGGGAAGAAGCCAAAGCTTGTGGCTTCAGCATTTCTTCATATATAATTAAGTCTTAGAGTTGTTATTTTGGGGAACAAAGAGTCCAGGTGGAAAAGCCTACAGCTACAGAAATGTCTTGAACTGGACCTCCATAGTCTACATTGCTCTCAGCACCATTGTCTTCCAGGCTCCTCCTGCTAGCATGCCTCATTAAGCCTTGATTACAATATTCTACTGCCTGCTAGTCCAAAGTCGTCCATGTTTCTCTACAAAACGGCATAGTCAGACCTTTCACAGAAATAGCTTAATGTGACATCACCTTTCATCTTAGTTGTTTTTCCTCTTGCCATGACAAAATACCATGATATGACTACAGAAGGAAGCATTTGATTAGCGTTAGACTCCATGACCTTAGAGGGCAATGGCAGCCAGCAGAAGAGCATGGCTCTGGAATAGTAGTTAAGAACTGACATTTGACCCACAAATACAAGGTAAGGAGACCTAATAGGGAATGGTGTGGGCTTTTGAAACCTAAGAGTTGGCCCCTAATGACACACCTCTTCCAACTAGGCCACACCTCCTAATCCTTCTCAAGCAGTTCCACCAACTGGGACCAAGCATTCAAACATGTGAACCTATGGGGCCCATTCTCATTCAAACCACGACCCTCCCTTTGAATGTGGCGTGTGTTTTATATTTGTTAACTGTATGTTATTCAAAATGTACGTGTGTGTGCACACACACATGCACATAAACTGCTCTGTTGCTTCTTCTTGTGAACTCTTACTCATATCTAAATGTATCCTCTGTAGTCCCGCCTCCTTATGAAACTGTCACATTTTCCTCTACTTTCAAGATCCTCTTGCTAATGGCCATTATGACATTTCAACAATATAGATATTTCTCTTTTTTTTTTCTCATGGGTATGTGTGTGTCTGGTGTGGGTGGCTGATGGAGACAGTATTTGGCTCACAGTGTCTTTGGGAGTCTTACCAGTTTGTCACCCATTATATCTGTGACAATCTCATTGACTACGAAACTTGTCATGATTAATTTTGATAACTTGAAACTGGAAGGAGGAACTATCATTAGAGATGATGTGTGTCTGACCACTAGATCCGTGATAAGCTATTAAGAAATGAGGGAGAGCCAGGTGGTGGTGGCGCACGCCTTTAATCCCAGCACTTGGAAGGCAGAGGCAGGCAGATTTCTGAGTTGGAGGCCAGCCTGGTCTACAAAATGAGTTCCAGGACAGCCAGGGCTATACAGAGAAACATTGTCTCAAAACAAAACAAAACAAAACAAAAACAAACAAACAAACAAACAAAAAAGCACACACACACACACACACACATGCACACACGCACATATACATACACCTATATGTACATTTTGAACAATATAACATTAACAAATATAAGACACACAACACTTGCAAAGGGAGGGTGATGGTGCATTTTGTTAACTATTCTCAGAGATATATCCTGTGCCCACTGGTACTGACTGCTTCTTACTCTCCCAACTAAATCAAAGTCAGTCTATGTGAGATAAGGAATCATATCGTCATTCAATGCTGACTCAAGCATGACCCTCTCAATACGTCTGCAATGTAGGAGGGAGAAGTAGTATTACATCATGGGAACACCATCCATTCTTTGTGATACCCTGAAATAGCATGCCTCTGCTTCCTCTTGATGTCTCTGCTTTGTGGAGTTTTGTTTGATTTTTCTCCATATATGGCTAGGTTGGAAGTCATGTGACCCCGGGCCCTAGGCAGGACTTACACATTTGGGAGGTCATGATAGGGAAAAATGGAAGTGACTGGCAGGCTTTTGTCAAGGTGGGGGCATTTAGCTTGCTCTGAAAAAGCATGCCAAAGGATTTTTAATAAGCTCTGTTTTATTCCTGGCTTTAAGCGGTTCACTACATGACCAAGTCCTAGGACCTGGAGACAATTTAGCAGTTAAGAGTATTTGCTGCTCTTGAAAATGACCTGAGTCTAGTTCCTAGTACTCACACCAGGCAATCTCAAATTCTTTGGGATTGCTCTAGGGGATCTGAAGTCTTATCTTGGCCTCCACAGATATCTGTATGTATGTGTTCTCTCTCTCTCTCTCTCTCTCTCTCTCTCTCTCTCTCTCTCACACACACACACACACACACACACACACACACACAATGACAGGAACACATGCATATAAGTAAAACCCAACATGAATCTTAAATAAAAAGAACACAAAAAAATTCTAATGGAGACATGGTGTAGAGACTATTAATCAGGCATTTTTGTTAGCAGTTGGCACAGAGTTTCCAGGACAGATGGCCAGGAGGGTGAGTGTGTCCTTGTACGAGAGTCACCCTGACAGCATCTCACTGCTATGTGATTCTGCCATTGCCTTGCAAAGCAGTGCTGAAACTCACTCTGTGCTTCTGTGATATCAGTAGAAACGGGCTGGAAATATGCATATACAGAAATCCATGTGCTAGTGGTCCAAGAAACACAGGTGCAATAAGGAAGCACAGTAGGTTTCTGTGTGCTTTAAAAGCTCAACTGCCATGTAGTTATGCCAGCTTGGCACTTGTGTGGCGCCAGCTATGAAAAGGCAAGAGGTTGTTGGCAAATAGACTTTCTTCCCTGACACCAGCCTTTAGTCATCCAAGTCTTTAGGGGGGATTTTTTTTTGTTATTGTCCTTTTCACCACTAGAGTAAGAGTGGGCAGCATAGTGTGGAAATAGTCTCACACTAATTTTAGAACATTTGCATAACATTCTTAGAACAAGGTCTTTCTGTGACGTCACTGAAAGGAGCAACTGGACAAACAAGAGCAGAACAGAAAGAGGCTCTTCCAGAGTTTGCTGACACTGCACACTGCTCTGTAAGGCATACCTGGAAAGTCCCATTTATGTGTATATATTGCACATTATATGAAAGGTTATTAAACAGAGCAATAATTTGAGATATAGCCATATAATTTATCTATAACTATATATGTTTATATCTATCTATCTCTACTTCTATCTCTCTGTCTATCTCTATATCTATATATAGTAGATATAGATAGATTAGATATAGGTATATAGATATCTCAAATGATTGTTCTCTGTTTAATAACCTTTTGGATAAAGCTAAGTTGTTACAGAAGATGCTTTTGTGATGGTTCATCTTGACTGTCAGCTTAATGGGATTTAGAATCACCTAGGAAGCAAACCTCCGAGCAAGTCGGTGAGAGAGTTTCTAGGTTTGATTAACTGATGAAGGAAGACTCATCTTACACGGGCTCCGTGTCTCAGACCGAGTCACAAGGAGAGAGCTAGTTGAGCCAGCCACAGCACTTATCTCTGCTTTCTGACTGTGGATGCTTCATGTCCTGCCACCATACCTTCCCCGCAGTGATGAACTGTATCCTCAAACCCTGAGGTAAAATAAATCCTTTCTCCCTTAAGTTGCTGTTGCCCAGTGTTTCACTGTAGCAAGAAAAGTAACCTTTACTGCTTCAAGCTCTTGCAAATTCATGGTAACAGTTTGTGTGTGTGTTGGATAGAGCTGAAGAGGATAGAACTATATCTCCTATAATACAACCTTAAGTCTATGGACCACCTCTACATCTTCCCTTAAAGTGGTATTTTAACAGGGAGGTCCAACGTTGCAAACTCAATTTTAAAGGAAGCCCCATTTCACTGAATATTTCAACAATGCAAATGAGTCTATCAAATTAAAACTTAAATTTTAACTAAATGCATGGATTAAAAATAGTGTGTGTGTGTGTGTGTGTGTGTGTGTGTGTGTGTGTTAACCCTCTTTAGCCTCCTGTCACAGAGTATGAAAGTTTGTAAAATTCTCCCTTTAAATGCATTAAGGCCGCCTAAGAAACTCCCCCAACACCCATGAGAGTCTTGGATCAAGGACTCAGGTAGCTGCGAACAAAAATTTTAACAGTCAGAGAGCTTCATCACAGAGCATCCTGCAGAAGGGGTCAGCTCTCCCTGGACCACCTATCTGAATATACAGGTAAACTTTTGTTTAACTCAAGAGTTCTTGGTTCCAGTCAGAACTAGATTTTTTATATTATTAAATTTTATTAAAGTTTTGTCAAAGCTGTTCTCTTGCACTGAAATCTGCCTGCTGAGTTTTTGCCCAAGGCAGATTTTAATGGCCAAGCTCTCCAGGCATCAAAGGAAGGAGGAGTTAGCCAGGAGGTTCTTCCCAAAGGGTGACAGCTTAGCTCTCCTCCAGAAAAACTCCACAGAACCATCACAAGTGAGGAGAGACTGGAACGCCCCTGACAGGCACCTGGAGCTAATCACTCCTTCCTCTACGCCACTTTGGCATCAACATTTCTCCCCCTTCCAAATTTCTCACTCCCCTGCGCAAAACATCCAGAGGGCAGAGCTAATCTCCCCACACTGGCCCTGCCCCTTCATCCCCAAGGTGTGCTTCCGTATGTTAATTTACTTCTTTTAAACTTGAGCTCGCCTTTGATTGCTCAGTCTTTCATTTCTCCCGTATGACAGACATATCTGAAGACAGAAGCAAAGAGGATTAAGATGTCTGAGCTGTCTCAATGAATTCCAAAGAATTGTGAGAACATTTGAGTTTCTCCCAAACGCCCAGACAAGCCACTGCCCATGTCTTCTTCCTCTCTCTGCTGTCGTTATCTTGCCACGGGTATGATTTTAATTAGACAAGAGAGGCAAGCGTGACCTTGTTCAATATTCTGGGTGGTGGATGCTACGGAACCCAAGTGGACCAGTTATGTCTGATGGCACCTCCTTAGGGATAGGGTGGTCCATGTGTAGATCTTCCAAGCTGAAAGGGAAGAGACTAAAATCTACACCTTGTTTGTGTTTACAGGAAGTCTTTAAGGCTTGTGCCTGTCCCCCTCCACCCCCTCAAGACCACACCTTTTGACCCCTATGAGAGATGAAACAGTTCCTAGGAGATTGCATCTCAATCGTGGTGGCCTCTTATTATTCACAGTCCATTTTCAGCATCCCTGATCAGAAAACGCAGATTCTATTCATTCATTCACTCATTCATTCATTCATTCATTCATTCATTTATCATTTTTGGGACAGGGTTTCAAGATGGGTTGTCTGTCCTAGAACTCCCTCTGAAGACCAGACTGATCTCAAACTCACACAGATCTGCCTGCCTGCGCCTCTCAAGTGCCAGGATTAAAGGGACTTTTAAGAATTTGAGTCTCCAATGTGCCTTACATCAGAGAAACACCCTCCGTCACCAGCAGGGGCCAGAGGTAACAGATGCACACAGTGTCCCAAGTGCACACACTAGGCCATTTCTTAGGGCAGTTGAAGGGTCTTTCTAGATCTTCTGTGTTTTCAGGACCATTCGGTTTGTTGAGGCTGCAGGGCAACGGGACTTGCCAGCTTCTGCCTCTGTATGGCTTTCTGGAAGGTTTTATATTTCATTGTTGTGGGGTTTCCCTGTACTGAATATATCCCTCCACCCCCACCAGCCAGCACCTTCCCACTCCCTTCTGCTTTAATTACCCCCCACCCCACCCCCAATTATTTAAAGGCCTGACTACTGCATACCTATGTGTGAGTTTCTTTGCTTTTAGATCAGTGGTTCTTAACCTTCCTGGTGACCATCTCCCCCCTCCCCCCATTATTTTGTTCCTGCTTTATCACTGTCACTGTTATAAATCATAATTGGAGATCTGGGCTTTCGGGTGGTCTTAGGCGACACCTGTGAAGGGGTTGAGAACCGTTGCTTTAGACACCTTGGAGGTTGCTGATCCTGCATCTGTGGGCTGGTATCTTCCAATGGCTTTACAAACCTCGCAGCTACTATCTTTTGGGTATTTCTTCTGCTTCATTCTTTCTCCGCCTGAGATTCAACTGTCTGTGTGTTGCCTACCTTGTGAATAGTGGTGGTTGGTTTCCTTGAGCAATAAGGGACTTGTCATTTGTCTTTGTTTTATGTGAACATTTAAATGTGTCAATCAGATGTCACTGAATAAGAAGCTTGCAACTGGACACTGATCCTGTTTGCAGTTCAGACTTATGTCCAACTTAAAAAAAACTGTTACTGACATGGACATGTCACTGCTAAAAGTAAATTATTTAAGAGCTGAGCTATGCATAGTTAACCTACTATTAAGCAAAGGTAGTTTTAGATCTAGGGTTTTTAAGTATCAATATTGAAAATATTCATTTATACATTAAGACAGTGTAAGATTTTTGCTTAAAAATAGCTTATTTTTAGCCAGGCGTAGTGGCGCACGTCTTTAATCCCAGCACTTGGGAGGCAGAGACAGGTGGATTTCTGAGTTCGAGGTCAGCCTGGTCTACAAAGTGAGTGCCAGGACAGCCAGGACTATACAGAGAAACCCTGTCTCAAAAAACCAAAAAAAAAAATAGCTTATATTTGAAAATGTTGGAAAAAGCCATTGATCTAGATGATTCGTGGAGTTTGAATTTTTTGTTTAAAATTATGACTATTGTTTTGTGTCTGTCTGTGTGTGTGTGAGTGCGCTCACGCATGTGCAAGCAGTTGCACACATGTCTTTGTGTGGGTAGAGGTCAGAGGGTACCTTAGTTCTCCTTCTACTGTGTGGCTCCTGGGGACTGGATTCGGGTCATCGTCATTCTTGGTGCCAAGGTCCTTGACTTCCCTGAGCCATCTCGTTGGCCCAGAATTTGGATTCTCACTTGTGGTGTCTGTATGAAATTCTGCCTATATTGCTTGTATTTTAACTGGAGGGAGGGGCACACCTCTGCTGCTACTTCTGTGTGGCAAGCACCTAGTTCAGTACCCTGGTGGCTCTGTGGGATAGACCTTCAGGAGCCTAGTTCAGTACCCTGGTGGCTCTGTGGGATAGACCTTCAGGAGCCTAGTTCAGTACCCTGGTGGCTCTGTGGAATAGACCTTCAGGAGCCTAGTTCAGTTCCCCAGTGACTCTGTGGGACAGATCTGCAGGAACCTGGTACACAATCCCAGTGGCTCTGTGGAATAGACCCTCAGGAGCCTAGTTCAGTACCCCAGTGGCTGTGTGGGATAGACCTTCAGGAACCTGGTTCAGTATCCCAGTGGCTCTATGGGACAGAACTTCTCTAACTCACAGGCTGGACTCCCCGGAAGGATTTCTATCCAATTTCATTGTCTTCAGCGGAAAACACTAAATAAGGCAGAGAACACCTGAGACTGACTACATTTTAAAATGACAGATTTAAAAAATCAAACTTATATCAGAAGAGTGCTGTGTCCTGGATAAAGGGAGGAGTAGCTCACATTTTACTAACATATAAATGAACCTTTCATAAATGCACTTGCCAGATTAATAGAAAAAAACCTACCCTTTCAGCTCGGTTGGCTGAATATTATATCTATGTCAGATATTTGGTCTAGAATCACGTTGGTTGGATTCGGGCTAGTGAAATAGCACTAGGCTCTAAATCTCTAAATTTATAAATGCATTACCCTCAGGCCAGAGACAGAGTTATTGATTGTGGTGCTCCTGGAGCTCAAGCTTTACTGGCACCGCCCTCCCCTCCTCTGTACACCTCTCCTTTGGCCCCATGCAAAGCTGAAAATTATTGGGAGGCCTAGAGTCTTGAGGGTAAGAGGGGAGCAGGGCTTTGCTCAGATTCTTGTCTACAGTAGATAGAGAGAAGGGCTTAAGGGTTTTATTTTTAATCATGATTTTAAAAAGATTTATTTGTTTTATATATATATATATATATATATATATATATATATATATATATATATATATATATATATATATAAAAGTTCCATGACTTCATGTATACCAGAAGAGGGTATTGGCTCCCATTACAGACGGTTGTGAGCCACCATGTGGTGGCTGAGATTTAACTCAGGACCTCTGGAAAAACATCCTGTGCTCTTAACCACTGAGCCATCTCTCCAACCCCAGTCTAAAGCGTCTTAAAACAACAATTCCCAGTGATCCCTTTATCTCCACTTTATGCCAAGCAGAGATTACAAGTGTACCAGTCACGCCTACTTTTACATAGGTGGTGGAGATTTGAACTTAGGTCCTCAGGCTTGCTCAGCATGGGCCATCTTCCCAGATCCCATGGCATAAAGTTAGCGAGGGTCGGGGTGGGAGGGTAGGGGGTGGGGTGGAGGGACACTTATTGGAGCTACACCCTTAGCTTCTGGTAATCCTCTATCTTGCTGATCTGGTTAGATGGTTCTATACCACAATACAGCTCATCCAAGCCCATGTCATGTCTGATCTCAATTTTGCAAAAATAAAAACAGACAAAAAGTCTCATTTCTGCACTCTGGAGTGAAGCGGATATGCCTGTCTGACAGCATTGTAAGTAACTCAGATCAAAGTATTGATCAAGAGTGGATATGTTCTCTTCCAGTGGGAGGATCGGGTTGGAGAAGGCAATCTATTATTGTCTTCATCAACAGTCTCACTGACAAGCAATTGGGCTAATGACACCAACTTACACTTGTAATTTACTTTAGCTAGAAAGCAAGCAATAGCTCACTGTACTTTCATGCCATTTCTCCGGAAGAAAAGGTTGAGCTTGGTGGCTTCCAAGTGTGATACTCTTCCCCACTCCCCATCTCAGGGGCTTTCTTTTAAAAGAGACACAAGAGAGCATATTCTTCTCTCCCTTACCCTCTTTCACGCCTCCCTCTTCCTCTCAAAGGAATCTCTTCTTCCCATCAGGTCCCTCCATATTTCCATCCCAACTTTGGTTGTTTGTCTGTACCTCATCGTATTTAATTAGTGCTGCCCGAATCAGAGTGGGGGAGGGGTCTATTTATGTGAGTTCTTCTTTCACAGAACTCCTTCCAACCTTTTGGCTCCTTCTGTCTCCCTCTTCCACGATGTTGAGTCTTGAAGAGGGGTCATAGAGATGTTCTATTAAGGGATGGGCATAAGACAGTTACCTCTGAGCTTATCGCTTACCAACAATAAACACAAGCATCTATAACTGTGGTTGAGAGAAGTAAAAACTAGCCCTCTTTAATTTGTTTTGTTTTGTTTTTCAAGACAGGGTCTCACCTATGTAGCTCTGAGTATCCTGGACCTTACTATGTAGATCAGGCTGGTCTGGAACTCACCAAGATCTGCCTGCCTCTACCTCGCAAGTAGGAGGGTTAAATGCATGTTCCGCTATAAGCAGGTAGCCTTTTCTTAAATTAAGAGTAGAGTGGGCGTCCACCTTTTCTTCATGATTATCAGAGACACACAGTTCGCCACTGGTGTTTGCTCACGAGTCTAGTCGGACTCCCTGGTCTTGGTTAGTGTCAGAGTTCTAGCTCCACAACTAGTTTATATCAATTAGTAAGAAGCAAACATGGTCCTGGGTTTATAAACTAGACTCGGGAAACCTTAGGAAACTTGAAAGGACCCTTGCCACCCCATGGTCCAGAGTTGTGACTATCCCACTGGCTCAATCTCGCTCATAGATGTTTTTAGTTTGATTTGTAGTGTTTTTATAGCTTTGTGATAAAAAACTTGTGCTACTTATTGATTATTATTATTATTTATAAGTGTGTGCACTTTCCTGGGTGTCAGGTGGGTAGCATGTTGTGTAAGTAAGTCTAGCATAATCTTACAAAGTGCATTACTGTTTTTTTGTAGATAGGAAAAGCAAGACCTATTAAAGAGCTACCCCAGTACTGAAGTTGTTAAGAGGCAGACCTGAAATTTGAACCCGGACCACACAAGTTCAGAGCTCACCTCCATGGCTGCAGCAAGAAGTGATTGGTCAGCTTGTTTTTTTCTTTTTTTTCCTCCTGTGAGCCAAGGGGTTTTACATAACCGTGGAATCACTGCTTTCTCTTGAGCAAGTATAAGTCACAGAAAGAGGACTGGAGAGATGGCTCAGTTAGTAAAGTGCACTGAGTTTCCAGAATCCACATAGAGAAGCTAGTTGTATATACTTGGAATCCCAGCACTTGAGGAGGCAGTGACGGGCAGATCCCTGGGGTTCACTGACAACCCAGAGTATCTAACTTGGCAAATTCGAGGCCAGTGAGAGACTGTCTTCTAGTATCTGAGGACCAACAGCCGAGGTTTCCCATTGCTAGTGCCTACAAACATATGAACATATATGTAATCACATAAGGTATGGCCAAAGTTCACAGGAGATGATACTTAATTCTTAAATTTGCTTACTTCCTTAAATGGTTTACGTCTCTCATGTACGTAACTGCTGGATGTGTCTTGACATTCATAAGTCCTGACCTAATCAATGGTTCTCAGATGGAGTGATTTATCCTCACCACCCCTCCCCTGGGTAGGATTTTTGGCAATGTATGGAAACATGTTTGGTCACAACACAATGAAGAAATGTTACTGGCTAGAGGCCAGGGATGCTGCAAACAGAGTTTTCTGGTCCAAAATATTGGAAATGCTGAGGTTGAGAAATGATGGTCTAACTCAACTTTATTCTATTCAGGATGGAGAAAGGACTAGGCAGACGAGAGAGCTTCTCTTTCTTGAAGAGGACTTAAGTTCCATGCCCAGCAACTATGCAGAAAGGCTCAACCATCTGGAACTCTTGATTCAAGGGCATCTGACATCTTCTAAGGGAACCTGCATATACCTACCTCCACATACTCATAGTTAAGAAAAATAGATCATAGAGAAAGAAACAAATTTCAAAGGCCACCAATTGCTCTGGTCCCAAAGGAAGTTGATGTTAAGAGAAATGAGACTCCACACAGTGTCACCTTTGCTGATGTCGCCTCATCATGAAGTTCGCAGGCCAGTGAGTGGAGATTCTCATCAATGACATTTTTTAATCAATTGTTTTCTTAAGGTGAGATAAAGAGAAAGGCGTGGCAGTGGGTGTGGAAACCCCCATTGTCTAACACACTGGATAGAAGAGTTGCTAATTAAGAATCTTCTACTTATCTCTAAGTCAAAAATTTTAAGACTTCAGAAACAGCTGCTGGGACCCTCATTACAAACCACGCCCCTTTCCCCTGACATCTATAGGGCACAAGTGTCATGTAAGGCATACATAGTGGACGGGGGGTATCTCTGTTTCTCTCCTTAAAGCATCTGATGTGCAAGGAAGAGGCGACCGAGCATTTGGTTGTGATTCGATCACTGAACAAGGCTAGGAAATTCACAGAACAATGCTAAACTGCATCCTTTCTTGTGGGTTTGATGACTTGCAGGAGAGGCAGCAGTTTTAGTTCAAATCTCTGAAATTTGCTTGTATGGTTGCCGTGGTTCAGTGCCGGAGGACACTTCTGCAACTTCTCGGAGACGTGAACTAGGTCACCAGAAACTGCTGCTTTCATTTCGAGGCTCCTCGCTCAGGGCAAGGGAGAAGAAGACACAGCTAAGGGCTCTCCACACACTCGGTGGACAGAGTACTGGCTGCAGCCTCCTCCACAGTACACTCTGCTACCAAACTCTTGCTGACAAATGAGAGGAATACATTACCCTACACAGACAAATAAATACCCTAATGGGACAGCTCCAGGTTGCCAGCATGCTGATGGCTTCAGAATCTTTTCCATCATTGTGTCCCTCCTCCTCCTCCTTCTCCTCCTCCTCCTTGGGGGAAGTGTCTGGCAAGCAGAAGCCTGTGGCAGTTCAGGGTGTCACTTCCTTCCCGGATAGTTTGCAGTAGAAGAAAAAGATACTTGCTTTCTTTTGGCTGTATCTTGTTACTTTGTTTACACAGGAACCTTTCCAAAGCTTTTTTCCCTCCCCACCCCCACAGGCCACTAACTGGCTGTCACAGATAAGTCAGACCATGAGACTCTGCATCAGCCTCTCCCACCAGCTAAGGAAAAAGAGTTATCATTCTGAGTTTTATACAACGTTTGACTGTGAAGAGGAGAGGTAGATACAAGTAACCAGGGTTCTTTTCACAGAGAAGAGATAGCTGGGGTCAGGACATCATCAGAGAACCCCGGAAGTATTTGCTTCGTTTGCCATTTCTGTGGCTGCCACCTTAACTTGGGACATGGCAGAAGTCCTTCCCTAACCCTGTGGGTCACATTCCAAACAATAGAGGCACCCAGTCGATTAGCTAGAGCCTTAAGACAGTTCTAGTGCCCACATTAAAAAAAAAAAAGGAGAAGGGAAAAAAGTGGGCTATCCTTTCCTAGTGGCATGCAAGAAGCCCAGGGAATTTTCAACTGATTCACCCAGACCCACACTGGTGAGAAGCCCACACGGTCAGTGCATAGCTCACTTTCTTTCTTTCTTTCTTTCTTTCTTTCTTTCTTTCTTTCTTTCTTTCTTTCTTTCTTTCTTCCTTCCTTCCTTCCTTTCTTTCTTTCTTTCTTTCTTTCTTTCTTTCTTTCTTTCTTTCTCTTTCTTTCTCTCTTTCTTTCTCTCTCTCCCCTTCTTCTTCCTCTTCCTTTCCCCTTCTTCTTCTCCTCCTCCTCCTTCTCATTCTCCTTCTTCTTCTTTTGCTTTTACGAATTAGACTTTCTCTAGGTAGCCTTGCCTGTCCTGGAACTTACTCTGTAGACCAGGTTGGCCTCAAACTCAGAAATCTGCCGCCCTCTGCTTCCCAGATGCTAGGATTAGAGGCATGTACCATACAGTTTGGCTAGCTTTTCCTACTAGGCCCATCTAGCCTGCTGCACAAAATATTTGGATTTGGAAGTTGCTGTGTATAAGGACACCTGAATTACGTCACTGAGTATGGACACCCAAGTTCTGAAGACTGCATACTGACTACTGTTTACCCACTGAGGACTTAGTGAATTATATAGTTCTCCCAAGTTCTAATAAGCATGCCTAACTAGGAAATGTAGATAACGCCTGTCTCTCAGATTCGTGTTCCCTCTGTTAATTAACTGAGAATGCGTAAAGAGCAGAAACTCACGGAACAAGGTAAGACACATAGTCTCAGTGGGTGGCAACTCCGAATATTGTCATCTAGGACATACTCCAGTATTCTAGAATGTTTCTTATCCCGTCAGCTAACACACCACAGTCACCCATTCAAGGTCTGTGATCAGACAAAATCTATCTCTTCTCATCATAACTGCTTCTCGGAGCCTCCAATTTGTCTCCGGAAAAAAAAAATCTTTTTAAATATAAAGTGACTCTGGTGGAAGAATTAAGTAAAATATTATATCTATGACTTAATTAAATATAAGTGCTATAAATAGTGTGTCACTTTCCAGTGACAGGACTGTGTACGTGCCAAGCTTAAGCATAGCTGGATTCCCAAGAACTGGATCTGGGCTTTTTCTCCCCCTCCCCCCTCTTGGCCCCACAGGGGTGCTCACCCGGCCTGTGGAGCCTGTGGAAGTTTGTTTAAACTTCTGATTTGCAAACTGGAGGTCAGGTCCCTCCTTGGCACTCTTCAAAGCCTAGCATTTAATTAGGATGCAGATGTCTCTGTTGGCAGTCTAGCATCCTTTCAGTCAAGGGGAAGGCCCTTGGCTATCTCGGGAGGGACTTGGGCAGAAAGGAGCCCTCCGTGGGGTTCTCCATCTTTGTGAGGGGAACACGCTGATGATGATGTATGAGACAGCCATGCCTTTTGGAGACTAAAGGGGACATGACAGGGTGATAATATGGGAGAATAACCCTGTCTCCCTAATGGAGACTGATGGCCTTTCCCTGTCTTTGTTGGAGCTGGAGTTGAACTGTCTTCTCCAGGGAAATGTCACAGGATGGCAGGTTCAGTATGCCAGCCACTCCGCCCTCCGTGGTAGTATTGCCCCATGGTGGGGTGATGGGAGAAACACATGGAGGGATCATGTGGGGACTCCCAGGGGAGCCCTCGAAGCCCCCCACCTTGGCTTTGACATGCAGGTGTCAGTATGTCAGCAATGACAATCCTCACTAGATTGTCTTTTGTTTCCCAACCCCACCCCCTCCACATTCTCTATCCCCCAAATAACTAGGTTAAACCCAAAGCCTGAAACTTACTGATTTTTTTTTTTAAAACCAACTCCTCAATCCTCGGGAGGAGCCCCTGCTCCGCCTCAGGTCCCTTCTGGGCCCCGGGAAAGAAGACTAGAGGAGCGATGTCATCTTTGAGAGCAGTTTTAGTCATTTCACTTCGCCGTGGTTACCACATGTTTGGGGAAGACAATTGATTTCACAGATCTGTGTGGGAGGCGGAGGATTTGGCTCGGATGCAGCAGCAGCAGCAGCAGCAAAGCTACCCGGAGTACAGGCTCCCTAATTGACACGCAGCGAAGTCATTCTTCAAGGAAAGAAAAAATTCTCTCGGAGCAAATTTCTTTTTCAACTTAATTTTATTTTAATTTTTTAATTCAATTTTTTTTAAAGGAGAGACGCAGTCTTCCTTTTCTCCCTATTACCCGTTACACCTCCCCCTTCCAAGCCCCACCCCAAGATCTCCATATAGGTGAGACAGACCAAATGTTAAGTCATAATGTCAGCTTCAAAGCAATCTCTGTGGCTAACAGAGAGTCCAGGGCTCAGAGTCCAGTGGCAAGGAACCCTCTACGTGGAAGGAATCTGAATTTATTTTTGTTTCTGCTTTGGTTTGCCCCTACCTCTAAACCAAGTGTTGCTCTTCTGAGCCAGGTCTAAGCGAAGTGGGGAGAAGCAGGGGATTCTGGGTAGATGAGTGTTAATGACTTTGCAAGTCTGCCTACCTCGGTGTTGGTTACTGCTCCACTTCCTTCTAGATGCTTCCAGATGTCAGCTTGGATGGCTGCATTCTCCTGAAAGGAATTGGTTCCGATTCTAAATAAATAATAGGCCAAGCGGGGGGGGGGGGGGGGGGGGGGTAGGAGGGAGAAAGAAAGAAAGAGAAAGGAAATCCTCAATTGCTAGATCTGTGGGTGGTGGTGGGTGCTTGCCGCTGTTTTAGAAGTTTAAATGCAGAGTCCTCCGCATTCTGCTCTATTTTAAATGGCGAGGTAGCTTTTCACGCCCTCTGAAAAGTTAATAGCCCACCTTAAATGAGACGGTAGCCTGAAGTGGAGCAGTGTTTTTTGGTTGCTAATTATACTGCCTGCCTGGGGGAGGAATACTTGTGCTTTAGAGAACTTATGAAGATAAGGTTACCCCCCCCCCAAACAATTCCCAGAATGACCAGGGAAGGATCAACATTTGATTGGCATGATCGTCAACCTGGTGTGACATAGATGGGAGAGGGAGGGGTTTATGTACTCCCCAATGTTTAAGGCAAACAGAGTCCTGCTGAGAGAGAGCATCTTGCTTCAGCCTTTCGTCTTTTCAATTGTTGGGTCCCTCACTGGGATCAGGGTAATCAAGCCTGCGTACAGCTTGGCATAGGTGAGAGAGCGAGGATGCTCTTCCGACTTCCATGGTTTTCCGGAGTAGCATGCATGCGGAATTGGTCAAAACCACAGGCAGACCCTGGAGTCAGTGTAGACCCTGGATGATTGAACGGAGTTAGGGAAAGGGAAGGAAGTACTAGAGAAGGCTTGTGTGGGTGGGAGGCCTGTTCCAAATTCAGAAGATGACAGGAAAACTGCTGTGGGTCTCACGCTGAGGCTCCAGGGGCGAGGCGTCTAATCTCAGCCCTGCTGTCTCTGACCTTGCGTGGGACCTTGGCTGGGATCAAAACCCTGGGCATCACCAAACGCCCCGCCTCCCAAATGGAAACTCTTATTGTATCGGTTGCCAAGGCGGAGTAGTATTTCAAACGCTAAAGCATTACAGTCAGGCAACAAAAAAAATCTCAATGAGGCCCAGGGGAAGGAAGGAAAATGGGGTCTTGGAGAGGAAAGGAAATGACATGTTTCATGAAATTAGAGGGGTTTTTTTTTGGGTTGCTTAGGGCACAGTTTTGAGAGGAAGTGCTGGTTATCAAGAAAAACAATTGCTAATCTAATCTCTATCGGAGATGTACCAAGTCCAAGCACACATTAAAAAAAATTCTTCTGGATTTTGGATTCTCAACTAGATGCTCTCATGTGAGCCTAGTTCAGGGAAGAAAACATTTTGACGAAGATCTGTTTTTATTTCTGGTTCATATCATGTGGTTGAAGGAAGGCTCCTACCTAGCATAAAGTTCAGCAGTAAAGAGCCAATTTTTATAAACCTTCTTAGCATTGATTGTCCTTGAACTAAGACCTCCTTTAAAGGCTCCCCTGTGCTTCCGTTCTGGGCATGCTCTGACAGCCTGCAGGTTCACTACCCTCTGAACTCACAGTGGCTGCCAATGCCTGGTTACTTCTGTGTTCTATACTAGTCTGCCATCTTGACCATTGAAAGTACTAGAACATGTTAAATGCTCGTGAAGAGGTCCTTGTTGACCATAGATGAGAAATGGGGGATAAGGAGCCTCCTAGTGACAATTTACTATAGCATGTGTGATGATTTGTATAGGCTCAGCCTAGGGAACTGCATATTAGAAGGTGTGGCCTTGTTGGAGTGGCTGTGGCACTGTGGGTGTGGGCTTTAAGACCCTCACCCTAGCTGCCTAGAAGACAGTATTCTACTAGCAGCCTTCAGATGAAGATGTAGAACTCTGAGCTCCTCCTGCACCATGCCTGCCTGGATGCTGCCATGCTCCCACCTTGATGATAATGGACTGAGCCTCTGAACCTGTAAGCCAGCTCCAATGAAATGTTGTCCTTTATGAGAGTTCCCTGGATCATGGTGTCTGTTCACAGCAGTAAAACCCTAACTAAGAGAGCATGTAGCAGATGACCACAGAAGCACACCTAATAGAAGAGAAGACTCAGTGACTGAAGTGTTTGCTACACAAGTGTGAGGAGTTGAGTTCCAATCCTCACATAAAGCCAGTATAGTTGCCTGCATCTGCAATCCCAGCGTTCTTATGGTAAGAAGGGATGAGGAGATGGGAGGTTCCCAGAAGCCCAGTGGTCAGTTAGCCTCCTACACAATGTTGTCAACTTTAAACACGGTAGGAAGCAAGGACCTACACTCTAGATCCTTTATGTCGTGAGCAATTCACAATACAGGGTCTGCTTCTTCCAGGCTAGCAAGAGGGATCTCACTCTAGTGGGTTAAGAGTGAGCTTGTGTAACTAACCAAGGGAGGGTCATTGTATGTTCTTCGTCATGTTCTATCTGTGTATGTCTCAGGCACCCTGAAGGGGACGGGAGTTATGGGTGGTCATGTCAAGGTGGGCCGACTTCAGTTTGCGAAGCTATCATTCCAGGTTTTCCCCCATGAGATCCCTTTGTTTCTTTCCTTTGAGGCAGATGGGGGAGTCTTTAGCTGTCTCCTGCCACTCCTCAAACTTGTAATGCTGTGGTTGCTTGCTCAGAAAATACAGTGATGTGGTATTCTCCATTCATGTGCTACGAGAAGGCCATCCTGTCTGACAGTTACCGAGCTGGTGGTTTTGACTCCCAGCCCTCCCTCTCTCTATTCTCTTGGTGATGCAGGACTCTGAAACCTGCTTTCTTCTTTGTTAGCTAGCTTCATGCCAGGTCCCTCCAGGACGGGCGTAAACAGGGAGTGTACTTTTCCCTCCTTGGCTGTTCTCATCAGTATTGCCTCAGCCATGCCCCCTTTGCCTCAGTATTCATGGCTGAGAAGGGCTTCTCCTGGCATTTCCAGACCTAGCCTCTCTCAGCTCATCTGAGAGCAGCATTAGCTGACCCTGTCTCCTGTAGAGCCTGAGTCCTGGCTCCATGCGACCCACCACTAAGCCAGAATCATACAGATGATTCCTGTGTCCCTCCTTCCCTCCCTCCCTCTCCTTCTCTGCCTTCCCCCTTTCCTTTCTCTTTCTCCTTTCCCTCTCTCTCCCTTCATCCTCTCTCTCCCTCATTATCTTCCTCCCCTCCCTCCCTCCCTCNCCCAGAGTTTGATGTTTTCCTCCTAGTCTGGCCAGCTGCTTGCTCTGAGGACTTCCTTCTGTAGGCTTCCTCACACTAACGGAGAAGGCAGTATGCACGTCCTACCTGTTAGACCCTCCCCGTGGAAACACCTAGAATGTTTTATGTTTCTTACTTGACTTTGTTTATGCATTTTCACTGCATCATAGGATATTGGTACCAAGACCCCCTACATATCAATATCTGCAGTGGCCAGCTTATATAAAATGTACAGTATTTTACATATAACAACTCACCATCTCCCATATGTTTTTAAAATATTTTTATTATTTTTAAAAGATGTCCTATGTCTGTGTGTGTGTGTGTGTGTGTGCGTGCGTGCGTGTGTATGATATATACATGAGTACAAGTATCCATAGATCCCAGGAAAAGATGTTGGATCCCCTGGAATTGGAGCACCGGGAGGTTGTGAGTTCTAGAATCTGAACTTTGGTCTTCTGCAAGAGCAGAAAATCCTTTCAACTGCTGAGCCATCTCTCCAGCCCTTTAAGTATTTTTGATTGTGGTTTGCAGAACCACAGATGGAAAGTCCACAGATACATGGAAGGAAACTGAATTCTAATTTTCATCCAATGTGTTAAGACACTGAAAGGTCTCAGGAACTCTGGGTGGAGCTTTGCACACTGAGGTCCCAAAGCTTGGCAAAAGATAAAATCCTGCCCTCTTGTTTCCAAACATAGGAACATTGGGCCAATAGTTAAACTTTCCCAGTAGGCTCAAGTCTGCCTAGCTAAGTTGGAGTAAATATAATTAGAATCAAAGAGTGATTCATACTCTTACTCCTCAGATTACAGTGAATCATGAGTAAAATCCAGACTCCAAGAAGCCCAAATTTGGAAGGAAGACAGCTCTTTGTGGAAGTTGTAGAGTACACTCATGTCCCCATTTCACAGATGACGACTCGGGGGCTCATTGCCATCCACGGACCTTTCCCTAGAGTGGCGGGTGTCTTTGTGCCTTTACCGTTGGCTTATTTGTACTTCCTACATGATCTAGCTTTTAAAAATGGCATCCTTATCCAAGTTCGGGATATTTTGAGCCACCAAATGGTAACTCCACCTTTTCCTCTCTCTTAAATTGGCCCTGCCAGTTTCCCTACAAAGTGCTTCTCCTGTCTGCCCTCGGGGTTGGCTTGTTAGCTCTGGATTCTGAGCTTGGCTACTCTAAAAGGACCAGAGTCAGCACAGGACACACCAAGACCAAGTTCTCAGCACAAAGGAGATTTATTTTCCCCAGAGGGACAAAGGCAGGGAAATATTGGGCAAGGGAGATGGTGAGGGAGAAAGATTTGCCCCAGACAGACAAAGGACTGCCTCAGGATACAAAGGAGACAGATGTGCCCGTAGGCAAATGGCAGTTTGTAAAGAAAAAATAAAAAAAGGGGAGGAACCTGTGTTAGGATGAGGTGCTTAATCTCGATTGGACAGGTTAATGAGGGCAGCCAAAAGAGGACTTTTGATTGCTGGGCTTCAATCCTTTGATACCTGGACATTGCGGGTCAGCCTCAGGAGGAGGAAATAGCCAAATAAGGGAAGAGATGCTGGTGACTAGCTTTGGGAATGTGATCTAATCTTCTTAATGATTTTGAGCAAGAATGAGGAGGGTACAAAGGAAAACCTGTGGGTTCTATGTTTGCCATGCTTGGGCCTGCCAGAGACTTTCACTTCCTATTGCTAGTACCTATTTGGGACACTATTCCCCAGTGGATGTATCTAAAATATAACATGCATGATTACTGATCGCATCAAAACCTCTTTGGTCTGCATACCAAGTGCATACAGCGCCCATGGGGGCCCCAAGAGGACATTGGCTTGCCTGGAACTGTAGTTTAGACCACTGTAGTCTGCCATGCATTTGGTGAGAGTTCAACCCAGATCCTCTGGAAGGGCAGGGAGTGCTCTTAACTGCCGAGCCATTTCTCTAGTCTCTCTAATACTTTGTTATCTCTCCCTGGAATAAATGGCTTATTACCAAAAGGGGACATTGCTCAGCTAAGATTTCCAAGTTTTAAGCTTATGGAATACTTTCTGTAATAAGTGATCCATTTGATAAACTGAATTCACAGTTCCTGTCACCATATTACATGTTCTTTAGCACTGGATGCAATCAACTCTCTCCTTAATATGATTATTTCACATGAGGAATATCAAAGAGCACTGTGGTGGTTTGAACATGCTTAGCCCAGGAAGCAGCACTTTTATGGGTTTGTGGCCTTGTTGGAGTGAGCATGTCCTTGTTGGAGTAGGTGTGTCACTGTGGATGTGGGCTTTAAGACTCTTGCCCTAGCTGCCTGGAATCCAGTCTTCTCTTAGTGGCCTTCAGATGAAGATGTAGAACTCTCAGCTCCTCCAGCACTATGCCTGCCTGGACATTCCCATGCTCCTGTCTTGATGATAATGGACTGAATCTCTGAACCTGCAAGCCAGCCCCAATAAAACGGTGTCCTTATAAGAGTTGCCTTGGTCATAGTGTCTGTTCACAGCAGTGAAATACTAAGACAAGCACGGTGCTTCTTGGATGCCATTTTCTCCTTCCTATTATGTGTGAGGTGATAATTACTTGGCAACAGCCCCTGGAGTCTTTGCACTGAGAACTTAGACATTCAACTCCAACACCCTTCAATTTGGAAAGAAACTGGAACATTCTCATCATGTAATGGATTTTTTTTCCCCGAGACAGGGTTTCTCTGTGTAGCCCTGGCTGTCCTGGAACTCACTCTGTAGACCAGGCTGGCGGCGAACTCAGAAATCTGCCTGCCTCTGCCTCCCAGGTGCTGGGATTAAAGGTGTGTGCCACCACGCCCAGCTGTAATGGATCTTTTAATATGTCTTCTAGGAATTCCTTGTCTAAGCCTGATGTTTTGCTTATGAACACACTAAAAATATTTTTTAAACACGTATTCATTCTCTCTGTGCATGCGGGATGAGTGGGTATTTTGCTCTCTTCACATGTGGAAGAGAGTGCTATGTGAGTTTTGAGGATCAAACCCAGGCCACCAGGCTTGGTGACAAGTGCCTTTATACATTGAGCCATCTCATTTGGTCCATTTGGTATATTTTTAAAATCATGAGTTAGCTGACGCACAGCAAGGGATTCATGTCCACTCAGGAGAACTGAAGTTGCTGGGAATGGCGTGGGTGTTCTCCAAAAGCTGCTCAAAAGATAAGGAACAAAAACTCAGGAGCGTGGACTCAAGGTCATGTATGTGTTAGAACCCTGGGGTTGGGAGGGACATAGTTCTCTTAGAAATAGCAATAGGAGGTGATCCCTGTTGCAGGACTTTCTCTGTCCAATCACATTAGGGCAGTGAGAGGCTTGCGATTGGACAGCAGAAGGGAGGCGGAGCGAGGAATTGAGACAAAGAGAAGGTCTGAGGAAGAGAGGGAGGAGAACCAGAATGGAGGCTGATGTGGTGTTATCAAAAGATTAGAATAATTGTGTTAAACCTTATCATTATCATTTTGCTCTACAATTATTGTATTGGCATCTTGTAAATTGTGTTATTATTGATACATAAACCTGATTGGCTAATTAAGCATTAAGAGTCTTGATTCTTCGGGGTAATTAGGTGTTGAGATGGCTAACCAGGGGTGCACAGGGCGTTACTTGAAAGCGGGAGGAACCCGGCGGGGGCGGGAGCGGGGGAGAGGGGATCTCCAAGAGATGGCCGGATGGGAGCCATATGGTCTCACAGGGCTGGCTGGCGAGTTGGAGGGTTCATTTTTAAGTATTTTCCCAACAGGCCCCATTTGGCAAAGCCGTGGAGATGACACTTGATGAATATACACAGGATCCTGCAGAGGGAAGCACTGTTGGCAAACACATCCGGTTACATTTTTGCTCAGTCCAGAGCTTCAGGAGTTTTGGGAACAACTCCCAGATACGCTGTTGCTTTCCAGGAACCAGTCCCCTTTAGCAGCCTGCTGTCAGGCAGCCACTCTGGATTCCTGCGAGGGACCCAGAAAATAGAGACAGAACTGTCCAAGATGCAGAGGATGACGAAGCAAGTTCAGAGAAGAAGCTAGGCCAACTGGGAGGTAAAGTGAAAGGGTGGTCATGTCCCTCTTATCTCTCTCTGAGCATCTTGTCCATAAGCTACTCCTGTGGGTGTTCTGATGAAATATATCCACTTAGGCCATGGAGACTCCACAAAAGGCTTGTCCCTAGTGAAGGCTGAGCCTGGGAAATTCCTTGCACTGAGCCGGAAGGTCCTGTTATTTCCTCTCTGTGCTGTCTGAAGTCAGAGTTGTTCTGGGATCACAAAATTGAGCAAGGTTAAATGGCATACTAGAACTGTAGATTTTTTTGAAAGTGTACCATATTCAGCATCTTGACCAGCTCTTTTCCATTGGGTTAAGTGAGCAAAGCAAGGTGGATCTGTCCTGATAGGTATTTAGCCTTGGTCCCGGGGAAAACAGGGTCACAGACCTTCCAGTCAATTCTGGCAAGAGAGAAAGAACTCGATGGGGACCATAAGTCTTTCTGTGTTGATCCCATGTAGAGGTTGAACAGATAGCAGGGTACACAAAGAGTGTAAAAAAGTTAGGAGAGATGATTCAGCAGTTAAGTTGCTGCTCTTTACAGAAGATGCGAGCTGTTTTCCCAGCGTTCAGGGTAAAGTGGCTCACAACCCTTTGGAAGTACAGCTCCAGAGAATCTCACACCTTCTGGACATCATAGGAACTGCGCTGTTGTGCCCCAAACACACGCACAGGTGCACACACCCTTACAATATTAAAATTAGAATCTAAAATCCAAATGTAGGGCAAGGGTATAGTCTGCCACCCACACAGTTGCTTCTGAGTGTAAAGGGCATGGTTAGTTATGTTTGGGCAAGAGGCAAGTTGGGGACTGCTCCAGATGAACTTGGAATCCCCCTACTGAAAGCACCTTGGTTTCAATCGAATAGGTTACAATTTCCTAAGCACTGTATTGTTGTAGGCACTGTCGCCTTCCAACACAAACCAGATGTATCAACAGTCAGGAAGAAACAGAGCTGATACAGTAGAACAGAAGCTGCACAGAATCCACGGGAGGTCAAGGTGACTTTAGAGAGTACGGTGGGGATGGTGGGAAAACTTTGATGCATATAATTTAGAAAGACAAATGTTTCAGAAGCATACAAGCAGCAAAGGGGAGCCTAAAGAGCCAGCAGTGTGCAAAACAGCAGAGATACTTACATAGCCCAGCATACATAGCCCAGGTGAGGGATTGCAGAGTGACCTCGGGGCACAGCGAAACAGGAGGAGGAGGAGGAGTGTCTAGAGAAAAGGGACTGCATGGATACAGTTTGGAAACAGCTGTTGTACCTACTTGCTAAGAGCAGGGTTTTGCGAACGGGCCTTTGGATCAAAGTGTAGTCTGCTGTCTTTGCAAATAACATTTTTCTGGAACACAAACAGGATACATTTATCGCCTATCGTCTATGGCTGCCTTGTACCACAGGAGCAGAGCGGCTACATCAGAGGCTACAAGGCTAGCAGGGCTTGAACGGTCTGCTCTCCGTTTACAGAGACAGTTTGAACTGCCTTGGCTAAGAACCCTAGTAGAGTCATCAGAGAAAAACACCAGGTGAGGAGGAGAGGCTTAGGAAGGAGGAGCTAAGGAAGGAGGGGCTTAGGAAGGAGAGGCTTAAGAAGGAGGGCTAAGAAAGGCGGGGCTGAGGAAGGAGGGGTTTATTTTGTCTCACAGTTTTGGGGGGAATGCTGTGGTAGAAAGGGTGTGGTGGAGAGAGTCCTTCTGACTGTAGTGGCAGGAGTAAGAGGCAGTTCGTCCTATGTCGCTTGTGGACCGGGAGCCGAAAGATTTGAATGCTTTTCCTCCTCTTGTTTTCTCATTTGTCCTTTTATTCAGCTCAGAAATCCCTCCCCCCACAGCATGGTGCTACCCACATTCAGAGTGGGTCTTCTCTCCTCAGCTCAACCTCTCTGGCAACAGCCTCACTCATGCCCCTGAGGTGTGTCTCCTGAGTGACTTCAAATCTCATCAGGTGGACAATGAACAATAACCATCACATTAGTAATATAACCACGACTCCTCACTCGCAGGGTTTTTACGGGGTAAGCCGAAGAAGGAAGGATGCGTGAGGGAAGAAGGGGGAGGGGCTGCTGCTGTGACTGACAGCTATGCTCACAACCAACCTTCATCAAATTCTGCTAGGCTGGGACTGCACAGATGAGGGAAGATACGCTATTCAACAACATTCCAAAGCGGACATGAGAAGGTCAGGACCTGGGTCAAGACAGGGGAAGTGAGGGTACACAGGAAGATAAGGGTCAGAGTGATGGTCAGACAAATGGAACTGGAGATAAAAGACTCCAGGTTGGAGGCCACTTGGTAGACAGCATCCTTCCCTGAGATGTGAGGACCTAAGGAGAAACAGCCATGTTTGCCTTAGCTCCTCTTTGAACCTACTGCCTTTGCTCCATTAGATGAAATTCATAGGAACTTTCTAGAGAAATAACTATTCTAATTCAAGCTCCTTCTCCCTCCCCTCCCCCTCCAAGACTTAATTTTAAGAGTTTACTTTAAATATGTTCCATTTTAATTCACGGTCACTTAAAATAATGAACTCAGCCCTTACCAGAGGCATTACTGTCTCCCTGAGATGGTGGGTGGGATGCTGTCCTCCCTGTGAGGCGCTCAGCACTCCGTGTACAGGATATGAAATCTGAGGCTGATTCACTTAGGAGCTTGGACAAAAGAAGTCAGTGGAAGGCTGCTTGGTGAAGGAGGTGTGTATGAATGTAAGTGAATGAGAGCCATGGGTCATGGCATCTAGGAATCAGCAACAGTGACCCTGTCTCTTCTTCTTCTTGATGGGGGATGGTGTTACTAAATCATTGCCGAATCACATTCCAGAAAATAGCTGGCCTGTGGACATTGGGCTGCCTGTGTGGAATGTCAACTACCATTGAAATCATAGTCAGGCACGATTCAGGGTCATGGGTGGGGAGGCAGAGGGAAGAAATTCCCCCGCTCTTACTCCCATTTCTGACCTGATGGTGTCCTCCATTCACTGATCCCAATCAGAAGACCCTGAGCAGGAAATTTGGGTAATTCAGTGTGTGGAGACCATTTCTCCAGCACCCAGGGGTTAGGAACATCAGAACCTCTCTCTGATTTGTGTTTGCTTCTACAAAATGTGTGTCAACTTTCACCAGCTGAACTCCCAGTAGCAAACTGGAGGGATTGGAGTTCCCATTCTTCAGCTAAGTGTTTGTTGGTACATTCCTATAAATAGTTGGGGAGTTTCTAGATAATGCTCTGCAAGAGGCGACCCATGCAGTCCCATGACGTGGGGCGGCATCCAGGGCTCGAGGCTCACGTGCAGTCCCATGACGTGGGGCGGCATCCAGGGCTCGAGGCTCGCGTGCAGTCCCATGACGTGGAGCGGCATCCAGGGCTCGAGGCTCGAGTGCAGTCCCATGACGTGGGGCGGCATCCAGGGCTTGAGGCTCATGTGCAGTCCCATGACATGGGGCAGCATCCTTGTCCGTGAAGCTTTTTTGAGCATTTCAGCCATGGAATAACTGAGAGTGGAGCCTTGAGGCAAGGGAAATCCACAATATACACCAAAGGATAAACAATATAAAAGAACCCGAAAAGTAGTGAGAATTTTCTTACATTTTCTTTAAAGATGTAGGAATGGTACCGGAGTGTGGTTCTGTTTTGGTCCCAGGTGTGGGATGTGGGGTTGCTTTTGATTGTCCACAGCAGCTGACTGTGATTTGCCTCATGCTCTGGTGAAGGTGTGATTCTGCCAGCTGCAGATAGCGTCTGCAGGTTTGTGATATTTGGAATTCTGGGGACTCCTGGGTATAAAAATTATTGAGCCCCAATAGAAGGGGCTGATTGGCCAGCTCATTGCTGTCGTTGCAGTTGGTTGCTGTGTAGTTTGGTAGTGATGTGCAAAGAGCTCAGAAGAAGAGATTGAATATCTTGTTGGCGAGGATCAAAGTCACCCTAAGGAACTGGACACCCTTAATCAACAGGAAGTAGTCTAACAAGATTGATACCCCTTTCCCCCCTAAGCATCTTTCTCTCCTACCTAGTGTTGGGAGTAGGGTGGAAAGGTGATAGGAAAAAGAACTGAATAAAGTAGCCAAAAATAAAATTATAGCGAAGTTCAGAGGATCTGAGATGGGGGATTCTGGGTGAGTTAGGTGTATGTGATCAGGATACTTTGTACACATGTATGAAGCTTTCTAAAATAAATAAAAACAAAGCCATTTTTTAAAAGGAAAAGAAAAAATGTTTATTCATTTATTTGTTTACTTCCTGTTTGAGAATGGACAGAAGCATCTCAAAGCACACCTGTGGAGCTCAGAGAACAACTTTCAGGAGACAGCTCTCTCTTTCTACCATGTGGATCTCAGGGATTGGACTTAGGTTATCAGGCTTGCTGGCAAGCACCTTTCCCCCTCTGAGCCATCTTGACAGCATACACACACACACACACACACACACACACACACACACACACACACACACACAGTTTCTCTGTGTAGCCCTAACTGTCTTGGAACTTACTCTGTAGACCAGGCAGGCCTTGAATTTAGAGATCCACCTGCCTCTGCCTCCCAAGTGCTGGGATTAAAGTCATGTGCCACCATGCCCGGATCACAAAATAAAATTTTTAAAGAGTTATTTATTTATTTATTTATTTATTTATTTATTTATTTATTTGATGCATATGAGTACACCACGATTGCTCTCCTCAGACACACCAGAAGAGGGCATCAGATCCCATTACAGATAGTTGTGGGCCACCATGTGGTTGCTGGGAATTGAACTGCTGAGCCATCTCTCCAGCCCCATACAAATAAATTTTAAGAGACAGGAAAAGGTAATTTTCTACAATAGCGGGTGTACACTCTGCCAGTATTCAAGCATGCCTGTTGACTTACAGCTCCTGGTCCCAGGTGACAGGAAGTATACATGTGTCTAGCCAGGTGTCTGTCCTTCGAAGTTTCTCTTCCCTGAAACATGGTGTCATCTGGCATTTGCAGACAGGTTATTGGATGGATGCAAACTCCATCCATCACTGCCCAGTGTGCCTTTGAGAAGTTAGTTAATTCCTCAGACTCATATTCCCAATCTTAATGTGATTGTCCACTGGACAGGATTTAGGATCAACATGAAGTCTAACTGCTGGCTGTGTCTGTGAGGCTGTTTCCAGAAAGGTCTAGGTGAGAAAGATCCTTCCTACCCATCAATGATGGCAATTCATGGAGAATAGTCCTAGACTGACTGACCAGGGGAACCTGGGGTGAGTACCAGTATTGAGCTCTCTGCTTTCTGACTGGAGAAGTAATAGAACCAGTCTACTCCTGCTCTGCCATCATGCCTTCTCCCAGGAGACTGGTCTCCTTCTGAAGCTAAACTCTAATAAGCCCTACCTCTCTTACTTTGCTTAATTAGGTTAGAGCAACAAGGACAGCAACAATTGCAACAGTGTTACTTCCTGTCTGGGGCTATGCAGGTTGCCAGCTGCTTAGACAATGCCTAGCATCCACTGACCTTGATATGAGGACCAGATAATGTACGTTCTCCCACATCTCTCACCTACTTTACTGTGATATTAAAGAACAGCCGGTATGTAAGGACTACCAGGGAGAAAAGAATTTCTGTGGCTCTCCTCTTGTTTCTGAAATGGTTAGTGAGGTCTTTCTTGAAAGTAAGATGTTCAGATGCATTTTCCTATTGGACCTCTGACAAGGGCACCATTGTTGGGTGGAACACTGTTGGGGGGGGGGAGTCTTTGTTCTCCTGCTCACTTTGATGTCCTGGGATGTTGAGATTTGACCAAAGTTTCTTCCAGGACCAGTTTGCCCCAGGGAGCAGAAGCTCTTTGTACAGCCCAGGCTTCTGAGCAAGCTCCAGGCTCTCAAAATCAACCAGCTGTTTCTTAGAAGAAACAGATTTCAGGCAGAGCCTGCAAGATGCTAGGTACTCTGCAAGGAGTATGCATTCATTTGCAGTCAGCTGAGAGCTGTGGTTTTAGCCACCTAAGCTCTCACTGCCACTTTAAGATCAGACACCCACAAGGGGGAATGCCTCAAAGTTGGTTTTTAAAAAGTGGAGAGAGAGTGACAGAGAGAGAGAGAGAGAGAAAAAAAAAGAACAGCTTCCTTTATAGGCCAGTCACAGTCACACAACACTGACTGTACATTTACAGAATTTCCATACAATGAAGGTCACCTTAAGGTAGTTTGCAAAGTCTTATAGTCACTGGAAAGTTCAAGCATGCATGAGCAGGAATGGAGCATTGCCAATGATGCGTGTGCAGTTTCTACGTGGAGCAAGACAGAGTGTTGTGCAGGTAACAGTAGAAACCACAGCGCTGACTCAGTCAGGTTCAGCCCCAGCCCACTTTCCCAACTAGAATAAATCAGTTTAGAATGTTTAAGTGCCACGACAAAAAAAAAATCAGCCACAAAGTGCCAACTCACACTTTGGAAACAGATCTTTCCTGGGTTCTAGTCTGAAACCTTTCCCTCGCTTCAGCTTGCAGAGCTGTTCCCGATTCGCAGTGGTGCAGAATCAAAGTTGACCGTGACTACAGAATTCATCACTTCTCTTGGACATAATATCTCAAGATCAATGGCAATATTAGAAAAAAAAATCTCCCACCTACACCCCCCTTGCTGCCGCCCATCCAGTGCTTTTTCTAGCAGACACGTTTCTTCTATTTATTTTATTTGGTTAACAGATTAACCTATGAATGAGCAATATGTTGGACATGTAGGTTCAGAATCTTGGTTCTGCTGTTTCTTGGCTGTGTGAACAAGCTGTGTAACTTTTGCAGGTCTCGCTGTATCATCTCTGAAATGCCAAAGGAGTCTTGAAATGAAGACAATGAAACCAAGTTGTGAGACCTGAGGCACACGGCATGGGGCAAATACTTACATGAGCTAGCTCTATGACTATTTTGAAAAAGAGCCGGACATGAAATTTTGGCTTTAGTTTGAGGAAGCTTGCAAATGGGGTTTAACCAGGGGCATGGGGATGTATCTGTTGGAAATAGAAATTGGATAATGCTTCCAATGGTAAATAGGCTTGTGAGTGAAAGATGCATGTGTCCAGATACTGCTCTCAATCACGGTTACCTATGTAACCTCAACTAAGCCACCAATCTCTCAGTGCCTCTCTTACTCACTTATCCACTGTCTTAGTTAGGGTTACCATTGCTATAACAAAACATCATGACCAAAGCAACTTCCTCGTCATAGCCCATCATTCAAGGAAGCTGGGGCAGGAACTCAATCAGGGTAGGAACTTGGAGGCAGAAGCTGATGCAGTGATCATGGAGAGGTGCTGCTTACTGGGTTGCTCCACATGGCTTGCTCATCCCATTTTCTTATAGAATCCAGGGCCACCAGCACAGGGATGGCACCACCTATAATGGACTGGGTACTCCATCATCAATCACTAATTAAGGAAATGCTCTATAGGGTTGTCGACAGCCCAGCCTGGTAAAGACATTTTCTCAATCAAGGTTTCCTCCTCTCAGATGATTACAGTTCATGTCAAGTTTACATAATTTAGCCAGCACTGGCATTGTGTATGGTCATGACATCTCTCCCATGAGGGTTGTGTTTGGTTTGAATGAAGCAAAAGAGGAAAAGCACAGATACAGTGTATTTGTGGACTAACACGGTGGCGGGGACAGAAAGGGTAGAGAGACACACATTGATATTGTGCATTTCAAAGTCATATTTGTACTCCTGTAGAAAGGAATCTATATACATGTGATGTTTTCAATAGTTTAACAAGTGCATTTTTTCATGGGTTTTGTTGTCGTTTTGTTTTGAGTTGCTTCTTTGTCTCAACCCAGGTGCTCAGGGAGGAATAGAAAGTCTAAACCAGTAGCTACTAACTGAACTCTATGTTTTACAATGTGTCTGAGAAGATAGAGAGATAGCTCAGTCTTTAAGAACTCTTACGGCCCTTACAGATGATCCAAAGTCAATTCCTAGCAGCCACACGGTGACTCACAACAGTCTGTAACTGGTTCCAGGGGACCCATTGCCTTATTTTGTCCTTCAAGGGTACCAGACATGTAAGTGGTGTATAAATATATGCACCGTGTGTGTGTGTGTGTGTGTGTGTGTGTGTGTGTGTGTCATTCACACATATATAATAACATTAAATAAATAAAGATGTGACTGAGCCCAAACGCTGACTGGATGAGGGAAGATGATAGAGAGGCTGGGCACCTAAGTTGAGGGGCTGGATTGCATTCTGGAAAGACTGACAACTCCTGTCTTCTTCCCAATATAAACTGCTGGCTGGAGATGATGAAATTAAGGTCAGTTTTTAGAGTGTTAACCTCCTGCCCTCTTAGACTTCCAGTTCTCTGAACAGAACACAACTTGAAGATTCAGTTCTTGCCTCTGGAGTTCTAGCTTCTGGAGCGACAAACAATAGAACCCAAGCATTCCAGTTACAGTGGGAGATCCTGGAGAAAGAGCAAATAAACAATCAGGTTGACCATAGTAAGGCTTAGGGACTCTAGGATCTGAGGGTAGTCATTCAAATTGCATGCCATATTTTGAAAGAGATTGCCACCTGTAGGTTTATATATTTGATTGTTTCCCAGATGATGGAATTGTTTGGGAAGGATTAGAGGGTGTGGTCTTGGAGTAGATATACCACAGGGGGCCAGAATACCACGCCATTCCCAGTTAGCTTTTTTGCCTCCTACTTGTGATGTAAGCTCTCAGCTGCTGCTCCAGCGCCATGCCTGCCTGCCTGCCTGTCTGCCTGCTGCCACATTTCCCAACATGACGGTCATGGATTCTAACCCTCAAGCCTCAAATTAAACATTTTATAAATTGCCTTGGTAATGGTGTTTTAGTTACAGCAATAGAAAAGTAACTAAGACAATGCACAAGCAGAAAGAGCTGCTCTGGGACTTTGGAAGGCATTTTTATAAAACAGTGATTTCACACAGCTTCCCTGGATGCCCAGCTGGTTTATAGACAGACAACCTGTTGTCCTTTGTCCTTCTAAAGATAAGCAGTAGTCAGAAAGCACAGGGTGCCTTATCCTCTGCACACCTCAGACAGAGTGAAGTCATTTCTAGAAAGCAATTCACACTCCACGGGAAGTCTTAAAAGCTTTGACACAGTTCTTTCATCCCAAAAGCTTAACCAAGGAAGAGTCAGATATGCCCATACCCTTGAATTTGTCCATTTAATGTCAAAGCTATTAATTCAATTATTTAAATAGCCATTATATTATAATATAATAATCATGTATGTGTATTATGTGTATATTAGTATGTATTATTATGTATGTGTATTATTATGTAGGTGTATGTCTCTCTGTTGGTATGTGCACATATGTACAGGTATTTTCAGAAGCCAGATTCAATTGGATCCCTTGAAGCTAGAACTACAGGGAGTTGTGAGGCACCTAATAGAAGTGCTTAGAAAATAAACTCTGGTCATTTGGAAGAGCAGCAAGTGCTCAAAGCCCTTAAGCCACCTAACTCTTAAAGATCTATTTAATTATTTTACAACAGTAAGCTCCCAACATGTGCCTTGCTAGGACCTGAGGTTATCAGTGAACTGTGGTGGAGTTGTAGACGCTGACTCCATGAATCTCATCGCTAGACGACGATTCCACCCCCAGTGAATTCATCATGATTATGTTAAATGCTATGAAGAAGGTGTGTAAGATCATGGGGACAGTGGACTACAGGGCCTGATCTAGTCTGGGAACTCTCTGAAAGCTTCCTAGAGGGAAGTACATTTTGGCTGAGACCCAAGAGAATGGCATTGCCCAACCTTTGGATGGGTCCTCCTATCTCAGTCAACCCAAACAACACACTTCCTCACACGAATGTGCCTTGGTTTCTTATCTGGTTGCCGGGATAAAATATCTTGATGAAAGGTACTTCTTGGTGACAGTGTTAATTTCTACTCATAGTCTGAGGATATGGACCGTCATGGCAGGGAGCTGGAAGCAACTGGTCCCTTTACATCATCAATACAGATGCAGACAGACATGAAAGCTAGTGCTTGGCTTATGTTCTTTCCTACCCCACTACCATGCAGTTCATGACCAGAGCCCAGAGAATGGTGTTACCTATCCTTTGGGTAGGTCCTTCCATCTCAGTCAACCCAATCAATATACTTCCTCACACACATGGGCAGAGTTAAATATTCCTTCACAGGTGTGCCTAGAGGCCTGTCTCCTAGCTGACTGAGATCTTGCTAAGCTGACAACCATAACCAGGGCAAAGTCCAAGCCAGCTGGTGACTGGGTAGAGAGTGAGAGATTCAGAGACAGGAAGCATCACCATCCATGACTGTGGCCTTTCCAGAGGCAGCAGGTCGGAAGACTCGGGGGTGTGCAGCTGAGAGGGTTGTGGAACGCACCAGAAACCTTCAACCACAGAGTTTTCTATTACAAGGTGAAAAACCCAACCAAACCAGTCAGTGTTCTAAGTAAGGACTATTGAAATGAATTTTGCCACACCCCTTCAAAGGGACGAGGAGTCTTAAGTGATCTTGCACATCATAAATTGGTTTAGGAAATTAAAAATATGTATGAAATGTAGTATCACAAATAAAGTCAAGTTGTATATGCCCTATCTTCCATTCCTATTGAAGAATAGAAAACAGAAATATCTGGGAAAGTGAGTGTCAACATATCAACATGGCAACAGTGGTTAGGTTATTTCAGGCTATTTCAGGAAGTGTGGTTTTATGAAATTTTTGATTTACCCATACTTTATAATGACCCCGCCTCTCTGATGTACTGGGGTGGCTTTTTTATGTAGTTTAAATGACAAGAATTTGGAGCTGGGCCAGATGGAGTTTGTCTTTACCCATCTCAACTCTGGTACCCTATCCAACCTCCCCTATTTGTAAATTGCTCTGTAGGTGCCCCACAGATTAAGAGACAACACCATCAAAGGCTTAACATAGACTCTCACCCATGAGTAAGAGTGTAACAGCCATGGGCTAAGAACAGAAGCAAGGTTTACACTCTCCATCTCTCCCCGACCTTCAAGGCTGCAAGCTGTGTGCTTAAGCCTACGTCGTAGCAAGAGAGAGTTACTATGAGAGAGTTACAATGTGTCACTGTGGTTACTCGCTGGACCACAGAGAGGCTTGAGGTGGCAGTGGGCAAAATACGGCTTGGACTGGCCAGTGGATGGGTTCTATGGAAACCCTGAGATGGCAGGTTTCATCCGTAGCCTACACCTTATTCCTCTTCTCCCCTGCCTTCTCCACCTCCCACCCCTTTATCTCACCTTCCTCCCACCATCACCTTGGTGACGTTTCCTCCACTGATCTTCACACAAAACCAAACCAAACCCCTTAGACACTAAGGGAAGGACAATTGAAATGACTTTTTCTGTATCGACTCAGAGGAACAGGAATCACTTTCTCAAATTCTTCTGAGGCCAGAATCTATACAGTGGACCAGGGCGTTCCAGTTTTCCCAGCTGACACACCTGCTCCTGTGCCTTGGGCACAGCTGACCCTCTTAGTGCAATTCGTAAATCAGATGCTCGCCCACTGGATGTGGCGTAGGGGAGCAGCATAATAAAACATGAAAGGGAAAGAGGTAGTTAAAGGGGAAGACACAAGACCTCCTGAAAGACCCCACAAAATGTAGAGACAAAGACTTTATCTTTTTTGAAGCTCACTTTAGTTGTACTTCTGGGCACATTCCTTATGCTGTCTGAACTTCTTTTTCTGTCCTCATGCACAGAATCCATATGGTCCAGACCAGTGCTTCTCAAACTTCCTAGTGCTATGACCCTTTAATACAGCTCCTCATGTTGTGGCGACAGCCCCCCCAACCATAAAATTTTTTTTGTTGCTACTTCATAACTGTAATTTTGATAGTGTTATGAATCATAATGTAAGTAGGTTTTTGGAGCTAGAGGAGCACCAAAGGGGGCCGATATCCACAGGTTGAGAACCAGCAGTCTAGCGGTCTCCTCCTGAGAGTTCAACGGGGTATCCTGACAACACCCGGGAGCTGACTGATGGTCATTTATAAGTTTTTTTCTTCTGGTTTTCTTTACTTCTTCCAAGCTTTGAGGGTGTGGTTGATGGAAGAATTATGCTACTGCTCAAACATGCAGGGGCACAGAAAGCCCAAGGAACAGTTCGAGATGTGGCATGCTAATCCAGTGGTGCTGTTGTGATGGTGGTAGGAGACACATTTACAGTGGAACTGCTGTGAGGGGGATGACATCTTTGTATCTTTGCTTATTATACAGAGGGAGGTAGAAAGAGTGGAAGGTTAGGGGGTACAGTACAGAGGAAAGGAGGAAGAGCTGAGTTCAAGGCTACCAAGGGGGAGATTTCAGAATCTGAAACACAGTAACAGGCAAGGAAGGTCAACATCAGAGCCAAGGAAACAAAGCAACTAAAAGTTACACTTCTTATTGTCACAAGAGAAACCTCTCCAAACCCATTCTTCCATCCCTCTCCATCTGTCTTGCAGAGCCATTGAACACCAGAGTTTTTGTGTGATGCCTGTGCTCCTATAAAGAGGAAACTTCTGGTTTGTTTGGAAAGTCCGTTTTGTCAAATGATGCTTTCCTGGGGCGCACAGGAAAAAGGATGTTTTGCTATAGCAGAAGCGTGAAAGGATGTGTGATGTTTAGAAGGAGTATAAGCATGACCCCATAGACGGTGGGAGCCAGAGCATTGGTTCGCTTTGTTTTGACTCATTATTCTTCCCTCATAGCACACATGTATTGGTTGAGCTTCGTAGAGAGAAACTCACCAAAGAACTTATCTTGAGGTTCCTGGAACTTACTTGACCCTTCGGCGGACCTGGGCTGCTTGGTGAGCCTCATGGCTTCTTCTGGATTGGACTGCGGTTGCTGGTTTGTGTTTGGTGTTTGCTAGTGGACTGGACTGAGAACAATGAAGATTGGAATTGCCCCAAAGAACCATTTCTAAACAGGTTCACTTCCCCCTCTGGTGAATGGTGGGCTAGAGGAGAGGTTGAACCCTATTAAAGTATGTTGAGAAATTTATGCCTACACAAGTGTGTCACTGAACATCCTGAACACATCTCCTTCTCTGCGGGTCAGGACTCACACTCCAGGAAACTGTCAGGAGCATGGTCATCCTTCACAGTCCAGTACAGGCACCACCATGCATTCTTCTATCCCTCTCCTGCCCACAAGGCAGGCTACTGATGCCTGTTTTATCATTATTGTCAGAGAGGTTGAAAACCAAATTGCTCTTTTCCTCAAAGAGAAAGATGAATCACAATTATTTAATTTATTAATTATTTTTATTTCTGTGCTACATATTTAGAGACTATGTGACCAGAGCGCTAGGTCCACAACCTCTCGACACCATCTGCACTGTGTTCAGGGGAGTACGTATGACTGTGTTCACGGGAGTACGTATGACTCTGGAGACTTAGCAGCTCGGTGTCTGATCACTCTAGGTAAACGCGTCTCTTGGATTATGGATACCAGCCTCTCTACATCCTCATCTGTACATGTAGGCAATCAGCCAGAGTGTGAAAGAATCCATTCTTAAGTGGCTCGTGGGTCTCTCGTCAGTCTCAACTAATGCCGAAAGCAGAGCATCAGTTGAAAAGAAGAACAGGTATCCCACCCCTATCTCCACCTCAGGCAGCAGCAGCCATTCCCACCGCTGACTCCTAGCCAGTTAGTATTCTCCACTGAACCACAACAGGACACATGACCCGTTGTCAGCTCAAGTAACTGTTCAGTCCTTAATCCTCCGTTGTTTGATCAATTTTAGAAGATCCTGTGGTTTTATTGGAACTCTTTTTGGGACACTGCTGTCCCCCCATTTTCCTCTCTGTCTTAGCATTCTGGGAAAACTCTTTATGGCTGACCTTCTCTCGCATACAGTAATGTCAGGCAGCTCGCACTCGTGTTCCAGACATGGAAAAGCCTGTGTCAGCAGAGTGGCTAATACGGGGGTGGGGGACTATGCGGAATAGCTGATAAAGACTTGAGTGCAAGGATTTGGGAGGGCACAATAAAGGGGGATAGTGAGGCAGGGCAGTGCATCTTGAAATGTTGGTTATCTCTGGTAGGAAACATTGGTCAATTCTGGTTTACAGTGTGTAAAAGTTACTGTCTGACTCACCTCAGACTCATCCACCTGAGTGGGCGAGGCTGTTGTTTACCCACCCACTATTACTCTTGGCTGTGTGGCTTTTGATGGCCCCAGAGACACCCTCTGGCAAAGGCCAAGAGTGGGGCAGACACCTCGAACGGGGAAACTGCCCGTGCTCCATATAAGAGTTCTCCAAGGTGAATTCAAGTGAATGAAATCCACAATTCCATGACAGTGGGCTTATGTACTATGCAGAATTTTCATCTCCGTATTTTGGTTAGCTTCTGGAAAGTGGAGCTTCATGGGAGGTGCTTGGCATAGCACTCCACATCCAGAAGGGATCCGGCTAGCTTAAAAATCAATGATATTAGATTTGCCTATAAAAATAGAGAAATGAGAGCAAAATTAGATTCATCTTTTGGGATTTCTTATTTAAGGTCCAAGGTCAGGCTCTTGGTGCCTGCAGCCATGAAGCAAGCAGCCATGAAAGCAACTACTCTTTAGCCACAACAGTAGGCTTTTTACCTGGCATCTTTTTCAGCTAGAAGGTCATCGAGCAAGAGAGACAGCACAGTCTGGGGAAACCAGCTCTGGGCTTGGAGAGGAAATGGAAGATGATCCCCTGTCTGTCAATGGTATTGAAGGCTTGAGCTAATGCACACCTGGCTACCCACAGCTTCCCTTAGAAGAGCTCTTTCCCATTAAGACTCATCACTAAGACTTCAATAGCAGCTGGTAGAGACTCGGGGCAGGATCTTATGCAGGTAGAGGATTCAGAGCCAACTGAGATCTCTGAGCATTGAACCCCTGTGCTGGTTCCTAGTAGTTCAGCACATGAAACCTTGGAGCATCCCGGGACCCCAGTATATCACAGAATTCTCCATCTGGGACTTAGTCTTTGGCACCATATTTTCTCTAACCTCATTGCATCTGAAAGCTATCTGTACTTATAACGTAAATTCATATTGCTAATAGAGTGATCTTGAGTCAGGCAAGCCCAATGTGGGCTGTCCCAGGAAGATTCAAACCCATATCGTTTACTTAGGAGGTCAGAAAACACCTGTCTAGGGACAGAAAAGACAGATGATGAAGTTGTATTGTCACTTTACAGCTGTGGTCACTGGAGCTTACTCTTCCAAGATTCTGAGGGCCAGGATGAAGCATAAGAACTTGCTTCCCCAATCCCCAATCCTATTAAAGTGTGTGTGTGTGTGTGTGTATGTGTGTGTGTATGTGTGTGTGTGTGTGTGTGTGTACACACGTACATGCCTTTGTTTAATACTAGATCTTACTTGTTGATATCTGGTCCGGAAGGTCATTTATTCTCCAACTCATTGGGCCTGCTACATGTAATCTGCATATAAGAACACACTAGTCTGAAAAGCCCAGTGAGAGCTGTTGGGTCAGGTGCTGGCATGTGGAAGTGGTAGGTACTGATAATGTGAGGGTCATGGAGATAGAGGGTACAGACAGCATCTACCATCTATATAATGAAGGTGAGTACCCACTTCATTCAGTCAGTTAGTGTGCCACACACTTGGAATGTATCAGTACTGTAGTGTACTCATGCTTTCAGTAGCACTTACTTACTAATACTGAATAAATAGAGTGCAGCAATTTTCCAATCCCATTTATCTATTAGAAACACAGCACTCTTTTGTTGTGGGAGGAGTCTAGTTCTCCCCTGGGAGCCAGGCTGGCCTGGAACTCAGAAATCTGCCTGCCTCTGCCTCCCAAGTGCTGGGATTAAAGGCATACCACCACTGCCCGGCGGGGAGCCAAAGTCCTTAAGAGAACTTTGGGACTACTTGGATGAAGAAATGCTGCAGAAGTGAAGCCTTTGGCTTTTAAAAGCAAGTCATAGGAAATGATAAATGTTCACAAATCTCTCTCTCTCTCTCTCTCTCTCTCTCTCTCTCTCTCTCTCTCTTTCCTTCTTCACCCCCTGCCCCCACCTTGGGCTTAATCCTTCAGTGGTCACATGAAGAGAAAGAAAAGGGACAGAGAGAGAGCTAAGGAGCTCCAGGTGCTTCAGTTGCCCTAGATTAGGGGACAGATGGGTGAGCAGAGGAACCTTCGAGGAAGGTTCAGATGTAGCTACCTTGTCACAGTGACCACAGCCAAGTCCCTGGGTTAGATCTGCCCAACTGTGGCTGCTGCCAACTCCTGATCCACACAAACAGACAGAGACAAGTGATGGTTGTTATTTTAAGACTCGTCACTTTGCTATAATTTCTAATGTAGCCATGGAAACAGGTACATTGCTAAATTAATTGAGTAAACACCATTTCTGCCCCTTTAGAGATAACCTCTTCTAAGATGAGAAAGAAACCTCAAGTCTTTATTCCACTCGGAATGTGCCTACCGATAGCTACCTCCATTGGATGTTGATTCCGTGTAATCCTGAGTTTTGCAAAACAGCAAATAAAACAACAAATCCCTCTCCAACACACACACACACACACACACACACACACACACACACACACACACACACACAAAGTAATAAAACCCTGCAATTTTTCTGGCTACATCTTGGTTGTCAATCTCTCATTCTCTCTCTCTCTCTCTCTCTCTCTCTCTCTCTCTCTCTCTCTCTCTCTCTCTCTGTTTAGTGAACATATTAATTCTGCTGTTAACATACACAATTAGCTGGTTTAAGATGACAGGAACCCACCACCTCACTGGAGGCCGGAAACCCAAGGTCAAGTTACCTCCAGGCTTAGCTCCTTATGAACGTGTGAGGGAAGCTTGAGTCTAGGCCTCTCTCTAAGCTCCTAGTAGCCTTGGGCATTCCTTGACAGCGCTATATGTTCTTCCTCTGTCTTTAGGCACACATTCTCTGTCTCTGGGTCCCAATTCCTACACCCTTCTATAGGACATCAATTGGATTGAAGTAAGACTCAGTGCATCTTGATCACCTTGGTAAGGTTTTTATTTCTAAATGAAGCCCTATCCACAAGGGCTGGCCTTGACACTAGTGTCTTTTCGGCGATACACAGTTAACAATCATGCCGTAGAAATGGACACAGGGTACACAAGATGACACAAGACACCACTACAGGAAAAGTTAAAACTGTATGATGACATAATCAATTTTGGAGTCTTCCAAGTTCAAGAATGCCTGCTATGAATCATGGGAGAATGGGAGATGCCCTTGCTGCTGAGCTACAGAGATAGACATGAAAGAATCCAGCAGGTTTGTAAAACACTGTGCCCATGGTTCCTTTTTTTTTTTCAAGCCTGGATGTTTTCATCACAAGAATATCTGTTTTGTTGGGTGATTTTTTTTTGAGGGAATGCAGACAATGTGTTCACTTATATTGTTCTCAGTGCATCCAACTGAATGAAATGTATGAAGTCTCCTGTACAAAGTGCCCATTGTGGGGCTCAGAATAACTCAAGTGTCAGGAATATTTAGCTACTGAAAACAATTCAGAAAGGCCTTGTCCTCCCAAACAGGCCAGGGCAACAAGACAGGGCATACTCTAGACAGCTGGGTCCCAGTGCCTTCCTTCTACACCAAGGGCACCTTCCAGGTAAACTGACATCACCTCTTTCTTCAATGGACCCCCGCATGACAAATCAGAAAGTGTCCCTGTCACATCGACTTCACAGTCAGTGAACTGTGTGTTTTGTTTCTGTTTTCATAAGTCAGTAACTTCTATGGGCTTCAGAAGTCAGTGAACACAAGGTCCAAGCAAGCTCTTAGGAATAGGGTGCAGGTCAAAGGGAGACTATAAAAAACGAGCACAGTAGGGAGTGCCTGTACTTCCATACTGAGGAGGTAGAGGCAGGAAGGTTGGAAGTCCAAGGTTATCTCCAAACACATAAAACCCCATCTTAAACAAACAAACAAACAAACAAACAAACTATAAAATCCAAAGTCTATGTGGGAATGTTTATCAACTTGTAAGCTGCTACACTCATGAACGCCATTAATAACTCAAATGAATCATGGCTTCTTCTGCTCACAGGATGCCACTGGACAGTGGAACATGGCAGACTCTTTCACTGCCTTTGCTCACTAATAGTTTAGTAACTGACTCCTACTCTAACCCACTCACTCCTGCTCCAACCATTACAAGCCCAAACACCAAGCATCCCTATGAAGAGGGCCTGGCCAGAGTTGCACTCAAACACAGAGTTTGAATTGGCATGGTCTTTTGTTTGTTTGTTTGTTTTGTTTTGGAATCGTCTTTTATCTCATACTATTTATAACCATTGGCTTCTGTACTGGGGCTGTCCTTGTGGTTGAGTGTGCCTCATGCTTAGCTCAGCTAGAAACAGTCCCCAAGGTGTCCTCTTGTGGGGTTTCAGATAAAGACCTGCCAATGGAGAAATATGCAAGAGACTGGAGAGTCAAAGGGACAGCAGCAAGTCCAGTGGTTGGTGGTAGGTATCTGACATTCCCTAGCCTCAACTGCTCCAGTAGACATGGCACAGACCTGGCCTCCAACTTTCTTTCTTCAGAGTCTCTGAGTAGCAAATTGGAAATATTCATCTGTCACAGAGAAGGAGAGGGAGGGAGAGAAGGAGAGAGAAGCAGGCTTTGGAAGAGGGGAAAGGTCACTGGAAGAAGAGAGAGGCTATTTCTACCTCCAGGGCTGCTTCTATCTCCCATTGCAGCCATCCTAACCCAGGCTATCCCATCTTAGATTATTACAGTGTTCTCCACTGGGCTTATTTTGGTTTTAGTTGACATGTAATTGTTGAGCATATTTGTAGAGTCCAGTGTGATGGATCCGAGGAGCAATGATCAGATGAGCTTAGTTCATCTATTCTTCATTCCAGACATTAATAGTTGATGAGCATAGTTCATCTATCCATCATTTCAGACATTCACAATTGCTCAGTTCCACATGGTTCCTTGAATTCTGCTCTTTACCGCTTTCTAGTCAAACCTTCTTCTAGAAGCCAATGATCTTGGGAAAGCATAAATACTATCATTCTTAGCCCTTTGGCCTTTTCCACTATTCTATTTCATTGGTATTTGATTTGAGCCCAAGACAAAGCCTCCCTCAGCTTCAGGCTGGCCATTTCTCCCCCTTTCCATATATTGAATCTCAGGAGAATCCTTCTAGCTTCTTGGATCTGAGCGCAAGGCTACCTACCCCAACACTTCCACTCATGCTTCATCCTCATGGCTGGCCAATCTTCGAGTCTGTGTTCCCCGGTGGCTTCCTTGGAGATTTTCCTGTCTCCACCAACACAACCTGGCCCTTCTCTTAGACTATCTTCAGGAAGCTTTTCTTCTTATACTGAGTGCCACATTTCAAAATGGTAGACTTCTGTATGTAGCTTCTGAAGTCTTGCCCTCCCTCACCGATGGAGTCTACCTCTCAGCCTCATCCCCAGCAGCCAGCACACTGTGGGGCATGCACGCTCCACTGGCGCTCAGTCTGTAATTCTGGAGCATCTAGCAAATCCCTTTCTGCCTTTCCATCTCCACTCTCTTGTCTCCAGATAGGGTGACTTTGTTCTCTTTGCCTTCTCCCTAAATTAGTTCTAAATACTTCAAAATCGAGATCACTCCGGGCTTGCGTTTTGCAGCTGTTTTCATTCTAGTTGCTGTAGTTTTGTGCTTAAATGTGTTTGCTACTGAGGAGTGTTCCGTTGAACCTATCTTCCACAACCACTCACTCCACGTTGTCGAATATTCAGTTGTTTCCAGGTTAGACAATTATGAATATTACCAGCTGTGTCCCTTGGCAGACATGTCTTTGGAGTTGAGCTCACACTAAGTGTGGCATGTCTTTTTGTTCTGCTCAGGTCTCTTGTCTTTCCATCTCTACGTTCCTTGAACATCCCTGGCTCATGACAACCTAAGTTCCTAAATGAGGGATGAAAGTCAATAAGTTGGGGACAGTTGATCACTTTGGTGCCAGCCTCTTTGCCAGTGAGAATCCTCTTTTAAGGACATTTCTAGGCCGTATGTCAGAGACCATGGTGATAGCAGACTTGAGATCATTACCAGTAGGGGTTATGCTGCTGAGAGAAACCCTGGAGTCATGCCAACCCACCAGACCATAGCAATCTGAGCCACTAAGAATAGGTGACTGACTTTCCTTTATCACTGAGTTAGAGACACAGTTTCATGAGCCTGAGACAGCAGCTCTGGCAAATCCTGTAAAATACTTACTACAGCTATTCCTGATACATTTTATTTGGTCTCTGCTGATGTTAAACAGCCATGCTGACGGCGGATCACGACCCAGTCAGGAGACTTTTCTAACCCATGTTGTACAGTAACACTTTTCACTTCTACAGGAATAGGATGTTTTTAGCAAGCTATGGTCACTAAACAAAACCTACAGTCTAAGTAAACCACCCATGAAGGATAAGCTACAGGGGGAAAATACCGCTGCAGATGTTCTTGCCAAAGGTCTCTTCATTTGCAAGAGAGCCTGTTCCCCCTGGAGGGTTTACAAACCTTTCCCCCAGTGCGATGTGAAGTCTGCAAAGCTCTGTCACTGCCCTTGGCCTGAAGGTAATACGCGCAGTGAGAGAATCCCTTGGACTCTACAAGCTGGTCATCCTGAGAGGCTGGGACTAATACGCGCAGTGAGAGAATCCCTTGGACTCTACAAGCTGGTCATCCTGAGAGGCTGGGACCACCCAGGCAGAGACGGTGGAACTCAGCACAGAGATGGAAGACTGAAATCCTGGAAACGGCTTGAGTAGAAATGCAGAGATGGTCACATCTTTTGGATATCTGCCTTCAGTGTCTGGACCATCCTTCTCATTTGTAGAACTAAACAAACAAACAAACAAACAAACAAACAAACTGCACCCAGAGTGGGAGGAGCTAACCTGTGTGTTAAAATCCAGAAACACACTTAATCCTATGATCTGTCCACAAAGATGATCTCATCATCCCTACTTGGGGGGAAAATCTAGAAATGGAGGTTTAGACAGCTGGGATATTGAGTCAGGTCACAGGGTGAGCATTTGAAGCCAGGTAACCTGACTCTCATGTGTTTAGACCAGCCTGGGTGGAAGAGGAGGTTTCAACACAGGGTGAAAAGCTTCATATGCTCATGTTACCTTCCTTAAAGCATCATATGGAAATGCCACACATGCTCACCTTTACCACACTGAGTGTAGATGGGGAGGAAATGGAAAATAAATGTCCCAAGAGGTCTGACAATTCTTACCCCTGAGTAGGTCTTGTTCTGAGTTTGCTAGAGAGGAACCTAAAGTGTCTTTGAATTGAAGCTCCTCTATAGGAGGGGGCCTCCCGTGGTGAGCTCAAGGGAACCGCAGAAGGGCACTGGGAGGGACCGCCTAACAGCACCATGGCCCCTGTCAGGTGGCTGTGTTACTTAGGTAGCTTCCGGTTCTGACAAAATACCTCAGCCAAGATCAAGGCTGGGCTTTCTTTCCTGGAAAAGAGAAAGGTTGGGAAGCGGGGTGGTTTTTCTTGTCTGCAGCTTCTTCAGATGTGCTAGCCCGTGGCACTCGAGGAGCGGTTCTCTCACATACTGTCCAGCCAGGACCTGGTCCCCTGGACCCCATTATCGTTTCCTCTGCTGATGCCGGAATGTGAAAATCATGTTCTTTCTACCTCCTCTGTCTGGAATCTTTCCATGGCATCTTCTTTCTCATACCTCTCCCCAAAGGTCCCTCTGGGAACAATGATCCGACTCTATCCCCCTCCATCTCCCTCTTTCTCTTCTCTGCTTAGTTTTCTCTTTAGTGCAGCACCCACCTTGTAACCTGCTGGACATTTTACTGACTCATCTTGAGTTTTGTCTCTCCCCTGCCCGAGGATATCCTTTGTGAAGGTAAGGATTTGGGATTGTCGGGTATTCTGACACCTTATAGCCAACATCAGAACCAGTACTCAATAAAAAACAAAAACAAAAACAAAAACAAAAACAAAAAAAACCCCCCGCACCGAATGCATGAATGGATCGCAGTTCCACTCTTTATTGATCAGGCAGCTAATTAATTTACTTTTCCCCCCAAACAGCAGGAGCAGAGGGTGTCCTTAAATCTGTTGCCTGCCTGTGGACCCTGTTCCCCTAACTGATCCACCTTGTCTGGCTTCAGTGGGAGAGGATGTGCCTAGTCCTGCAGTGACATGGTGTGCTGGGGTAGTATGAAGGGTAGAAAGAGGGAGGACAGAAGAGGGGAGAGGGGGAGAAGGAGGGTAGAGGGGTGATGTTAATACCTAAAGGAGGGCTTCTTCTTCTCTAAGGAGAAGGGGGAGGGAGGAATGGAGAAGAATTTGGGCAAGGGGGTACTAGGAGGAGAAGGGGGCTGATATTGGGATGTAAAGTGAATAAGTAAATAAATTTAATAAAATTTAATTTTATTATTAATTTATGATTAATTTGTTAATAAAATTTAATAAACTTTTTTTTAATCTAAAAAGTTTTACTTTTGGCCTCATTTCTGCCACTGCAAAATCAGGATAATTGCCACTTTCCCTGGTGTGGGTCTCCAACCAGATTACAAAAGGACGCGCCCGACAGAATACCTGGACTCAATACAGTCTGCCTTATTAACACTTTGCAAGTCCAATGAAAGAAATGACGTATTAACAGCAAGCATTTGTAGACTGTATCATTGAGGTCTAGCATTATTTTGTTAACAGCTCGACAGACAAACAGTTTTAGGGGAACAGTCCTATATTAACACGACTTCAAAGTGCCTTGCCTTTGGTTTCAGTAAAACTTTTTTTTTTTTTTTTTTTTTTTTGAGAAAACTGAGCATGTGCAGAAGATGCACCTATGTAAGCTAACAGCGTCAAAGGTGCTCCTGTCAGCCATTTTGCCCTTTTGACTATAGGCGCTAATGTCCTTGAGATTAAACAAGCAGGAGAGCCTGTTTGGTCTGACAGCTTACGGTCTTTTTTTTTTTTTTTTTTGGTTTTTCAGGACAGGGTTTCTCTGTATAGCCCTGGCTGTCCTGGAACTAGCTTTGTAGACCAGGCTGGCCTCGAACTCAGAAATCCGCCTGCCTCTGCCTCCCGAGTGCTGGGATTAAAGGCGTGCGCCACCACGCCCGGCCTCAACTACGGTCTTAAAATGAGCACACCCAGAAATGTTCTCCCCGACCGAGCATGCTCAGGAATGGGCCCACCCTTGCTTTCTCTTCCGATTACTCATAGACTCCCTTTATCGAATCTCCCTGCATCCGCACTCGCAGGAGAGCATGGCTTTGGGAATAACTCCCACACACTCCTTCCCTGCTGCAGGTAATAGAGCTTTCTCTTATTTCTTGGGTCTGCTTGCCTTTTTCCTTCATGCTCCCCATGATGTGAACCCAATGCGTTCTGTTACACAGCCATTGATATCTTAGTCTATTGAATCCTTACAATGCCCTGTTGGCTGTGAGCAATTCAGCACCTCACTTTTAAGAATAAAGATGCTATATATAACTCGTTTGGTCCACATGTGATTTGCATGTTTGCTTTCAAGGCTGACCGTGTGGCATTGCACAAACAAGTGCTGAGCTCTTCCCTGGGGAGGGCCACCTCCCTAGCTTCCAGCTTTACTCAGTTGCCTGTAGTTCTTCTTTTTTTCTTTTTCTTTTAAAAGATTTATTTATTTATCTCATTTATGTGAGTACACTGTCACTGTCTTCAGACACACCAGAAGAGGGCATCAGATCCCCATTACAGATGGTTGTGAGCCACCATGTGGTTGCTGGGAACTGAACTGAGGACCTCTGGAAGAACAGTCAGTGCTCTTAACTGCTAAGTCATCTCTCCAGCCTTGCCTGTAGTCTTTTTTTGTGTGTGTAGGGTTGAGGACTCCTGGGCTTGTCCCCAACCACTTAGGTTTAGGTATGTCTTGGGATTGCCCTTATTCAGCTCATCTCTGGGCAGCCATGGTAAAACTTTATGAGAACAGCTTGCGATGTAACTAGGACACTCCATCTCACTGTAAGTCCCAAACGCTCTCATTACAGTCTCTCTGCCCAGTCATTCACAATGATAGCCTGAGAAGTTAGGTGCAGGAATGTTTTACACATACGCGTTCAATAACAATGAAAGAAGGGACTGTGAATTTGAAGGAGAGTGGAGAGGTGTGTGTAGGAGACATTTGGAAAGAGAAGAGAGAAATGTTTTAATTGTATTGTAATCTCAAAATTAAAAGTATAAAATATAATAATGATGATGGTGATGATGATTATTATAATGGCGCTGAGGATGATGGTAACAATAAAAGAAGCTCTGGGAAGGCCTTGCTTGAGGCTCCATGACAAGAGAGCAACTGGGAGCTAGAATTGAATTCAGTCCCAGAGCCCAACTCTTCACCATCCGGCCGTTCGCATCACCAGAGCCAGAAGGCATGACTCTTACAATCCAGTCACTGGAAAGTTCCTGTGAGCGGTAAATGACCCGTTGTAGTTCTCAGACCAGTGATATGTTTTTCTGCACTGAACAGGAGGGTAATTCCACTTCTAAACTAAGATGTTTCTACAAAGGCTAACTTGAGTTGAGCTGTGAACCGTGAAGTATTTTTGGCCAAGAACCAGCATCATTGAGGAACTTTAGAAAGGATGTTTTAGTCTCACACATAATATGCACACATATAGGGATGTACATTTTTAAAGAGAGAATAATGTTGTTTTCCCCAAAGCTGAATGGAAACAAAGCTAGACCCTATAAGTGTACCCTGAGTTTAGCGCCTGTTTTCTTGAGACACCGTTGGGTATCATTGCCGTATTTTTCTTCTGAGTTGGCTTCAGTCCCTGTGCTTGTGGCATGTCCAGCATATCTTATAAGCAGGAGTCAGGCTGTTGGGCCCTATCTCAAAGTTAGTGTGTGGGAAATCACTCATCTGCTGCGCCATGGCTCAATGGAGGCTGCACCCCTGATGTGGAGGTGCACACACCAACTTTTCCAATCATCTTGAAAGACTTTCACTTCCCCTTTTTCTTTTCTTGGGGTGCCATTGTCTTCCTAGTAAGACTTTACCAGTTTAACCGTGTGCTTCCGTTGGTTTCCTTGGAAGGCCCGTGGCCCAGCAATTCAGCTGGGGGACAACTTTAATTTCCCATGGGTTTCACTGGGCTTGTTTTCTTACAGGTATGAACGTCTACTCAGGTCAACTGAAGGCCATGGATCCTATGTCTGACTATATATGTATATGTGTATGTGTATTGTATATGTATATTATGTATATTTACTCATATGTTTTATATGTATGTGTATATATATATATGTGTGTGTGTGTGTATATATATGTGTGTGTGTATATACATATACATATATACATATACATATACACACATATATATATACACACACACACACACACATATATATATATATATATATATATATATATATATATATATATATATATATATATATATATATATATATATATGGTATTATTTCTCCCCAAGAGCAGGAAGCATATTAAATCTTGGCTATAAGATGGTAGAAATTAGAAATGATTCCATATCAGAAGGAACTTCAATGCCTCCCTCAGGAGAAGATTATGTGGGTTTTTTTTTGTTATTGTTGTTGTTGTTTGTGTGTTTGCTTGGTTTTCTTTTGTTGTTGTTGTTTCTCCTAGGATTAAGCAATACAGCCAATCTTCTGGAACAAACCATGACGTTTTGTTTGTTTCAAGCTCAGCGCCCTAAGACAGAACGTAGTCCAGCCCATCTTTCAGCATAGGCTGTAACTCTCTAAGCCATCTGTGGCTTGCTTGGCATGTGTTTGGTTTGTTCAGTGTGGGCCAATCCTGTCAATAGAGAAGGTTGGGCGCTAGGTAACCACAAGGCCTCTTGCCCCTTCCGTGTGGGCAGGGTGGAGCCCCTCACAAGAGACTGTGGGTGGGTTGTCACACTGTTGACCTTTGCAGAACATCACCTCCTGAAATGCTGAGGAGTTATCCAGCTCCTAGAGTGGCCTGTCAACGAAAGATATTCTGTAGATAGAACCACAGGTCCAACCCAGAGGGGCATCTACATCTTCATTCACCTGGCATCTTTCAGACGTGAAACAAATGTCATCATTCCTTTATGATATGTTTCATCTAAAACTAACACTTCTTTTTCCTTGGTCAGTGTAGCTACCAAGGCCCAGCTGCTCATTTAGTCTATACCTCCTCATTGCCATGAGTGAATCACATTCAGCAGACATCCAGCGAGGCCATTCATACAGTTTGGTAACTAAACAGAAGCCTCGTCATCTCAGGGTTTTGCTCTTATAGAACTTGTTAAAACCAGTAACTTCTCATCATTGTCTAAAACCTTCTCAGTGTGGTGCTCTATAGCTTTAAGCACAGCAGAGAAGGTAACTACAAAAATCTCCAGTGTCAAATACACCAGGCCCATTGTGCTCCTGGTCTGTCTTCTGATGACTCCCCTGCCCCTTCCCTCCACCCAGGGTCCCTTTCAGCCCAGGGTTGCTGAAGAATAAGCTACCTGTGATGGGGACAGTTTGATCTGGGCGAAAATGTTAAGGAGCAGGTGCTGAGGTCTCGGCCACTGTGCATGTTTGAAATGACAGGGTGGTGTGCACTGGGGGATTATCTGTGTAAAGGCAGGAAGTGTGACCAACTAGGCTCGAATTACACTTCTCGTGAACAAAACCCCCTGGACAAAGCCCCGGTTCCTGAGTTCAAGGTAATTGCCTTACAGCAATTTGTTCTGTAGGGCAGGCTCAGCGATGAACCACACTCTTCGCTTGAGCAGAAGCAAATTATTTGGTCAGACACTTCCCATTTCCCAGTATGCTTCCTTTCACCGTTGCTGTTTTGGGTCGGCAATTCGCACACATCCCCACCAGCAGCTGGATGTCCTACCCAGAGATAGAAAAGCTAAGGCAGAGGCAGGGTCTGGTTTGTTCTTAGTAGACTGGAAGAAGCTCACTTCTCCAGGACCCAAGGACTCCTATTTCTGAATTACCCACAGAAGAAAAGAAAATACATAATTATCGGGGGAATTTTAATATTCTTGGCCAAAGGGGACAGCTAAGGTGGTATCCAGAGTTCCAACTGAACATCTTACAACGCTGAAAGTTTATCTCTGTGTCTGCATGCCTGGAAAAGTCTGGTACACATCGGTACTCAGTAGTGTCTATGGGATAAATGGCTCAGCAAAAGATGGAATAGTCGATAGGCATCATTTGTGGGTTCTAGAGTTTAATGAGTATCTCTTTGGATAAGTAGCAGAAGGCTCTTGTTTTTCTATTATAAAAATGGATTCACTTCATAATAATACATTTTAAAATGTAACCTTCTAGGAAGTTGCTGACTGAAAACTGGCATGAAGGAAGAGATGAAACTGGGGTTTGTCCATTCAATCACTGCCGACCTCAGCTTTAGTGTGAGTCCTGCAAGCAGCGCCTTGGGAGGGGGAGTGCTGGGGGATGCTGGGGGGGTGCTGGGGGAGGGCTTGAGTTCCTGGAAGACAAGGATTTTTGAGAATGTGGATCAAGTTGGTACTTTCTAGCTAATGGGGGAAGTAGGCAAAAGGTTTACTTCTTCCCTAAACAGAAAAAGCCTTTCTCAGATCACATGATGACAGAAATCACCCTACTCAGTCTTCTTACATTTCCAATAAAGACATGGAGCCCGGGCTGGAGAGATGGCTCAGTGGTTAAGAACACCGACTGCTCTTCCGAAGGTCCTGAGTTCAAACCCCAGCAACCACATGGTGGCTCACAACCATCCGTAATGAGAGCTGATGTCCTCTTCTGGTGCATCTGAAGAAAGCTACAGTGTACTTAGATATAACAATAAATAAATCTTAAAAAAAAAGACATGGAGCCCAATGGGTGTCTGGCTTTGCCTAGGTCATAGATGAGACTGGTATTAGAGTCTAGAATTTTTCTGGTTTTTCCCGTATTTCTCCTGGAAAGGAGCCTAGTGCATGCTCAATCGAGTCACGGAAGAATATTTATTAAAGGTGTGGGCAGAGAAAGGAAGAGGGGTGTAAGAGGTGGAAGAAGTGAAGAGCTCTGAATTCTGCAAAATAACTGGGGAGCTGTCAGCGCTTGATCTACTCCAGGAGACAAGCATAGAGGCAGCATAAAACAAAACCCCAAACCACTAACAATAACAATAAACCAGCAAGAGCAGGAATCCCGAGAAAGAGGCAGAGAGGCACTGTCACGAAGACAGTCAACTGCAGTGACCAAGCTCCGAGAGCTCAGAGTGGGAGAGATAACATCCCAGCCTCCTCCTTTGCCTGACCAGATTCAAAAGTCAATGATGTCATGACATAGTTCAAGAGGATCAGGTCCCAGCGCAATGAGCACATTTAAGGGACCAGCAGGAGAAATCCAGCACACTTGCCTTCAAGAAGAGAACTCTTGTCTTATCTTTGCCTTCAGTTCAGCTCCAGATTATTAATACCTGGGCACCAGAGGCTACACCTTAAAATCTATTGTACGAATGATGCATGTAATTAAAAAAACAAGAGGCTGGAGAGATGGTTAGGGTCCTTGCTGCTATTGCAGAGGACCCACATTTGATCCTCAGCACCCATGCTGGGCAACTCATAACAGCTTCTAACTCAAGCTCCAGGGGTCCTGATGCATTCTTCCAGCTCCACAGGTGTCTTTACACACCAGACAGATACATACATGGGCATAAAAACACATACACGTACCACACTGGTAGAAGGCAAGGAGGTTCTAAAGGTACAAGAAGATGGGGAAAGGAGAAAGAAATAATTGTGTCACTGTAGCTTTAAGTAAGGTGGCCAGGGAGCTGTATGCACACCCAAGGGGAGGCTGACAAGCAATGGATGTGTTTGTTGGGCTTTTCTTTTGGCTAATGGCTTGTTACTCAGGTAATGGAGAATGTGGGTGGTGTTATTTCCCCCTCCCTCGCAGTTTCTAAATGTCTGTCTTTAGACTTTTTTTTAAAGGCCAAACCTCTCTCTACTCCTTATATTAACCATTTAAAAGGCGTGTGGGGAAACCTTAGTGCAAGTGTTTTGCCACTGCCCTGTTTTTTTCAGCTGTCCCTTTTCAGCTAGGAGATGTGCGGAACCTCCGGAGCCTCGTGTGTGCAAGAGAAGGTTTGGGTGACGATGGAAAGAACAGATTAGAGCAGCGAGAGACCCGGTGCCTGTTATGGTTCATGGGTTTGGACTCCTGGCACTATTTTTGGAAGCTGTAGATTCTTTGGTAGGCGGGGCCTAAGGAGAGTGGATGTAGATGACTGGGGGAGGAGCATTTAGAGGCCACACCCACTCCTGACTCTCAGTTGTATTTTCTGCTTCTTTGTCAGCCCTCAAATGGGGAGTCTCCACCACGTGTTCTTGCCCACGGCAGAATGATGACTTCTTGCCTCTGTGCCTGTCCCACCAAGATGGACTGCCCTCTACCTGCGATGTAAAGAGCTTTAAGTTGTTCCCAGGTTTTTTTTTTTTTTTTGTCACAATATCACAAAAGTAATAAATACAGTGTGCGGTTGATGGAAGATGATTTAGCTATAGGCCTGAAATCATAATCTGGGTAATTTGGCTGGCAAATTGTTACTAGTTTCATCTGGCATTGGTAGAGCACCTGTGTACCGTGTAAACCCTTTACATGAGCTATCTTAATCAGTTCTCAAGTCTAAAGATGCGGACATTGAGACAGAGAACCCACCTGTATATAAGGCACCTTGTTTAGGTAGCAGGTGACCAAATCCTGAATGAATCTTATTCCGGTTGACAATGGAGCCCTGCTCTCTTTCTTGGGGCTCTGGGATCCTCTCATCTTTCACTCTGCCCCTATAATGAGGTCAAAGCTAGATCTAGCCAGAATGTAGACAGTGAAGGATTTTCTCTTAATCTGAAGCTCACAAAGATACCAGGCTACCAAGCAAGAGACACTGGTACCCTGGGAGAGCCTCTAAGAAATCGCACCAGGGCAGCCACGCTGCAGAGGAGGTCAAGCTAAAATGGTTATCTACTGATCACTTGGGCACTTTTCTTTTAACACAAATAGAGTCTCAGTTGAGTAGGTTGTGCATGTGGACCAGTGTCTGTATTTTCTAGCGTGGTTCTAGATGTTTGAGGAACAGTTAAACCATTAATAAATCCAAGGAACAGTCTATTCTCATCTTTGGAGGGTTACTAAGGTCAACAGTTTTAAGACTTCCCAGTTGTAATAAATGTGCTGCTCTATCCCAACCTTGTTTCCAACAAATTTACAGGAGCCAGACCAGGTCATGTGCTGAGAAGTTCCCTTCTGATTGGTCCATTCATTGCTCACTTGTGTATTTGGATGTCTGTACATCAGCTGTAATGCTCTATAGGTACATTCCTTCGAGAGTGCACTCTCTGCTCTTGGGAGTCGGCCTAGTCAATACTGGGTAGCATACCTGATCGCTTTGCCACCTGGTCATATCATGTTCATGTTTCCAGGCCCTGTGCAAGCATACTAATTGAGCTTATTGATCCAATCTCATTTATATGGCCATGATAAATAGACACTGCTACAAATCAGAAGCACAATATTAATAGCACCTGGAGGAACTTTCCCTTTGTTTTAGTGGAGGGATTCAGAATAGCTCCTTGGGCCTAGCATGGCTGTCCTCTGAGAGGCTCCACTAGCAGCTGACTGAGACAGATGCAGAGACTTATAGCCAATCATTGGACTTAGGTCAGGGACTTTGGACGAGCTAGGAGAAGGATTGAAGGCCCTCAAGGAGATGGCAACCCCATAGGGAGACCAACAATATCAACTAATCTGGGAGCTCCCAGAGACCGAGCCACCAACCAAAGAGCTTTCCTGGGTTTGTGCATGGCCCTCTGTACATATGTATCAAAGGACTGCCTTATCTGGCCCCAATGCGAGAGGATGTTCCTAATCCTGTAGAGACTTGATGTCCCAGGGAAGGGGGATGGTGGAAAGAGCGAGAGGTGGGTGTGGATGGATGAGGGGGTGGGTAGTTTGGGATGAAGAACCCTTGGAGTGGGTACCAGGAAGGGGGCAATATTTGGAAAGTAAATAAATAAAACAATTTTTAAAAACCCAGAATAGTTCCTTAGGAGGAACTCTGTTTAAACATCCAATCTCTTCTCTGTGACTCTGTGTTGCTCTTTCTATAGAATTAGCTCATTCATCCACCACTCTCTTTTGTCCTTAGTTATCAAACCAAATATTCTTTTGTGCTAAAATTTATGATTTCTTGTGAGTGTGTTTGCAGGCCATATTATCTGGCTTAAAATTTTTATTTGCATTATTTTTAATTATGTGTCTGTTGGGTGGAGATATGCACATGGTTGCAGGTGTCCACAGAGGCCAGCTATGTCAGGTCCCCCTTGCAGCTGGTGTTATGGAAGTGGTTGTAAGCTACCTAAAGTGGGTTCTCAGGAAGAGTAGTATATGTTCTTCACTGTTGAACCATCTCCCCAGTTCTTCCAAGCATGGCATTTGAACCACTGAAGAACACATAACCATACAGAGTAACAGTAATGGTGGGGAGTATCTCTTGAGTGTGTTTATACTAAGGTACCACTCTCTCAATGCCTTGTGCATACTGTTACTAAAACTGTGCATTAAATTATGGCATTAAGATATAATTTTTAATCTAGCTTACTTTTAATCACTTTGCTTTTTTTCATCAAATACCCACCTCAAATCTTACAATTCAGAGAAGACAATGTTTTCTCTCTCTTAGGGGGAAAAAGGAATTCTAATACATTAGTAAAATGCATCTTGTCATTGGGAGGACCGCTCAGTCTTCAGAGTGTCTGCTACACAAGTGTGCAGATCTAAACTTGGATCTCTAGCATCCATGACAAAGTACAGTGTAGTGACATGTTTCTGTAACCCTGTTGAAGGAAGGTGCAGGCAGGTGGGTCACTGGCCAGCAAGCCTAGCTGTGGATGCCGGGTTTAAAACTAGGTAATGTGGGGGAGACACACACACACACACACACACACACACACACACACACACACAGAGAGAGAGAGAGAGAGAGAGAGAGAGAGAGAGAGAGAGAGAGAGAGTAAAGTAACAGAGGTAGATACCTGATGTGTCCATTTCTGGCATCCACACACATGTGCACATGTGCATGAAGGTGTGTGTGTGTGTGTGTGTGCGCACACACACACACCCTCAGGACTTGGATTCAACCCCAAACCCTGCCAAGATTTTTTAAAAGGTGAAAAAAAAAACCAAATACTTTCAGGCAGGGAGTGGGAGCACTGCAGAAATGGCTCAACAATTAAGAGCACTGGCTGCTCTTGTAGCAGACCAGCACTCAATTCCTAGTGCCTGTATGGCAGCTTTGCAACTCTCTGAAACTCCAGTGGATCCAATGCCCTCTTTCTGGCCTTTATGGGCTCCAGGCACGCACATGGTAGCAGACATACATGCAGGCAAAACATCCATATACAGAAAAAAGAACTTGAAAAAAAAGAAACCAGTTCTTGCTGAAGAAGACTCTTTTTGATCTTTTTCATGAGCTTGAGCTAGAGCGAATGAATTCATCACCTCAGTTAAAGCTAGAAAACCTCACTAATAGTGCATTTATATTCCGAGGAACCTAGTGAGACCTTAGCAATAACAGCTTGACCCTCGAGTATTCATTCTCAGAGCAATGGTCACCTCCTGTATAGTCCAGATATAGTCCAGGTGGTGTGACAGGCATTAAAGACACTGAGACCTAATCTTCCCTTCAGAGTTCCCTCTGACTAGGCATGCGTACTATGACATGCAGAAAGCAGGTCCCTCTCAAGTCAACGGACAAAGAAAGGCACAGGTGCATTTCTGAGGCATATTTCCCCTGCCCATAGCTGACAACTTCTTCCTGACCCTCATGGTGTCTTACTTGAACAACAACTTACTTGAACACAGTTCTCAAGGATTGTCATTGTTTGAATATGCCTGGCCCTGGGAATGGCACTATTTGGAGTTGTGGCCTTGTTGGACTAGGTGTGGCCTTGTTGGAATTGGTGTGTCACTGTGGGCATGGGCTTTGAGACCCTCATCCTAGCTGCCTGGAAGTCAGTATTCTGCTAGCAGCCTTCAGATGAAGATGTAGAACTCTCAGCTCCTCCTGCACCATGCCTGCCTGGATGCTGCCATGCTCCCACCTTGATGATAATGGACTGAACTTCTGAAGCTGTAAGGCAGCCCCAATGAAATGTTGTCCTTGTAAGAGTTGGCATTAGTCACGGTGTCTGCTCACCGCAGTAAAACCCTAGCTAGGACAGGGACTAAAGCAGCTTTGATTGGTTAAGGCAGCACAAAATCTTATCAGTAGCAGATGTGCAGCTCAGTCTAACCCCCAGAAAGTCCATCTAAGAGTGGTTGCAGTTCATACTCTCTTTTAGCGATGGGGTGAGGGGCAGGTACCTAAGAGCCAATGATGGTTATCTTCCCTAGCCCAGACAGCAAGCAGTTAAATGGTCTCACCCAACCCAGGGGTCATGAGCCTCTTTTAGATCTCTTTCAAACTGGGCAGAAGGTCCAGCCTTGTGATTTCTTTGAAAGAAAAACAAGTTTCAGTAGAATGTCTCCCCAGCTTCCTTCCCTCTTGCCCTTTGCCCAAGTCCTTGCCACTTGATTTGCTGGGGAAGATTCCTGTAAACTTTTGTCGACTCTAGATGCTGGTTATGTTTCTGGCAATTATGGAAATACCTGAGTGTTGGAGGAAACATGGCAGTGCAGCCAAAATAGCAGTCATCAAGCTGTCTGGAATGGTCACTAGCCAGTGTGCCGTGGCCTTGAATCATGGGTAATATTGGCCCGCAAAGAGAAACTCTTCCAGGGCTGACAGTCTGGAGAGAGAGCATACAGCATAGGAGCTGCCCTGACTTCCAGCTTGAGCTGGAGGCCCTCTGTGTGACTTGGTTTGTGGTCTCCCATCTCAAAAGCCTCAATGACTCGTCATATCAAAACATAGTGACACGGATTCTCTTGTGTTCCTCTTTCACGGGTAAGGACCCTTGTTATGACATGGGGCTCATGGGATAAGCCCGAGTCATCTCCACATCTCAAGGTCAGCTGATGGCGGCCTCGGTTCTCTCTTCCCTGCTGTGTTAGAGATCCAGGAGTCTATGGCAGGAGCATCTTGGAGAGGATGCATCGGTGGGCTTGCCCACCCAGGCTCAACCCACACCCTTTTGGGAATACGAATTTGCCTGTATGCTCTGTGAACTTGGGAAAGCAAGAAAGAATTCCTGGGTGGTGGGCAACTGTCCAGATAGAAAATGAGAACTGGGAGCTCACCCTCAAAAGGAACAGAGGTTCAACATTAAAAAGAAAAAAAATCAAGGCCAGCTGGGTGCTTGCAAGTCACAGGAGAATGAGGGTAGAGAATGGGAAAATTACCCCTGCTCTCTTCAGAGGAGAATGAGGGTAGAGAATGGGAAAATTACCCCTGCTCTCTTCAGTAGCTCCTGGGCATGGCAGAGGACATTAAACACTGTTCAAACCTGTGACCCCTCCCCAAGTCATTACCAACTCATTTAATTCAGTTAAAAATAAAGCAGCACACCATTTTTTTAAAAAAGAGTTTTTAAAATGAAACTAAAACCCATCTTGAGAAAATCTGGTAGGCCTGACATTTGAATGAGTGAGACAATTTTCAAAAGGAACTCTTTATTTCTTTTATAACTAGATACTATAGTTTCTCTTAAAAACTGGGTCTGATAGCCCCAGACTGTAATCCCAGCTACTCAGAAGACTGGGGAAGGAAGGTCTCTCTATTCAAGGCCTTGTTTAGACTACAGAGCCAAGTTCAAGAACAGATTGGACAATTTCACAAAACTGTCTCAAAACTGAAAGTGAAAAGGGGTTGGCGTGTTAGCTCTATGGAAAGCTGATGTGATATGCAGAATATTGTTAAACAAATACATTGGTAAATGTTAAGTTTTATGACATATTGACATAACAAGACACTCAATAACCTTATCAGAGTGTATTCAAATCATCGAGGATAATCTTAAGGCTTCAGCAGAGGTCCTCAATATATAAATATATAGTCAATTAATAGATGCAAAATTATTGTTAACATAATTATCTAGATAAAATTTCAAACTCACTATCAATCAAAAATGAGGTGTTGAGGCTGGAAAGGTGGCTCAGTGTTTAAGAGCACTGGCTGCTCTTCCAAAAGACCAGGGTTCAATTCCCAGCATCCACCCAACAGCTCACAACTGTCTGAAGTCCCAGTTCCAGGGGATCCAACATCCTCACACAGACATACGTGCAGGGAAAACACCAGGCCATGAAAATAAAATAGGAGATGGTGATTATCAAATGAGCAAAGATACAATTTTTTTTAAAAAAAACAAGTTATTACTGTGTGAACTACAAACCTTCTGGAAGGGAATTTTGTAACACAGATCAAGAGTCCAGAAACTTTCTGCACTTTATCTTATTGAGTTAAATGATTGAGGGTTCTTTGAAATCTTCTCCTGAATGGACGTCTTGAAGTGAACTTAAGAAATCTTCCAGCTTTGGAAAGTAAGCTCATACTTACTTTTAGACTCAGGAGTACATTATTTTGTCTGCTTACTTATTTCCCCTTTTCATTATTTTATATACGTGGTAGGGGTTGGAAGTTGGCCTCGGCTTGCATGTGGAGGTCAAAGGTCAGTCTGAAGCAGTCAGCTCCTTGACTCTCATGGGCTCCAGGGGTCAAACTGATAACTCAGGTTATCAGGCCTTCTAGCCAGCAGATTTATCTACCGGGCCATCACCAGCCCTATGAAACTATTGTTTCACTCCGTTTGTAAGTATTTAGAATAGAATATTTAAATAAAAATGTAAATGTGTGATATTCTTCTAGAAGATGTGTGGCATAAAGTGACTTCATTGTCTTAACAGTGAATAAAACCCCACAGCGTGACAGCTCACCTCCATAAACAATTTGTCCCATTAGAGTGGGCACTGATAAATTCCCACAATTCATAGAAGTTGGTTATATGTTTGTCTTAGTCATTTAGTTTTGTGCACCTGTGCATGTATTTGTGTGTGTGTGTGTGCGCGCATTAGCACTCTAGTGAATGCATGCCTATGTCCTAAGGAAGCTTGTATGTGTGTATACACATGTGGAGTTCAGGAACAATCTTAAGCATGGCTCCTCAGGGACTGTCCACTTTGGCTTTTTTTGAGACAGGACCTTTCACTGATCTGGAAAACAGCACCTAGAAAAGACTGGCTTGCTGGTGAGCTGGTAAGATCCCCTGTCTTCATCCCTCCAGTGTTGGGGTTACTAGCATTCACATTACATATGGCTTCAGTATCCCCACCCTCCACCCAGGGGCCAAACGTAGGCCCTCTGGGTTGCAAGGCAAACATTTTACTATCTAACTCTTCTGTCCCTTAAGTCATGTTTGACTTATAATGGTATCTTTAGAAAAGGGGGGTATGCTTTGTCCAATGAGAAAACATGTTCAAAGTGTGTGTGTGTGTGTGTGTGTGTGTGTGTGTGTGTGTGTGTGTGTGTTTTAAATTAAAGGATCAGATAAAATTAAGAAACATTCCATTCCTTAGACCCTTTTCAGATGGTCAGTATTTTTAAGCCTCTGAAAAATCTTGCAGAAGAAGATCATCTTAATTTATTTTAAACCAGACTTACTCAAAGTTGTGCCTGTCAGAATTCTACGAACATTTAACCTCACGGTTCCACATTCATCAGATACTATAAGAAACCATGGCTTTCAGCAGACTCAACTTACTCTTCCATTTCAGCTACAACTCCAGAGACCATGCAGCTAGAAGGTGTGAGCCTGGCCTTCCTCACTTCTCTGAAACCTTGTAAACAGTGTTTTTGAGCAAGCAAACAATCCCTGACACTACTAATGATACTCTGTTATGCTTGCAGAGACAGGAGCCTAGCCTGATTGTCCTCTGAGAGGCTCCACTCAGCAGCTGACTGAAACAGATACAGATACCCACAGCCAAACATTAGGCAGAGCTTGGGGACTCTTATGGAAGAGTTGGGGGAAGAATTGTGGGCCGGGAAGGGGATAGAAACTCCACAGGAAGTTCAACTGAGTCAACTAATCTGATATTTGGGGCTCCCAGAGACTGAGTCACCAACCAAAGAGTATACATGGAATGGACCTAGGCACCCAACACATATGTAGCAGATGTGCGGCTCAGTCTCCATGTGGGTCCCTCAACAACTGGAGAGGGAGCTGTCCCTAAAGCTACTACCTGTCCATCCCCCAACTGGGTTGCCTTGTCTGGAAGCAGTGTGAAAGGGTGCACCTAACCCTGCAGAGATGTGATGTCCCAAGGAGGGTCCTCACCCTCTTAGAGAAGGGGAGGGGAAGGGGAGATGTTGAGGTGGGGGGAGGAGATAGCCATCAGCATGTAAAAGGAATAAACTAATAAATTAATGAAGAAAAAAACCCATCATTTCAGTTCAGGGTGGAACTGAAATGCCAAGGTCATGGCAGGCAATCTGAAGGTTGGTATGGCTGCAAAGTCATGGCAAGCAGTTTGGAGAACTGTATGACTTGTCCTTACTTAGAGAGATCTTGGGCTTCACAGACATGTCTTCCTTCCTCTTGACAGTTCCAAACTAGTGGGCAGCTGCCACCTCTGAGGACTCTGGGCTGTTGAAGTCTCGTCCTCTTTCCAAGTACACTGTGTCCGGTGAGGGTAGGACTCGGGTGGCACAGAGCCTCAAGGGAGAACACTTCTGCAGTTCCCCGCTGCAGACAGGAGGAAGAGCTGTGATCCTATAATCACTGCTGTCACATCTCATCAGGGGTAAGGAGAGAGTCCGCTGTTACAAAGTAAATTTGATAGAGTAGGATCCTGAAGTGAAGTGTGGTACAGCCTAGTGGTAAAGGAAGCCTTTCAACAGTATGGCTGAGGCTCTGCATTAGATCCCCAGGACTAACAAACTGACAAGGTCCAGCCTACCTCATAAATAAGCAACAAAGCGCTTACATGCACTTGGAATTTCTGGTAATGGTGCATGTTTGTACTTGGCTGGTCGGGATCTGTGAGCATCCTCACCTCTCTCTGTGGGCTTATGTCTTCCTCCTCTGAGGTCCTTTTGGTCTTTTTGATCTCTTGGCTTTCTCTTACAGTCTAGGATCTTTGGCAAGGAACACCTGGAGCTGAAGGAGCCTTTCTGATTTCCAGGCACATCCCAGTGATGCTGTCTTTGACTTATTCCGATATAATCAGCTAACAATCTTAACGTGTCTTTGCACAGCCCAGAGCCTCTCCCTCCTTCCTCTGCTTTGCTTTAGATCACCATTTCTCAACCTGTAGGTCAAGCCCCTTTTGGAGGGGACAAACAACCCTTTCCCAGGGGTCACATATCAGATATTTACAATTCATAACAGTAGCAAAATTATAGCTATGAAGTAGAAACAAAAATAGTTTTATGGTTAGGGGTCACCACATAAAGAACTATATTATAGGGTTGCAGCATTAGGAAAGTTGAGAACCACTGATCTAGACTATGTCATGGGGAAAGATAGGAGGAGAGGAAGGAGGCTAATCTGAGCATAGCCTTTACTATCCTGCTCAATGACAGACCTGGATGACACTTGGATGGGAGGAAACTTCTCAGTAACCTTATCCAGGTGCTGTGGGTATCCTTTTGGCTCTAGAAAGTCTATTCCTTTCCATATTGAAGTGCACATAAGATTCTAGTTTGGTTTGAAAGACTGTCCCTGTCGCTATAAAGAATAACAGGGGGCAACAGTTCTGGTCCGGTCTCACGCATGCATCTTCTGCAGCAAGCATCCACGCAATTGCACAAATGCGGATCCAGATGCAGTTCCTGCAGGGAAAGGGCGCTCTTGAACATTCCATATTTGGTTGTGTGACACATGGGAACAGAAATATGCTTTCCTGGGTCTGCTGCCCACAGGTCCCAGTTCTGCTTTCTAAAGATAAACAGAAGCAACATAAACCGTTTCCAGTTTCTAGCTCCATCTCTGCAGGGCCTTTGGCTCTTTGGTCCTTTGGCCCATCTGTAAAGCTTAATAAGCTGTAAAGTTACCCCATCTCACTCTAGTCTTCACATTATTCCTTCTCAGCCTGGGTCTGTGTAGGGCTGGGAAATGATGAAGATTTGAGCCAGGGGTAAAGGCAGTACCACACTGAATTTATTGAGTAATGCTTTTAAACAGTGAAGTGTGCACTGAACCAAAACAAACTGTTAAGCCTGATAAAAGCTGCCCTCTGTTTCCTGTGGTTGAACAGTGGTGACCTGGGTATATGTGTCGTGCCTGGGCATAGGCATTATTCGTGGTCACCAACTAGGAGAACCAGGCACAAGAAAGAAAAAAAAAATCTCTCAACAAGCCAGAAACTTTAATGTTAGAGAATACTTCTTCCAGATAAACTGCTTACTTCTCTCCCAAATGTATACGCTGATGTCAATAAAAATAAAAAATACCCCAATACTCTACAATAAATTCACTGGCCTGGTTGCTTTCAATAAAGATAAAAGGCCCTTATGGTGCTAAAAGCATTATACTTCTGAGAAAGAAGAGGTGGAGTCAGGTAAGCTACAGGTGAAAAGGAAAAGCTGTGTTCAATGGGACAAATACTCAGGGCCGTAAAGGTCGCTTCAGCTTGGCCTAACGCCGTCTCAGGTGGCTGACATTGACTTGCCTTTGTACACTCTTAGAAGCTGCGGACCTTTCCCTCTTGCCAGAGTACATCTTCAATGTTATGCCATGCAAGAAGGACCACAGGCAGGCATTTGCTTAGATGGATGTTGGGTACATCCAGATGATTCTCTGGTTGTTGGGAAGGGTGCCAAGCCTGGCCAGAGTTATCTCCTCACCACAGAAGGGAAAAACCAATCCAGGGCAAGCATGCAGCTGAGTATCCTCTCCAAGATGAAGCCTACTTCCTGAGAGAGACACTCACTTCTTCTTGAGAAACTCTTGCCCAACCAGAGTCAGTGACTGGGTTAGAAAACGAAGGCCTTTGTTTTCTTCCTCTATATTCAGGGTCCTGTTCTCTCTTTACTTCCTCCAGCTCGTACACCCTTCCCCAGAGTAAGAGTGGCATGCTGTCCCGGGGGAGGGAGGAGGGGTAACTCAGTTTACCAGCTCCAGCAGAATGAGTTACAGCCTGGACTTCTCCCCCAAAAGTCCATGCAGCCAAATGTTACCTTTCCTGCATGCTTGCTTTCTAGATAACGCAACTAGAATCATTATCCTTGCGGGGGTGTGTTTACCATGCCAAGATCACATTAACATTACTCATTTAACAATCTGTAGTGTTTTGAAACCCACACGTCTAGCCAAATCCCAGAGTGGGATTTTTTTTTCTTCTTCTTCTTCTTTTTCTTCCTGATGCTTTGATTGATAAGGACTGCCCATGACCACGACCTTTAAGTTGCCCAGTCTGGAGGGGGGTGGGGATGAGGGGAAAGACAAAGGTTACCCTATCAGCAGGATCTCAGTTGACTCTCAAGCAGCAAATGACAGTTGTTCTACAGTGTGGGTGGGTTGGATGGTTTCTGACCTGGCATGGGCTTTGGGCAGCTGTTCTGAGCAGGCCAGTCTGCCCAGGTCAGGGGGTGGTGTGGCTCAGTGTGGATAAGTGTAACCAAGAGTGATTGACATCCCAGTGGAACGGGGTGGGGGAGGATGTGCAGGGGGGGGAAGCAGGGCAACACAAGATTACATCATGCTTTGACCATGTACAGTTTAAGGTGCTTAAGGCTCTTATCAAGAATTTATTTCTTGTCTTTTCCACTCTATTTTCAGACAGTGTGAGGTGTAGGAAAGTGAGCCTGGAAATTGTAGTCAATAGATGAGGGAGGGTTATTGTATGAGGCTAACTATGTGGCTGAGATCTAGAAAGAGGGAGGGAGATGTGCATAATGGTATCCAGCACCAGGGCAGAAGGGAGCCATGGCCAGTGAGGAGAGAAAGCCAAGGACAGATCTCTTATCTCACTGACTTAAAACAGTGGGAGAGAGAAAGAGAGAGAGAGAGAGAGAGAGAGAGAGAGAGAGAGAGAGATGGATGAATGGGACTCACAAAGAGAGCAAAGGCGAGAAAACTGTGCTGAGCAGAGACATAGGGTTCAGTACAAAGAAGCTTGTCCCTAGCATTGTCTCTGTATGGGGTCCAGTGAGGCAGAGATTCACAGTGGTGACGCAGCTGGTGACCTTGAAGGAGAACTGGGATAGTGGGACACTGGGTGTAAAACTCAGATTCAAGGATGTGAGAGATGTCAGGGGTCAGAGTGGAGATGGAGCATTTAGAAGTCTGCGCTACAAATGTGTAGAACCCTGAATTTTTCTGAATGGATTTTTTTTGGTTTGGGGAGTTTCTTTTGTTTGTTTTCATTGTTTTTTTCTTTGTTTGTTTTTGTTTTTTGTTTTTGTTCTTTTTTGTTTTTTTGTTTTGTTTATTTGTTTGGTTTGATTTGGTTTTCTTTTTAACCACAGGAGAGGTGTGGATGTCTTGATAGAATCAAAGTAGAATTCTCAACTGGAGACCTTTAAAACATGCACTTGAACGTGGTGGTCTCAGACAAGTCCCCTTTGTGTCGCTCTTTCTCTTTCCCCTTGGTCTCGCTTCTATTCTCCCCTCCCAGTACAGACCATTGTCTCCTACACAGCTGGACTTACACCTGGAGGTCGTCTGAGGTCTGCCTGCAATCACAGAGATATGAGGCTCCTGAGGTTCTTGTAAACTCAAAACTGCCACTCATAAATAAATGTTAGTCAGCAACAAGCAATGCCATTTAAACCCCCAAGAGGCTCTGAAAAACGTATACAAGAATACGGTCACATGAAAATGGGATAGAATTAGAGCCACATCAAGAGGAACAAAGTCAACCGCAGAGGATTGAGGTGGTCCTTGGTACCCGTGTGCTCTGGTGGCCACAGCAGCCCGACCCCGCGGCCATTGGCAACAGCGTGTTCCAAACCAGCCTCTTCTGACTGTCTGATTGCCAAGTCATGGTCCCTGACTTCAAAGGATGAGGAGGCTCAGGCAACTGAAGACTCACCACGTGCAGATGTGACAGCTTCACAGGGGACACGCCTTCCTGAGTACAGAGGAGGTGACCTGAAAGTAGCGGTGGATGGAACTGTAAGTCAGCGTTTCCAACTTCTCTAACTTGGAAGGAGTCACGAGGTGAGAAAAGAGAACACACCCACTCGCTTGCAGCAACAAGCAGAGTGGCCCGGTGGGCAGGTCAGGGAGTGGAGTCGCGGAAGTGCTAAGTATTTCCGAACTGAGTTTTTAATAGCGCTCGGGATCTGGTGGGATCGCAGACAGCAGGTGGAGTCAGAACCACCTCACCCCTCCGAGCTCTTCCGGGTCCTTTATTCCTAGAAAACCTGCTTCTGTTACAGAGTAAAAGCCCTACGGATGAGACAAGACGCAGAAGCATCCTTACTCTCCCGCACTCTTTGGCCAGCCTGCCGGGTGGGTTTTTCTAGGAAGAAGGTAAAGTTGGTGAATACCTTCATCAAGAAGCACCGCAAGGGAATGGCAAAAAAAAAAATCACAATGTTTATCTAGCTGTGTCTACATCACTCGTGTGTTACGAGTCACTCAGCAACAAGCAGCGGTCAAATGACATGCCCTTATAGTTTTACCCTTTCTCCTGTATACTGGACAGTTTCACACACATATTTAGCATATTCTGATTTTTATTCATGCCCCATTACATTCTGGTATCTCCCTTTCTTCCCCTCTCATTTCTTCTTCCAGCCTAGCGTTGTCATTCTTAAGTGCTTCGCCGTCCTGCGCTCACCACCCCAGAGACCAGGAACAGCTCATTCCAGCTGAATCCAAACCTCAGCAAACATGAAACACAAGGGCAGGACCATTAAGCAGCACACTGAGATGTTTTCTGTTCGAGGGGCAGGAGGACTTCCAGGAATTTGAGGAGTAATTGAGGAGGCTAAGAATAGGGTTTGGTCTTTGGCAAAGTGTTTGTTGGCTATGCAAATCTGAGGATCCTGGTTTGATTTCTCAGAACGCACTTAAAAGCTGGCAGGGAAGCAGATATCTACAGGTATTCCCAACAGTGGGAGAGAAGAGCCCAGAGGATTCCTGGGGCTTGCTGGACAGCCCATCTAGCCAAATCAGCAAGTTCTGTACTCCGTTACAGAAACTGTTCCACTTCCCCAAAACGCACAATTGAGGCTAGCCCTGAGCTTCCATATACTGAGACTCACACATGCATGTGCACCCATACATACACATGTGTGCCGGCACACACACACACACACACACACACACACACACACACACACACAGAGCAAAATGTTAGCTATGCTTTTTTCTTCTTCTTCTTTTTTTAATGTATGTGTGTACACTGTAGCTGTCTTCAGACACACCAGAAGAGGGCATCGGATCCCATTACAGATGTTTGTGAGCCATTAAGTGGTTGATGGGAATTGAACTCAGGACCTCTGGAAGAACACTCAGTGTTCTTAACCACTGAGCCATCTCTCCAGTCCCAAGCTAAGATTTAAAAAACAAAAAACAAAAAAACATGGCTTTTGTATACTATGATTGGGTATATACTCCTAGAATATTTCGACATCTCTCGAACCCACCCCTCACTGGGTATCAGATTGGGCATAAAGACCCGCCCACTTTTATATGACCAGTGATCTCTAATTTGTTAGTTTTCCTAATGTGATGTGGCACTTTGTCTATACTGGCACCTTTTTAAATTTCTATACCTCACGAAAATGCAATCAAATATTCAGAAAGCTCCCTGATCCCAAGACAGTACAGTACTGCCATGGAGAAATCTTCAGGATTCAAAGCTCCTGGTGTACTTTGGGGCAACTAATGAATGAACTTCTGAGCTCCATGTGCAGAAACACAACTTAGAGGTAAGAATGTATACAGCATTGAAGGTCTGGGCAGTAAGACAAATATGCAAGTTGAGGACTACAAGTCGGTCAGTCTAGCAAGCATTTAAGGACACCAAGCATGTGCTCAGCCTTGGGGAAAACAAGAATAACCCTACACTGCCTGATCCCTCCTGGGCCAGGCAAGTCACTGGAATAGTATTTGGGTCCAATATATATATATATATATATATATACATATATATACATATATATATATATATATTTTTTTTTTTTCTTCACAGCGAAGAGCTTCATCCCCCTCTATTCACAAGGCATCAGGAGCCAGGTGCTAGCTACTGGGTGCTGGCTGAGTGGGGAGACATGCTGGTAAGCCCTAAGGAGCGTCTAGATCAGCGGCAACAGACTTGAAAACCCCACACAGGGTGGTAAATGGGTTAGCTGAGCATAAATAAAGGGTTAAAGGAACACTGGAAGAATTCTCAGACTGGCCTGAAAACTCGTAGAAAGCTTATGAACAGAGTACTGAAGAGTAGGAGTTAACTACGTGTTGGTGAGGGGAAATGGATGCTTCGGTCACAGCAGAGGAGCTCGGATATGGCCACACATGGGATCTAGGCTGAGAGCCTAGAGTAGGACACCACAGAGAACCCAGCTCACGCTGAGTGGGGTCTAAAATCATGGTCTGGATCTGTACCTGCCAACTCACTCATTCTCGATTGCAGAAACACTGGGCAACGTTGTGACTAGCCAACTCAGCAGTGCCTTTGATCAGGAACCTCATCAAATGAGAATATAGAAAATCCTATGTCCTTTCATCTCTGCTACTGTGAAAGATCATCCTGTTTTGTTTTTGTTTTGTTTTTCTCTTTTAAAAAATCAATTTGGGGAGAAAGGGTTGATCTTAGCTTACAGTTCCAGATCATCATCAGTTACTGTAGGGAAGTCACAGTGGTATGAGTCTGAAGAAAGTAGTCACTTGACATCCCCAGGCCAGATCAGAAGGACATGAATTCTGTGCTTCGCTTTTTGTATGAGCTTTGGGTATCCAAATTACGTTTTCCTGCTTCTACAGCAAGCATTGTAACTGCTGGGCCAATCTCAGACCCTGATTGCTTTTGTGAATGGTTTGCACACGCTTATGTGGCCTCAGATCCACATCAGGCATTTCCTTTTGACTTCCTGTACTGTGCTGTTCTGTTGAGGTTGGGTCTGCTGCTATGTATTGTAATGTTAAATTCTATACCTGAAGAAAGGTCTAGGCCGACAATAATGGACTTCTCCTGTTTAGAAGTTCTTGTTGTGCCAACCTTGTTCCTTGATTTCAAACTATTGGCGAAATAAAATTGGCTACTGCCAATTACTGGAGGGATTAGGTGGGTTTGGAGTGACCTGGTTGGGGTAGAGAGGAGAAGAGGAGGAGGAAGAAGGAGAGAAAGGGGGAAGCTACCATGAGGGGAGATGGTCCATTAGCACATGACCAGGAGAAATATCAAGTATCTGGGCTACACTGCTAGGAGGGTAGCCAGGCCATCAGTTAAAAGAGTAGATGAGGGGTTGCTCCCCAGGAGTTTTCAAAGACCTGTAAAATAACCATAGTCTGAGTCTCATTTATTTGTAGGACAGTCTGGGATAAGGTTTAATTGTTGTACAACACTGCTCCTACCCTCAAACACCCACCAGCTTAAGTCTTTCATCAGAGCCCTGGAACTAGACAACAAAGGCAAAAACAAGGCTGGAAGGTAGCATGGGCTAGCCCCTTTCAGACACCTTTAATTTCTCATTTCTTCTATTTCACCTTTGTCCAGAGGCATGGGTGGAGTGTGGGCGGGGTGAAGAAACTGCCCTCAGGAGTATGTACCTTTAAGCTGACAGACAGCAGACTCCTCTTGATGTCTTTCAACGTTATCTGTTCCCCTGCCATTTCATTGATCGAGGCTTGCATCTTCCTGGTTGCTCTCTGGTAGCTGGATCTGCTCAGCCAGGGAATATTCTCAGGCTGTGGTCAGCCTTTTCGCACCTATCCACTTAAGAGCATAGCAAGAAGAGGGGCCCCCGCCCTGCTCACTGGTGAAAGATTACAGATTTAGACCATCATAGCCCTTCCTAAGCTTTCTAGGAAGCTATGGAAGCTATCTCTGAGCACAGCAATGTACTAAACTCATGTACAGACAATATGCATGTCACACCTTGGGGTGTGAGGGAGCCATTGCTGTGGTCAGATCCATGAATCCTATTTAAAACTGTTTAAAAAGATCAAGGGACATGTGCTTTGTCATGGGGGTAGAAAACCTTTTTTGTTCTCTGTACATCGGAGGAATAGTAATGGTTCTCTCTGTGTCTTTCTCTTTGTCTCTCTTTCCTTGTGTCTGTCTCTGCCTGTCTCTGTCTCTCTCTCTCTCTCTGTGTGTCCATGTTGTTTCTCAAGTGCTGTCCACCTTTTCCTGGGACAGAGTCTTTTGTCCTGCTGGAACTCACAAAGTAGGCCAGACTGGCAGACCAGCAAGCCTCAGTGGTCTGCCTGTCTTTGTTCCCCCAGTATAGGGTTTAAAAACACATGCTGCCACACTTGGCTTTTTAAAAGTGGGTTCTGGGGATCAAACACTGGTCCTAGTGCTTGCAAGACAAACACCTTACTGACTGAGCCATCTCTCCAGCAAAGAGCAATTTTCTTTTAAGTGTCACATAACAGAATGCCTTTTAAAGAGACAGACTACACAGGAAGTAATCCAAATTATACAAGGGTATTTGGAGATGTCTTTTCATTGCTTTGGTTTCTTCAGTTTAGCCAGGAAGTATAGCAGTGACTGGGCAGGAGGGACTTTATGATGGGGATTTTGAGATACCCCCAAGTGCTGGCCCGAACACAGAAGGAAGCAGGGAGGAACTGTCAGTCAGAACCCGTCCTCGCCCACGCATCTATAATTACAACAACGGTTGCAGCGCAACTCAAAAACATCAACAGGCTGAGCTGGCCTAAGCCCAGGGCTCTATTTATAACCTCCATGAACCTACTTATAGCCTTGACACCTTCTTTGAAACAAGCCCACGGGTGAGCAGCAGAGACAAGGGCCAGTCTCAGCTGTGAGGTGATACAAAAGTATGGAGATGCTCAGCCATCCTGACAGAGGTACATCTCAGAGGAAACATCTTCCTGGGGCAGGCCAGACCAGGAACACAGAGCCAAAGGTCTTACAACTCATAATTGGAAATTACAGGGTTCATCCGGAAGGTGTGACAGTGCCTCGTCACAGGTCACCAGTGCTACTGGATTTAGCCTGAACCACACTTGTTTAGGCAAGACAGGAAGTGGCCAAGAAGTGTGACCCAGAGGAAAGTAGGGGACCAGGTTGTCAGACAGTTCTGTGCTGGCCTGGTTGGCCTTGACCAAGTTTCTTGACTTCTCTGAGGCTTGAGTTTCTCTCCTTCTATGTAATGGAAAGACTAAAAATGCCTCTTAGATGGGCATATAGTATAGTGCCTTGTGATTTTTATAGTATCAATATTAATAACTTACTTAGTCAAAAAAGCAAGGTTTTCTGAAACTGTTGGCTCATCTAACCCATGGTGGATAATTCTATACTGACTTTGAGATGGTCCTTGTTATGAAAATAATAAAAATGTAAAACTCAAGTCTAAGGCCGAGGAGATGATGGCTCAGTAGATAAAGAGCCATGGTAGCATGCAGCTTCAATCCCAGAACTTCCTTAGGAAGATCAGAGGCAGAAACAGGAGAAGTGTGGTAAGGTCATGAGATGCGAAGAACAGAAAAGCAGAAAAAAAGGCCTGCTTCAAACACAGTGGGAGATGAGGATCCAAACCGAAGGGTGTTATTCTCTGGCCTTTACACACATGCCACGGCACATGCATGCCAGCATACAGAGACACACTCAGAAGTACATCCAGACACATACACACAGAGATACATACACACAGACACACAGACACACAGACACACACACACACACACAGAGGCATACAAAGAGACACAAACACAGACATACACACCTACACAGACAGACAGACAGACACACACACAGAGGCACACACAGATACAAACAAAGACATACACACAGACACACACAGACAGACACACAGAAAGAGACACACAGAAACACGAAGACATACGCACACAAAGAGGCACACACAGAGATACAAACACAAAGACATATATACAGACACACACACACACATACACAGAGAAACACAAAGATACAGACACACACAGACATAGAAACACAAAGACACACACACAGAGATACAAACAGACAGAGACATATACACAGACACACATATAGACACATACACAGAGAGACATACACACAGATATACACACACAGACACATATAGATATACACACAGAAACACACAGATACACAGACACACCCATAGACACACACACACACACACACACACACACACACACACACACACACACACACACACACACAGCTAATTAAGAAGGAACCAAAGCACTGGAAGATATTTTTAGAGACGTCTCTCCTACAGGAACCGATGTTAATTATTTCAGAGGATTTAGAATGCGTTTGATTGCTTCAGATTTCTGCATCTTAATATTCAAAAGTAATATTATTTACATAGCATAATTGTAAATGTCTTACACAGTTTAACGAGGAGCATATTTGATGGGGGGAAAACAAGCCTTTCCTCTCTGTGATGGGTCTTCAAACATTCAAAAACTGAACTGACCGTCCACACCTCTTCTCCTATCCTGGTACACAGTCAGGACTTTCTCCCTTGGCACAGAAAGCTCTGGATCATTCAGCCAGTTCAGTTCCCTTTCCCTTTTATTTTAAGCATTCCTGATACTTGCTCATGCTCTCCTCCCAGCTGCCTCTGACTCTAAGGATGAATACCATCCAGCTGTACTGACGATACACAACTGTCCCCCCTTCTCTTTCTCAAGCATTTTGAGTCTGCTTCCTTTTTCAAAGGTGGGTGATGCATGCTTAGGGAATATGAATTCATTTCCTCTGTCTACTTGCCCAAGCTAAAAGTGGTTTGGAGATAGAACTATAGTAAACACACGAAAAAGCATGCAGACTATTCCAAAATAAAATAAAATTTAAAAAGTTATGTACTCAGGAGGCTGAGGTAGGTATGAGTTCAAAACCACCTTGGTCTACAATAGCAAAACCACACCTCAAAAGAAAACAAAAAACCTGGATTTCTGCTTTTATGAGTCTAGCCAATCACATGTATGTCTTTGAAAGCATTTTTATATGTTTACATAGGAGCATGCCAAACCTTTAATCATGAATTCCCCTTGCAGAGTCATTGCACCGGAACCAAACTGATAGTTACCTTGAGGGTAACTCCGGTAGGTTGGTCTCGTACCCAAGGCCACTGTGAGCAACATCCTCAGAGGTAGCAGATGACACTCATGGCTTCATCCCTCTTATGCATCATGGTAACTGGCCTTTCTTTTTCTGATATAAACTGTTTGTGAGCTGTGTTATCATATGCACTTAGAGCTAAGCAAATATCAACGCTCAGAGAGTTGAAGCACCCTTGCCTGGGGATCCTTGGTAAGTAACTGGCCACCAGGAAACTCTAAACCAAAGCAATTGTTATTCTCAATGTAACGGTGGTTCCGAGAGGAAGAGCAGGCAGTATGTTACAAGGATCGGCCCACGTAGGAGCTCAGTGTCAGAAGGGACAGTTGAAGGGACCTGTCCTTTGCCCAGAGTATGGACCATGCCCATGAACACCCATTGGTAGACCAGATGGCTCACTGCAGTCCTCTCTCGCCTGGCTACTAAAGCACTGTTCTTCATCCCTCCCTGTGAAAATCATTGCACGCCCCGGCTGCCCTACACCACGTGACCCATTTTGAAGAAAGCCTATCACATTTTGTGAATTGAGCAACACTTAAGAGGGCTATCTGGGTCCTTACTAACATCTATTTAATGACATAGAATGTCACATGAGAACAGACTGACCCATTGTTATTGAAGAATAAAGAATTATAAGGAGAGAATCCCGTCCCCCCCAACCCTCCAACACACACTCAGTTCCTTTTTAAGCACCTAAGCATTATTCTGATTATTATCTCACATCATCTCCTGGCACACTCCCCCCACCCCCCACCCGAGATATTTTCATGTCTACCTCACACAGAAGGAAAATAATTTACTAGCAAAAAGAAATAAAATGTGCCTGTGAAAATAAGTTATATTTTGGTGTTTTTCTATTTTTCTGGCTCTCCCTCACATGTTCTCGAGTGTGTAATGTTAATTGACTAGTTTGAGTGAATTGTGCTTTGGAGATTGTGAGATCAACTTCTGTTGCCATTTCCCTTTAAGAGAGGAGGTAAAGGGAGTCCCAGAGACAGATAATGGTAGCCAAGGTCACCCAGCCAGGCAGTGCTCAAGTTGGGACTTCCTTTTTTTTTTTTTTTTTCAAATTTTAATTAGGTATTTTCTTCATTTACATTTCAAATGCTATCCTGAAAGTCCCCTATACCTTCCCCATGCCCTGCTCCCCTACCCACCCACTCCCACTTCTTGGCCCTGGTGTTCCCCTGTACTGGGGCATATAAAGCTTGCAAGACCAAGGGGCTTCTCTTCCCAATGATGGCCAACTAGGCCATCTTCTGCTACATATGCAGCTAGAGACACAAGCTCTGGGGGTACTGGTTAGTTCATATTGTTGTTCCACCTATAGGGTTGCAGACCCCTTCAGCTCCTTGAGTACTTTCTCTAGCTCCTCCATTGGGGGTCCTGTGTTCCATCCAATAGCTGACTGTAAGCATCTACTTCTGTATTTGCTAGGCACTGGCATAGCCTCACAAGAGACAGCTATATCAAGTTGGGATTTCTATCTGTGTCACTTCAAAATACATGTGTCATGAACTTGGGATTTTAATCCATACTTTTAAAATCTAGCATCTCATAAAACTTTTAAAGCTTCAATGCTGGGTGGTATTTGAGCTATTTTGAGGGGGAATGGTAATTGACATTTAAAGATAATCCTGTCTCCTAGCAACCGGAGGAGTTCCTTGGAGTTCACTTAAGCTTCAAGAAGACTCACACCCGGAACCAGGCTGACTGACATCCAGCTGCTCCCCTGCCTAACTTCTGGGGCTGCCATGGGACACAGCGAGGTTGACTGGTTCTGAAGGAGGAGATGGTGAGAGAGGAGAGGTGACTAATGACTAACGTGCAGAGCATGTCATCAACCAGAGGCGAATAATAATAATAAAACAACGAACTTGCTTTTTTCCTTGGAATTATATTGATGTATATTGATCAGGGCACAATAAAAGATGCTGGAAGACCAGAATTAAATCCCTGTTGCATCCTCTCCAGAGTGAGTGAGTGTGTGAATCTGGGACATTGTCTCTCAGACTCTCTCACCCTCAGACCCCATGTTATTCTCAGTAAGCTGCTCTTTTCTGTTGCACCAGAGAAGTGCATTCCTTGCCTTCTCAGGAAGAAGGCTTTGGCTGTTTAAGCATGATTCCCCACCCCACCCCAGTTCCCGGTGTTGTCTGTCTCTCCTGCATCTGTTCACAGATGTGTTCCTTTACCTCTGCTCAAATCTTACTAGGAGGGCATTTGTTTCTAAAGAGCAAACGTACATTTTCAGTCTCCCTACCCGAACTCGTTACTGTTTCCAATTCCAGAGTCTGTGAGGGGTGATTAAGCAACCTTCATTCTTAAAAAGGACCTCATCCTTGCAAGGCAGAGGATTTACCCACAGCCCCATCTTCCTCGCCCAGCAAGCTTCATTCTTCCAGCATGCTTTCTAGTGCCTTCTCATTAATCCTGAAATATATAAAAAGGTGTGAGACGATTTCAGCATGTGTTAATGTAAGAGTTAAAGTCACAAGGATGAGAACCCCAGGGGAATGTGAAACCCACTGGATGTGGCTGTTACCCTTCTCTAGGACAGGCAGCCTTGCCAGCCACACACCCACAGGTTACAGTCTGAGAGTCCTGTGTATTCTAGCAGCACGTTCACCAGTCAGCTACCCAACCTTGCCCTGGGCCGGGTACTGCTGCAGGAATGAGAGATTGGAAGATGGGAAGAGCCGTGCTTCTGGTTGTGAAATACTCAGAATTCAAGATGAATCTAGATGCTGAAGCAGATCACTTGCATTGATAAATGACAGAAACATAGGGCGAAGTCTGTTGGTCTTTAGAAAAGGGAAGAGTTCTGATCCCAGGAGACACAGGACATCTTCCTGGTGAAGGGAGTATGTAGGGAAGTTCAACTGAATACATGGGTGTAGTGTTATAGAAAGAGTAATAGTATAGGTGTAAATAACATGAGCATTTGCTTTCTTGTGCTTCTGTCTCTTCTAACTCTTAACTTGGGTACACACGCACACACACATGCACACGCATGCATACATGTACACACATATACACATGTGCACACACATACACACATGCACATACATATATACACACATGTGTACACACATATATAAGCATGTGTACACTCATACCTAGATATATACACACAAGTGTATGCATATATACACATACAGATATGTATGTACACATATACACCTGCACACACATGTGCACACACACACACATACACATATACATACCACAACTCTTCTTTCTCTCTTGGGGAAAGATGAATTTTCTTTGTAGCTTTGTAAAAGATTCTAGTTTCCACTTCTTTACTGCCTGCCTTCCAATGCTCTTTCTTTAAGGCCATTCAGCTTTTATTATTGTTGAGCCTTCTTCCAGTCCCTTCCTTTTGTGAGCTATTTATAAAGCAAGCAAAGATCCAGAAAATGTCAACAGAATATCTAAGTGTTATTGCTGTCTCCTGTAAAACCTGATTAGCCCTCATCGGTCAGATGGCTCTCAATCCCAGAGACCCTAGAAGGCCAGAACCCAGGGAAGAGGGATACTTGGTGTGTTTTTTTCACAACATAGGTTCTGCAGGAATACAACTTCAGATCAGAGCTATAACCTCCAGCCAGGCCCTTGCTGTCCTGAAGGTATCCACAGACCCTCCATCTTCCTTCCCTTGCAGCAGGAGGAGGGTGTCACAGCTGTCACTTGGGAAGGCGAGCAAGCTGCCTCAGCCCAGGATATGGGGGCAGAAGTGTTTGTTTATCTGTTCTGTCTATCCCTGTGTGGTGATGCACCTCTATAACATAAGAATGGGAAATGGAGGCAGGAAGATTGAAAGTTTAAGGCCAGTTTTGGTTACATGGCAAGACCTTGTCTCAAAAGAACAAAATAATAAAAGAAAAATAATGAAAGAGAAGCAGACAGACAGAAAGAAGAGAATGTTTGTATCTGCCAGTGGCTGTCACCCATGAGTCGCAGATTCATCCCCTTATCCTCAGACATTTTGAGGGCCCACTGCGGTCCACGTCTGTATACTACCCAAGAGGCTACTAAAATCTAATGTATTTGAAGTTACACATTTTCTGTCTTTTTAAAATAATTGTTTATTTTTGCTTTATGGGTATAAATATTTTGTCTGCTTGTACATATGTGTTCCTTGTGAGTGCCAGGTGTTCACAGAAGTCAGAAGAGAGTATTGGATTCTCTGGAACTAGAATCTCAGACTGTCATGGGCCTTCTTTCAATGTGACAAGTGTTCTTAAAGGCTGAGTCATTACATTAGTCTTCTCTTATTATCTGAGTGTAACTCAATGTATTGGGAAAATGGTATAGAAAGACAAGGACAGAAAATAAACACGGGAAGATGGGCAGAAATAGCTTGATGTAACAGAGCAGGTAATGGAGGCTTGGGCATTTTAGTTTACAAGAAAAAAGCAAGAATGTAATCTGTCATCAAGTGGGTGGTGGGGTGGTGGGGATTTCCTGGCCCTATCACTTCCCACTTATTGGGCAAGTTACTTGATGCTCTAAGCTGCTTCTTCATCTTTAAAACAAGTCCTATTTGGCTCATGTGGACAAAGATAATGATACTCTCTGGAAATCCACACAGTCCAGCTTATGCAGAGCATAGTGTTAGGCTGACCAAAGCTTTCAGGTTAATACACCAAGGGATCAGGGATTCCGACTATACCTAGTTCTAAACAAAACCAACAACCACCACCAACAACAATTGGTCCCCAGTCTACTGTCACTGCCCTAGGGAGGACACTCTTCTTTTCCTCTCGGAGTTCAGCTTTAGAAGTTAGTGTGTCACTCCTGACAAAATCCAGCTATCAACAACACCTGCTTCTTGTTCTCTGGTTGCTCACAAGCTCCCTAAGAAGTGGAGGAAGTCCCTGCGCCTTGCCAGCAGGATGGAATCAGAAAAGCTGAGCCAAGTTCTACCCTTATGGGGACTCTGCCTGGGCAAAGGATTCAGGAAGGGACTGGAGCTGTGTAGGATGCCTTGTTTGGAAGACTAAACCGTGTGACTGTGTACATCTTTGAGTAGTGGACCTACAGAAGCCATGCAAGATGCCCCAGAGTTTCCAAGGATACAAAGCAGGTGAATAAATGATAAAAATGATCTAGGTGCATAGGAATCACCCAATCAGAAAGAGGGCCATTTGGGTGTGGGCAAAAATAACCAAACAACTGATCAATAAAACAAACTATTGAAAATCATGACTTACAAGCTACAGGTAGTATGAACAATTTGTGCTGATTCGGTAAACTGTCTAAACTTACAGCGTGTAGTAAAAGCACATGGCAATGACAGAAGGTGAAAATGGGTAGGAAGGAAACACCAAATCCATTTTTTAAAAATAAAATTGATTGTATTCCTAATTATTTAGACAAGTGGTTCTCAACCTTCCTAAAGCTGTGACCTTTTAATATAGTTCTTCATGTCCTGGTGACCCCCAACCATAAGATTATTTTTGTGGCTACTTCATAACTGTAATTTTGCTACAGTTGTGGATCATAATATAAACATCTGTGTTTCCTGATGGTCTTAGCTGATGCCTGTGAAAAGGTCATTTGACTCCCAATTGGGTCACGACCCACACTTACCTAGACCCTGAACCTACCTTTCAGTTGAAGGGCAGAGTAGATATTACTCTGGGAGACAAGGAGGACCACTGAAGGACATCTTGAAGTGTGAATTGTATTTTGGATTGAGGAGGTTGATACCATACTATCCCTTGGTAACCAGAGACTTACAGACCAGGGAACTGAGAGACATCTTGGCAATCAGTTCCTTCTTCATTTGAAGACAAGGAAATAGGGATGACTAATAGGGATGACCCTGTCTAAAGAATTCAGGGTGCAACTACGAAAATCAATCAAACATGGAGTATGCCTTAGTTAATTTCTATTGTTATGGTAAAACACCACAGCCAAGACAACATATTTTTAAAAAATCATTTAACTGGGCTTACAGCTCCAGAAAGTTGGATTCTGTGGTAGTGAAGCAAAACCATGGGTGCAGAGGCAGAAACAACTAAGAGCTCATATCTCAAAGCAGAGAACTAACTCAAAATGGGGTGAGTCCTTTGAAACCTCCAACCCTGCCTATAGTGACACACTTCCTCTACCAACGTCACACTGCCTAATCCTTTCCAAACAGGTCCACCAACTGGGGTCCTACCATTCAAACACATGAGCCTATGGGAGGGGGGTCTGTTCTCACACAAACAGCCACAGAACAAGACGTCTGAACACATAAAACAGGGGATACAGGAGATAGGGATATAAGAGAGCCAATGAGGGTCAGGGAGATAACCCAACAGTTAAGGACAATGCAGTTTCCAGGCTGTGGAGGTAAAGGAGGAGAAGGCAGGGTTCCTGGAATCCTGGCCCAAGATGGAAGCCTGCCTCTAGTGACATGCTCCTCCTTCAGCAAGGCCACACCTCCTAATCCTTCCCAAACAATTCCACCAACTGGGGTCCTCGTATTTAATCACATGAGCCACATGAAACTCCAGTGGAACTAATCCTACAAAAGCCACAGACCACAGCCTGGGGTGCTGCTGAGGCAGGCAGGACAGAGTTGAAATCCCAGGCCTCTTCCTTATTCTGTCCCTCCTAGGACCTTTAGTACCCTGAGTGGTCAACCCCAGTAGGAAGCCAGGAAACACCACTGGAGAACATGGGGGAACATGACCCAGAAAGGAATCAAGCTAAATCAAGTAAGGGTTACTGTGAGTCAATCATGTCTCTGGTGTTCCTTTATCCAGGGTTCTCTCTGGAAAATAGCCATCATTTGGTGGCAACCACAGAGACTGCCTTCTCATGGTCAAACTATGTTGTATTTTGTCAACAAATGCATTCCTGATCAGTCTCCTATCCAATGGGGAGAGGCTCCTACACAATGCAGCCCTGAATCAGCCTTTCTAAAGGGCAAGTATTTCTCTAGTATTGCTTGAATTTCCATTAAATGAGTACATTTCTTTTTCTCCATGGCTACATCTTGGAGATGTAGGCATCCTAAATTTTCGAGTTTATGGCAGACACATGGCCAAGAAATTGCATATGTAGATAAGGACTTAAGCCTCTTGACATAGCCATTGACCCCCAACTAAGTTATTCTAATTAATTGTCAGTAAAACCCATGTTCGTCTTATGCGTACATGGATCCAAGATGAGTCCCCAGTCTCTACTTTGCCAGGAAAGATAACCCCCAAGACCTCTTACTAAAAGAACTCTAATATTAGTGACTGGTTAGACAGGGGTTAAAGGTTGAAATAATTAACATCTAGCTTACCACAGTCGCTGACCCATCAGGAAGCTGGCATGGGTCAGACCACCACTGTCCCCAAGAGAGCCCTCGTATCAGGGATTCACCTTTAGCTGTTGCCATTTTCTGATTGGTATCGAGGACAGTGGAGCCGAGGGGGAAACAGGGTAGTTACTCAACTCCTTGATCAACCTCTCTGTGTGCAGTCTAAGACTCAACTTTACCAACAGGGTCATAAAACAGGATGCACTTTGACAGCATGCCAAATTCTTCGAGGGACCCTGGCAAAGGATCCTAGTTGCTGGCTCCAGGTTGGCTGGGCGCTAGCTTTCTCACTCCAGGTCTAGAGACCTTGTATCAGCTCTAGACCAGTGAAATCTCCAATGTGTTCTTAGCACTCTGTCCTGGCTCAGTGCAAGACAACAAACAGGCAAAGGGAGATGCTGGAAAAGATGCTCACAGAATGGATGAAAGTTTGCAAAGCTCTCTCTCTTCCCCTCAGGGTTTTTCTTCTTTCTTTTTCCAAGATCTTCCAGAAAAAAAAAAGCAGAACCTTTGCCCAGACAGAGCAAACATGTCACAGAGTTCTGCTTTCACCGTATGTTAAGTGGAAATGATTGGGCAAGTGAGTTAGTTGTAAGCCATTCCTCTCCGCGTTTCCTCTGAGCTGGGGGTTGATCCTGCACACTCAGACTGACAGTGCAAAGTGTGAAGGCTTGCACTCAGCACCCTCGAGTCCCGCCGTGCCTCAGCTACCTGCCATCGTGGGCAATCTACCCAGAATGTGGCTGAAGGGGCTGCTTCCTGGATGCATATGTACATATGAAGACGTGTATGTGTGTGTGTGTGTGTGTGTGTGTGTGTGTGTGTGTGTGTGTGCCTGTGCCTAACATTTTTGACAGTTTCTACCAATAGTATATGAGGCTCTGCCATTGGGCTAACTACTACCAAGCCCCATTTTCCTACCCCAGCCCTGGGATTACAGACACTTGGAATTATGTCAAGCTTTTTACATCAATTTCGGAGATTTGAACTCACGCATGGCAAGCACTCTTCGCCATCTCTGCAACCTCTCTGATTCTCTCCGTTTTACAGTTGAGCAGACTTGCTCAGCTCTCCTTGGCTCATGGTAGGGAGGCCATGGCTGCTGGCCCTGACACTTCCTACCTGGACGTGCTGCAGTGTGTGAACCATTTAGGCCAGGTAAGCTTTGGATTAGAGCTCTCACGTACATCACACGTCATCACATAGGGCTGCATTGTAGAATCCCCCGTGGGAAGCTGTCTAAAAATACTGATGTTTGGGATGCTGCCCCAGAGCCACTGTCAGGAGCACTAACAGTATGACTGATCTTAATTTCAACTCTCCAGATGATTATAACAAGTAGCCAGATTTAGAAATTACCTGAGGCCTTTGTTTTGATAAACTTCAGTTCCCTTACCTGTAACAGTGAGAGCTACCCCACCTCCCAGCTGTGGGAATAGGTGAGATGTCAGCCCCAGTTCCGTTGATGGTTAGCGCTGTGACTGTGGACAGAGTACTTGATGTTTCTTGGTCTTAGGCAATACTTTGACTTAGGTGCCTTATAAAAATTCAGTTTTGAAACTCTGATGTGATGCGTTTGTAGAGCATCGACACCTGACTCATGGTAAAAACATCCAGTGCAAAAGTATTATTGGTCAATGTTGGGATGGAGAAAGAGTTCCCAGGGTTCTCTGGGACACTGAAGCCATACCATTTGGTTGCCTTAGGATGTCTTGGCACTGTTACTGTGAATCGCGGTTCTCAAGCTGGTGGAAAATTTTTTAAAAATGGAGCTTAAATTATGGTAAAGAAGGAAAAGGTTGGATGCAGGAGATGTAAAACTAAGAAGTATGTTTCAGAAAGAGAAAGGGGTGGTCCGATTCGTTTCCCCTGGGGGAACTCTTGGAACCAGTCCGATATAAATAAGTGGTAATAACTTCCCAAGAAGCTGATGGGGCTGAGGTCGGTTCTGAACCCTCGCACATGCTTCCCGGGGCCAATAAACTGGAATGAGGAGCACAGATACTTCAGGCTTTATGTCTCAGCCAGGGAGACTGGAAATGCCTCCACATCTTGGGAGTGAGAATCAACCTGCTGCCTGAATCCACTCTCTGAGGATGCTCTGAACTCCCAGTGCGTGTAAAATATCTGCATCAGCTGCCAACACGTTACTAAAACACTGCAAGGCGCAGCTAACCCTTTGCCCTCGGCAACTCAGAGTCCTGGGAGTGCAGTATCTGGTCCAACAACTGGGGCTCGCTGGCTCCTGGCTCCTTGGAAACTGAAGGACACTTTAACAACTTCCCCAAAAAGAAGGCAGAGGGAAGCGTTTCACCACCGGGAGACACCCATTGTCTTTTAGCCATGATAACTTCATGTTTTCCAGAACAGACTTTATTGAGTCTCATGCAGAAAGCCAAGGGACTTCCCTTGAGGCTCGCTTGTCTCCCCCATTGCAAGGTTATGTCATGGTGAAGAACGTGGAGCTTGAGACTGAAAAGGCTTCCCAGGGAAGCTGGGTGTGGCTGGCCCTGGGCAGAGGTTCAGATTCAGGGACTCATGCTTTGAGAAAGCCAGTCTGTAGCATCGTATGAGGTCTCACTGGTGGGACAGAAGGAAACTGCTGTTACTTATGAGGATGTGTGTGTGAGTGTGTGTGTGTACATACGCGTGTGTGTGTGCACGCACGTGCGCCTGTGTGCACATAAGCCCAAACTATTAATTCAACATTTGCTTCTCGTATCATCAAGCCTAGTGAGCCAGGCTCCTAACTTGACTGAGTGTATTCAGTAACCATTCATTGCTCTGTCCTAGTGTACACAGAAGTTCTTGCCAAGCTCCTTGTGTTCGCTGAGCCTGGGGTAGTTAAGACACCTCTTCTGAACACTCCCCGTGTGGCTGTTCATGCATTTTAGTGAATGGAGAAGGGAACATTATGTTATATTGCTATACAGTGGGGATCCAAGTTCTGATCGGACCTCAATTAGGAATGGATACTTTCTGCCAAAAGAGGAAGCTGTAACTTCATAAGCCCTTGCAGAGTGACAGGCAATAGAACCAGTAAGGGGACACAGCATGACGTCTTATAGGGAACAACCTCTTCTAGGTTAATGAACAGCCCTGGATCTCTTGGGACATATTTACAGAACCATTGTTTCAACTCCAGTTGATTTCAACATTTTCTATAGATTTCAACAAGTCTATATGAGTAACACTGAGAACCCAAGAGCAACTGCATTAACAGCTCAGATCTAACAGCTTTAGATAGTAACAAGAGCCTTAAAACAAGGACAGCACCACGCTTGTCCAATACCACTGGACAAGAGCCTTATGAACATAGAGAACAAGGCAGGCTCTTGAGTTTCTTCTGCAACTGACGGTCAAGAGTCACTAGTGGGTCCCAGTGTGTGTGTGTGTGTGTGTGTGTGTGTGTGTGTGTGTGTGCCTGTGTCAGGGCCCGTTTATCAGTTATCCTGTCTTCTTCACTGCCTTCTCCAGGGTTTCCCTGCACATACACATTAGCAACAGTGTGGCATTTACAGAGAGTCTTTTGAGAGATGTTAGACCAAGCTCATATTACACAATAATCAGAAATTGTGAAGGATGTGTTAAAAAACTTTTCCTCCTCTTATAGTGATTTCTGTATATGTTCATTTGGGCTTTCTTGTCCTGTGCTTCTTCCCCAAACAGGAAGGAAGGAAAGTTGGGAAAGAAGGGAGGGAGGAAGAAGAGGGAGGAAAGAATCCATTCCACTAGGAACTGCTGAATACCTCTTGGTAGCTAGGATGATGGGTTTGTTGACATGCCAGCCTCCTTCCTAGCCAGTTCCAGATGCAGGACGGACCTCTGGTTCTTCTGAGGGGAAGCCCTTTGACACCTGGCAGGTAGCAGCTTCAGTGAGTGTGGAGGCAGACCTTCATCTAACTGTTCCTAAACTTCATTCCACCAGTGTTCTCCTCTGCAGACAGGGCTGTTCCTCATGGGTCTGAGAACCACGGGACGATGCAGAGGTGGAAAAGTCCCCAACACCTCAAAGTGTCCCTAGTGGTGCTGTGCAGAGCGCCTTGCCTGACTGCATCGCTGGACTCTTGGCCATCCTAGAATCAGCCGTCATTGGTTGGGTACCCACTGTGCGGTACACAGCAGCAATGTCTCATGCCAATTCTGTGAGCTTCACAGCCTCTGTGGGGGACCAGCACTATGGTTTCTATTTGTGGGTATGGAAGCATTAACTAAGAAAGATTTGGATCCAGTCAGAGCTGCTCCTGTTGTCTGTGCCAGGGACCGACTTCAAATCCTGATCTTTATGCTGAACGGCTCTGCAGCCTCTATCCTACAGAGTAAGTTTGGGATGTCTCTGAAGTTAAGCTAGGCTCAAGGCCTGGGTCATCACTTCATTACCTGTACCCCTGCAGTATAAAGCCCTTCACTTCCTTGTACTTGATAGATTTCAATATATTTGCTTTTTTAAATATTCTTTTTAAAAAAGATTATGGGACCTTCCGGTGATCTGAAAATTCACTTGTGACCTTTGAACTTTACAAGTTTTACTCTGGGGGAGAAGGGAGTGTATGACTCCACAAGGTTAATTAGACTGAAAGTATGTACGTTCCCACAGAGCTGTCAAAGTCAATGGTAGCGTCATAGGAAATAAAGGATGTCCACAGTACTGAGGCACTGAGCTTGACCCTGACAGGCTCTGGGTCTGCCTGGACTGGCATCTGATGTCCTGCCTGAGAAGACAGAACAAGAAATGAATCACCTGCCGCAGTGGTATGTGCTATTTCCAAGCTGCTTGGCTCATGAGTCCTGCACAATATAGCAGCCCACTCTAATTTGTCACACCAAAGGCTTCCTTTTGAGTAAACAGCGGTCCACACTTCTGTTGGCTCTGAGTCACCGCTTAGTGTTCAAGCTGAAATGCCAGCACTGTCTTCAGCACAGTATACAGTGTGAAACCAAGTGGGCGGGGCAAGATGGGTACTTCCCATGGAAACTTCCATGTCCCACAATGGAATGGAGCCTCCGGCAGAGTCTCTCACAGCATCCTTGTGGGGCAGTCGCTTATACACAGTCACCTTCTCCTCCTCTCAGCAAACCCCTTCTCCTTATAGCTAATGAAAGAGAAGAAGAAAGAGCCAGTCGAGTGAGTTGTCCAAAGACCCTGGAGTCTTTTATATGACTTGGCTATATCACCTCATATGATCTTACACCTTGTCTCACAGGCATCCTCTCCTACAGTCAAATGACATCATCATAGCATCTTCCATTTGACATGCCACTATGACATTATCATAGCCTCTTCCATTTATCATGCTCTATGACATCATCATAGCCTCTTCCATTTATCATGCTATTATGACATCATCATAGCCTCTTCCATTTATCATGCTACTATGACACCATCACACGCTCTTCTTTTTGGCATACTACTTCACTTCCCATCCGTGTATGTGTGTGTGTGTGTGTGTGTGTGTGTGTGTGTGTGTGTGTGTTTCATCATCTCTCCATACCATAGCTGCTCCTGAGCGGTTGGCTAGAGACTCCGACTAGACCCAAGTCAAGCATTCCTGCCTCCCACTAAGCCTTGTCATACAGGTGATTCTCCCCAGAAGAACCTTCTCCCATCAAAGAACAGCTGATCCCTCTGCACCCCATGTCACTTGTGTTTTGACTGCATAGTTGCATATTGCATTGGATCCCATAACTTATTAGATATGAGTTATTAGATATTAATATGTCTTCCTGGGCCACAGACTTGAGAAGTTGCTAAAAGAGCATACAGATACAGCTGCAAGTAGTGAAAAAGTCCAGCCAATTAATAGTGGGGGAAACTAGGGGATGATCTATTTTTAAAAATACATTTTTTGGATAGAAAACATTAGGACAATTTCATGATACCTTTGGGGTTTGTTTGTTTCTTTGTTTCTTTGTTTTTTAAGACAGGATCTCACTTGATACCACTGGTTGGCCTGAAATTTACTATGTAGACAAGGCTGGCTTCAAACTCATGGAGGTTCACCCGCCTCTGCCTCCTGAGTACAGGATTAAAGATGTGCACCAGCACATCACACCCAAATTTATACCATGAGGTGCCCTGTTTCCTTGCGTATTTCTGCTCAGCTATCTTTTATCCCGTGGCTCTTTTCCTTCTGGCTCTCACCCAGTGGTCTAAAATGGCTGGTCCTTTATCATATCTAGTTTTGAGGTATGCAAAAAGTTGACCCAATATGCAATAAGGTGTCAGTAACCAAGTCTGCCCCTCTAATAATGGCTTCCCTTTCAGTGGTGGGAATGGGGTTATCTGTATATCACTAGACACAGAAAGGAGGTGAGATACACTGCTCAGTTGGATTATACTGAGATGCCAAAGATAGCCAGGGTTTGCTTAGCAACGCAGAAGAGAAGCTGTAGTATCGGGCGCACAAGCATCAGTGTCTACTGTAGTATCGGGCGTGCAAGCCTCAGTGTCTACTGTGTGCAGGGATTATGGGTCCTTGTCAGGTCCTCCTTGGGGCTTAGCACAGAGTGTGGCAGAATAAATAAAGGGACAACAAAGAAAGGACCTGAAGTTCTGGATGGCCCAATGGGGGCACACCACACAGATGCTTCCTCCGTATTGCTGGGGATACTCAGATAGCAATGCCTGGGATGCATGGGAAGGGGATGTGACCTTCCTGGTATAGATGGCTGCCATGAGCCCCTTGTTGCCATTGGTAAAGCAGTGGTGTCTAGAGCCTCACTAGGTCCTCAGGACATCCCCCTCTCTCTCTCAGTCCTCACTCTATGGAAGGCCCTCAGCCACAGAGCAGACTCCTCTTGATCCATCTAAGACCATTGACTACTCCTGTAAGATACAGTCATTTTCAGAGTTTCAAGGTTATAAGCAACCTTGCAATGAATATCTTGGAAAAACATTTGGATTCCTTCTTGTATCTTACCGATCTCTTAGTCTACACTTGAAAGAGAAGAAATCTTGAGCTAAGAAGGAATTCATCTTTATGATTTCTACAGGACTGCTGGAATTTGTCCCCTTGGCAGGGACATAACTTCGCTTCTTCCCTGCTGTGCCGATCGATGGCCTTCCTTCTGAAAGCTTCAATTGTCACATGCTCATTCGCAGGGTCATCTTTCTTCCTTTCCCAGATCACAGCAGAACGACCACATGCCAGAAGCCAAGATGGAGGAGGTGGGATGCTAACACACTCTCTTATTCCGTTATGTGAGAATAAATTTCTCTCTGGAAGACGGAGGGCCATAGAGTTTGCGTATATACAGATGCTATTTATTAAATCCTTGGTGCTGGAGCTTTGGGACTGTCCCACGGGCCCATTAGTGTCTCGAGATTTGTTTGTTTCTTTGTTTAACTTTTTCCTGTTGTTCATCAAATTACCAAGCTCTGGTAATTCTCCGTCCTAAGTACTGTCATAATCTTTGTGAAGTAGTTACCTGTAAGGATTAAGCTGGAGCTTCACAAGTACTAGGTGTGCTGGACCCTTAACTAAGACACCAGGCAAGAACCTGGACCACTAAACTCCATCCTCAACTCTCCTCTCTTCCATCTTTATGACCCTGTGTCAATCCCGTGCTTAACACGACCCCGCCCTTCCTGCTTGCTGTCTATTGCTGAACACCCACACCTCCAACCCGTACGCTGTTCAGTTCCAGTTTTTCTAAATACCCATGGCCATATGCCAATCTAGTTTCATCTCTTGATTCAAAAGCCACTTCTGCACCACAGTAGTTCCCCATACACCACACTCTCTCATGCCCACGTGCAAGCGAAGGGTCCATGAACAAGAAGCCACGCAAGGAGCTCTTTGTATACCCCTCCATGATTCCCAACCTTCAGAGAATGATCCACTTCAGTCACATCGTCCTTTCATGCGGAGGTACAGAGAAACTCTCCCCTTGGATATCCTCCTTCTCCACTTCAAATGGCACATTTGCATTTTCTGTTTCCAACCCTGGAAAAAGTGTGAGGCACTCATTCCTCATGTCCCAGGCTAGAGGTCCGCACATCCGTAGATCCTGGTGTGCTCGCCATGCCTCTGCAGTGTAACTGTGAGTTCAATTGTCTCAGTCTTCCCCTGTACTGAGACTCCCAGGAGAACCAGGATTGGCTCTCCTTCACGCTACAGACTGAGACTGTGTGGCACTAGATTCATGCTCTATGGCTGTGTGGTGCATACAGAGTTGATGGTCGGTCAGTCAGAGGTTGGAGGAAGGACTGAGCCTGGTAGAGCAGTGGTTCCTAAGCTGTGGGTTGTGACCCCTTTGGGGGGTCAACTGACCCTTTCACAGGGGTCACCTAAGACCATTGGAAAATGCAGATAGTTGCATTATGGTTCGATAGCAGTTGCAAATTTCAAGTTATGAAGTAGCAAAGAAAGTAATTTCATGTGAGGGTGAGAGAGAGAGAGAGAGAGAGAGAGAGAGAGAGAGAGAGAGAGAGAGAGAGATTTGTAAACTGGACTGTCAGCTTTCCTGTCTCATACCCACATGGCCTGTGTCCCTTCCCTTCCTGATGAGATAGAGGTGCACCTGGACATTGTATGGATTGCAAACACAGTTTTTCTTTTCTGGGATGTTGCTTTGCTTATGTGTGGAGAATCAATTGAAGAAGTAGACAATGCATCTCACTGTTGTAGAAGATGACACGGCTGAAAATATTTTTTTGCTTCGAGAACTTTCTACGTTCCCTCCATCTGTATGTGTTTGTGTGTGTGTATGCATGCCTGCTGAAACACACTGCATGCATGTATGTACACTCTACCAGTTAATAAGAGTTTACAGTGTAACTCCCTGCATGTATTTCCCCTCATTCCTTTTTGACAAAAATGCTACAAAAATGCTCTTCTTTTCCCCCAGATCATAAACAAAACTCTAGACTTGGAGAGCTTGGGAACCTTCTGCTAGGAAGCAAACGGCTCCAAACTGATCTTTCACATTTTCCAGGACTCCCTGATAACCTTACAAGCACAAGCAGCCCTAGTTTGGAGCTGTGAGGAGGGGTGGGGGAGGGTACCCCTCCCCGGCTCACACTTTATGGGTCTAGACACTGAGCCTGAGTGCTAACAGTCTGCCTACAGCACACCTTGTTGGGAGCTTAGGCAAGCGGAACAGGAGTCTGACCCTCCTGGTGCTCGTCCATCTCCTATATGTGGAACTCAGGAAAGTGTCACTTAGGTTTGTTTCAAACTTATTCTTAGTCTCCCAAGAGCAGGCCTGCAAGCCGAGTTCTAGCAGCCCCCTCATGCCCACACTCCAAGGAAAGAGCTCCCTCTTTAGGCAGACTTGGGGAATTTGGTCACAGTATCAGCCAGTGAACAGGTCCTTTCTCCTAAGGGTGTTCCAGCCATTGTGTGTTCACTAAGAGCTATTTTATGTAGTGGCTGAGATCTGCTTTTGGTATCTGGGACTCACACATTTATCTGGCTTCTACATTAATTCCCATCTGTGAGAGGCTGTCTCCCTCCGAACAAAGGGGAAGAGAAGATGCGATGCCGTTGATGCTCGTAAGGGTCACAGAGCGATTTTATCAGCACTCACCACAAAGGGAAAGCTTGTCTGTCCACCTGAGAGATCCTCCAGGTGGGGCTAGGGGTGGCCTGTCCCTGAGCAGGTGGGAGAGCCAGGGAAAGGCTGGGACAGAAGAACAACAGCAGGGCAGAAGCCAAGCAAGTATGAGAGTCTTTGAAGTACACAAGTTGGATCTCTCTTTCAGATTCAACACTCTCATGTGGAACCCTCCCATATGGAAGGATTCTGGGGTCACCAAGCTTCAGACTCACTTCCCCAAATGTTATCCACTTCTCAGAGAGAAACAGCTCACGGAGAAACCATATCCACAGGTTTGCTATTTGGTTTTTATGTTTGTTTGTTTTTGTTTATCCAAGTTGGGAACTCGTTTCCTGAACAGATAGATGGGAAGCTACGACAGTCCCTCCAAAACACCTAGTTAGAGAGTCACTAGTGATATCTCTTGAAGCTCTTTATATGATCATTCAGCTTCCCTTTCTAAAACCAAGTAAGGACCAGGGTGACCCAAGGGTGTCCATATGCCGCTCCCCTCCGGGAATGCAATCATTCTGGGGGATGTGCCATTTACACCACTGGTCCAAGGACACCCCCTCCCAGGCCAGCTCTGATGCTGTGTATCATTGGTCAAATCCTGTTCCTCTCTGGACCTTACGGATCATTGGATCATCGGATCATCATCGCTGAGATGGGGCTTGACCTGGAGTCTGGAGAGGCACCTCTTGTCCAAGTACATGGTTAGGCATTCTCTGAAGAAAGGGGTCACAGCTGGCACCAATGTTTAAAAAGCTCTGGACCAGGTGCCTGCTCTGAGTCAGTCACAAGTGCAATCATTCAGCAAGCACTTCTGGAGTGCTCTGTGCGTACCGGGTGCTCTTGTAGCATCCAGAAAAGCAAAGGCGAACAAAATGTGGATGTCTTTGTATGAAGCAAATTATCATTTTAAGTCAAGAGCGTTTAGCCTTCCACCCTATGCTCTCTTTCTCAGGCAGAGGCCACATCCTTGTCCTCAGATGGGCAAGAAGGACACATCACTTTCTGCTCACGTTTTGTCTCATTTCTCCCTATGAGAACCTGAAGCTTGATATGTGGTGAGCACAGTTTCTCACATGGTTGGAGGCACGTGGTTTTTACTACTAGAAATTAGGACAGTTGAGCTAATGAAACGGGTTTACTTTTTTTTTTTTTTTTTAGTGGTTAGCAACAGGAATTTTTCTGACAGATAAAATAACCATCAAGTCTAATGACTCCTTACTGTGTGGCTATTCGTCATCAAAAAGACAATAAGAACCCATATAAGAAATATCAAGTACATCATAATAATCTAGTTAGCATGGCATTTGTGTGATCTTTCTGAACATCAGCCCACATGTGAATATTGGGGGGAACGGCTCCCGAACCTGACCATGAGCCCAATCAGCGACAGGCATCCTTTTCAGGACATTCTCAAGTGCATCATCCATCTGCTTCGTTTAATCACGTACCCTTCAGATTGATCCAGAATAACCTATCTGCCAATTTCTGGAGAAAGTGACACCGGAAGTCCAATGTCCTTCTGAAGCTTACCAAGCCAGCAAGAAGCCTGCTTTTGAAATCCACAGCAGTTTCATCCCAAAGCCCCTTTCTTTGTTCCTACCAGGTAGTCTGGCCTCTCAGTGAGCTTGGTGCCATCTCCCCCTTCCCTTCTGTGGCAAAGTTTCAAGGAAACGTTAGAAAAAAACCAAGTGACTCTCCCCTTTCCCATTTCAAAGGTTACAAGTAGCTTCTTCTACCCTTTCCCCATCACCACTGGATGATTAAGCCTATACACCTGCTGGCCTAGCACCCCCAAACTTAGGAGTATCAATATTCTGACCTGCGGATGTCTTTGCCTTGCCACAATTTGTCTATGCTGCTCACACTGTGCTAAGGACCCGGTCTTTTGCATGTAGAGTTTTGTAACAAAGTAGCTAAAAGTTTTAAGAGAAAAACAAAATGCAATTATTTCCATATCATCCAATTCAGGGTCTCCCCCTCCCCCAGGGATAAAGCGATTAATGAATAACAGCATATTTTGAATTCTCAACGTCTTGGTAATTAAAACCATCTCTATATAATTTATTTGAAAAGCTAAGGTTTCTTATTAGGGTGACTTTTGCAAATAATTTTCTCAGAGAATGTTTATATTCTACAGCTAAAATTAGTGTCTTAATTGGCAATCCCAATGTCAGGGAACTTACTCAGGTGCTCACATTTGACTCCTCGGATGTAAGACTCTCCTGCTCCTTGTCCGAACGCCATTCTGCTTGCCTTTTCCTCTCTAGTTTTGGGAACTGCCTTGTGGAGGTTAGTGTAGCCCATGAGCAGAGGCACTCACACGGTCCTGAAGACAGCGAGTGTGAAGGCTTTTCTGGCCCATCTCAAAAGCAAGCATAAGGACTGTGGAGATGACTCAGATGACAGGAGACTACCCGCTGTGTGAACACGAGGATCCCAGTCTGGGTGTCCAGGGCATGTGTGAACATGTGGACCCTTTGCATGTCCTTGGAACCCAACACTGAGAGGAGAGGGACTGGAAGATTCTCAGGGCTGGATGGCTAGCTAGCTAACCGATTGTGAAGTCAGGTTTCAAGGAGAGACCCTGTCTCAAAAAAAAGTATGGTAGGAAATTAGGATGATGCTCAATAATGACCTCTGGCCTCAACACGCATGAGCATGGTGTGTACACATGTGTACAACACACACACAAAACTAAACATAAACTGTGGTTCCTAAGACTGGAGAACAGACACATATGTGGATGGTAAATCGGAGGTCATCAATACACCCTTATTGTCATGATGAACTACTTTTTTGATGAATATGTTCATCCATACAGCCATCAATAATAGGCAAAAGAAAATTCTTGTCAGGAGAAAGCGAAAGGAGCTTAGCAGTCTTATACTCCTGGCTCCTGGCTCCTGCCTGGGGCAGAGACACAGGCTGTAACTAGGTAACTGTTGGGCGGAACCTAGAGCAATTGCTAACAATAACCATGTCTTACAGAGTGGATGTGTAAATTCCTTCAAACTTTATCTTTAATAACATATTAAAAATAAATCTCTTCAGCTGGGTGTGGTTGAACACAGCTTTAATCCCAGCACTCAGAAGGCAGAGGCAGGTGAAGCTCCATGAGTTCAAGGCCAGCCTGGTCCATATGTTGAGTGAGTTCCAGACCATCCATGACTATGCAGAGAGAACCTGCCTCAAAAAAAAAAAAAAGAATAAAGGATCAATCAATCAATCAATCAATAATGCCTTCAAATTAACAGAAGAAGCTATGGGAATGACTACCTACTTGTGTTTATCCACTAAATGAAATATTACCTGGGTTGAGAAAATGGCTCGGTGTGTAAAATACACTACACTTCCCTACAACTTGGGAAGCAAAGAGAAGGGATGACTGAGGCAAACCAACTAGCTTTAATTCAGTGTCAGCCTTTGCCTCAGTAAAGGCAGTGGAGAGTGATGGAAGAAGACACCCAACTGCAGCCTCAGGGCTCCCACACACAGTCCCATGCGGACACTGGCACGTGTGAGTACTTCCACAAATGCAAATACACATACATGTGAAAAAATGTGTTATCAAGTCTCTACCATGCAATGGTGCTTCTTCATTACTATATATTGTTGAATCTAAGATGCCACCAAGCTAAAAGTATACTATCAACATATGTATCACTATGAATGAAAAAGCTTTGGACTAGAATAGACAATACAACCAACTGACAGAAGAGGCTCCCTAATTCTGAGGATAGAGGAGTCTACTGCATACATATTCATCTTATAATTGGTGAACTAGAGCTTACCAGTAATGTCATTTTGAACTGCAAATCGCTTCATAGAGTGTGGTCCTCTTGAGTATCCCTTTAGGACACCTATGTCTCCTTTCCTTTGCAAAATGTCTTCATAGTAAGACAAAAACCCTAGAGTGACTTTTGATGCTGTTGAATGTATTCCAATGATGTTTTAAATTGAAAATTACATTTAAACATCTTTAGACATAGTGCGTCTTCATCCTAATGAATAGTTAACATTTCTTCAACCAGCGAGAATCTCCCATGAATATTTTGAATCTAAGTGCATTCTTCTGTAACGGCCACTAGAGTGAATTGCGTTCAAGCTGTTTATGAAATAGCCAGAGCTTCGGGAACACACCAGTGAGTTGGCACATTTGATATGGAGACAATCCCAAGCAGTTCAGAAAGTAGACTCTGTATCAGGGGCATTAGTCACCGAGGAGACGGCTGAGAAGCCACAAGTTCAGCCTCTGTGGAATGCACATTCCAAAAGGGAAGACTTCCCAGATGTGACTGCATCTCCATCATTTCTGTAGGTCTGAATTCCTATCACAAGGCTGAACCTGCTCATAGGCCAAGGAGCTGCTTCCATGAAGAGGGTCTTCTGAGGGTCACCAAATCTATCCTTAAGGTCTCCAAGTCCTCCACTTGCTGGACAGCTCCGGTGTCTTGGTATCGCCCCTCCGAGGTCAGGAACTGGCTTCTGGAGTGATCTGTCTTTGCCTGTCACAGTTTATTAACTGACTGGGAGCTAAGCAGGGTCTTGAGAGAGAACAGGCACGCTAGGTGCTCCTGATTACAAGAAAGCAGAGGCACTTTTTAGCTCATCCCATAAGGGAGGAGGGGCTTCTGGGAACAGTTGCTAGGAATTCATAGTGTGGTGTTGCCCTAGAGAACACCTCATGCTCCGAGTGTCGGTGTGAGTCAGTTTCTGTCTGCGCATTGTTCCATGCTCTCTGTAGCTTCCAGCATCTTTCCGAGTCCAGGTTCGGCATGAGCTGGTGGGCTTTTGATATCATCAATGAGATTAGCCTAGATGGGTGAAGTCCTACTCACCTGGCCACGGATGGATCAGCATGCACCCTGTATGACCTAGCTTTGACCCGGATGTTGCTTCCAGCTGATTAGCCCAGCTCAGCCTTGAGTCATTTTTCCTAGTAGCAGACTGTATGTGGGCTGACTTTAGCTAGGAGACTGAGCAGAATGGGAAGTCTTCATATCATATAAGGAGATAAGAGGAAGGCTAAGGAAGGATACCACTTCCCAAGCAAGAGAAAGAAGTAGGTGAGGGAATTATGGGTAACCTTTGTCATTAAAATCCTGTGGTTCACATATGATTACTCTCTCTCTCTCTCTCTCTCTCTCTCTCTCTCTCTCTCTCTGTGTGTGTGTGTGTGTGTGTGTGTGTGTATTGCAGGGTAGAGGATGTGTATATGTCTGTGTGCAGACACATTCATTGATGCAGTCATGTCTCCAGAGGTTAGGGTTCAACACTGGATGCCTTTCTTGATCACGTTCTATCTCGGTTTTGGAAGCAAAGTCTCTCACGGAGTTTGGAGTTCACCATTTTGTCTACATTTACTGGCTGGTGAGCTCATATCGCATCATTATGGTTGTGGATATATACTACCATGTCTGCCTTTAATGTGGGTGCTGAGGATCTGAACCCATGACCACAGGCTTATGCGGCGTTGCTTTAACCACTGAGTCATTCTCCAGCCACTCAAGACCACTAGTTATGAGTAAGATGTCAGCTTGGGTGTAGCTCAATGATAAAGCATCTGCCTTGCATGTGCAAAGGCCCTGAGTTTGACACCCTCCCCCCAGCACTGCAAAAAAGCAAAGAAAAATAGTAAGGTGCTTTTGTGCAAACCACAATAGCTTGTCTTGGGTTTTCATGAGTGGACAGGCAATGCCTTTGACTCAGTTTCCGACAAAGTGGGACCTCAAGTCAGAGCTCTGTTACAGGTCATGCGTAATGTGATCTAAGGGGGACAGAGAGTGAAAGGGAAAGAGGGGCGTTAACACCAGGCTCTTGTGTGTTTTTCTTATGGAACCGCTAACACCCTCTGTGGGAAGCAGTTTACTTGCGGTTTCCATGTTAGGATTAGAGGAAGGGAAGGGAGGGTTAGGAGTGAGAGCAGAGATCAGGGAAGGCTCTGAGTGGCAGAGGAAGCATACAGGGTGTGGCCGGAAGGTTCCAGAAATGAACTGCAGTCCCCTGTGGTCTGAGGTAGGACTGACCATTCTGATCTGGTTTGAAGCTGGCTCCCTGCTGCTGGAGCATCCTCGAGACTCCATGCTCTATTCCTCCCCCCAACCCTGCCCCCCACATTCCCCCACGCCCCGCTCCCCCGCATTAGATAGTGTCTCCATCTTCAGCAGCCACTTGTCCTGAGACCTTCAGCGGTCAAGTCTCTTTGGAACACTCTCTGAGACAGCCCTTGAATATGATCAGGTGGCAGTATTTACCCTAGAGGCCATTTATAGGCCCCACCCCCTGAGATTCCTTAACAAGTTTTTGGGGTCAGAGGCAACCTATATCCAGAGAAACCAATCAACAGGTAGTCCTGAACTAAGTCTGGAGTTGGAAGTTGTTAGGAGAGGTTGGGGGTTGGGGAATTAGCAAGATCACCTTGGAAGAACCCAACAGAACAAGTCATGGGAAGACCTGACCTGCTGCCTGTTTTTTGAAAGTGAAGTTTTTGTGGTTCACAACCATGTAATGAGGAGAGTCACTTTTACAGATGACAGTGGCAGAGGTGGGGAGTTATGAAAGAGACAGAGGGGCTTGCTGAGACTAACATATTTCCTACCCAGCCTAGTATAAAACGAACCTACTGAGCCTCAGACAGTTGGGGGTCTTGATATGTCTGCCTCCCTTCTTTGCAATGCAGAGATTTACCACTGGTTGAGAAGCCCACTGGGTAAGGTCTCAACTCTCTGTGTTGACAGAGAGATAGTCCTGAAAGGATAGGGCAGAGCACACACACACACACACACACACACACACACACACCACGTGCACGCACACACACACACACACACTTACATCCCTACCTGGAGACTGTGTCTCTCTGAGAAGGGTGATGGTTCATCTCACCAATCAGCAGACTCGGAGCATTCTACGGCTACCAGGAACCACAGTGGATGTTGGGAACATGAACATGGGTGGCGATTGCTCAGATCTGGGCCGCTCTTTAATGAGATGTCAACACAGAGCGTTCGTTCACAGGGAGCCATTGCCACTGCTGGTGGCTTAGTCTCTATCCTCTCACTCTGTCCGGATCCCTCTTCCTCTCAGGTCCCTGGTTCCCCTGCCTCCATAACTCTCTCCCACGCTCCTTTGCTGGCTTGCTTTCATCCTCTTGCCCAGATCTCAGGCCAGCCAGTGCCACCCAGTGGCTCAGGCAGGCATTGCTTAGTAGCTGACTAGTCTCTTGGTCTGAAAGGAATAGGAGGAGAGAGGAATTTCCTCAAGTGAGGGATTCACAAACATTTGGAAGACTGCAAGGATCCCTTGCGGTCCTCCCTTGCCTGCTCCAAACACTAACTTATTTTCAGAACATTTAAACTTTAGAATAAATAAAAGACCCAAGGGCGGGTTTCTTACACAGAGACAGGTACCATAAAGGCTCTTTTAGGTGAGCAGTCCTGCCATACTGCTCTAAGCAGAATATTGCATTGGATATGATTAACAATACTAGAAGGCAGATCTTAAAAGGTACCAGGAGGACAGATCTCATGCCAGTGTTCTTATTCAAGGGGAAAATAACGAATGATAACTTTAGCCTGATCATGATAAACTTGAAGGCACATGAACTTCCTCCATACCCATTCATAATCACTCTTACAGCCAGCATTATAATTGGTAATCACTCACTTGAAAACTGGAAGACACAAGTCCTCTTGCCCATGGTCTAGGGATATGGCTAATATGGGGATATGGGGATATAGGAATCCTGGGATATGGGGATATGGCGATACAGGAATATGGCTCATATGGGGATATGGGGATACAGGCTCATATAGGAATATGGAGAAATGGGGATATGGTGATACAGGGATACAGGGATGTGATTCATATGGGGATACAGGGATATGAGAATACAGGGATATGGGAATACAGGGATATAGAGATACAGGGATATGGCTCATATGGGGATATAAGGATATGGGGATATGGGGTTAAAGAATCTGCCAAACCATCATTTAGAGTCTCAATACCCAGAACCCACACAAATGCCCAGTGGACATGGAGGCCTGTAGTCTCTGTTCTCTCAAGGCAAAGATAAGCGATTTCCAGAGCAAGCAGGATATTAGTGAGCTGGGTTCCATTGAGAGGCCCTATTTCAATATGTGTGCATATGCATGCATGCATGCGTCTGTGTGTGCATTTGTGTGTGTGTGTGTGTGTGTGTGTGTGTGTGTGTGTGTGTGTGCAGTGAGTACACACAGGTGCATATACACATGCGTGCCTATAGATGTAGAGGCCAGAGATCTATACCAGGGGTGTCCCTCAATCACTCTTCATCTGATTTTCAGGCTCTCATCCTGAACTTAGTCCTCTTGGCAAGCCCTGAGGACCAGGCACTAGGTCTTCAAGCACCTTGATTACAAGCACACACGTCCCCTGCTCCTGACCTTTGCATAAGCTCCAGGGATTCCAACTGAGGACCTCATGTGTGTGTGGCAGGCACTTTACCAACTGAGCTAGGTCCTCAGCCTTCAGCTGGACATTTTCAAAGGTCTCAGAAACCCCTTGTACTAATGAGTGTAATTTACCCTATGAACCATGATGATCACGACCAATGAGGAGAGCTGGGGTCCTTTCTAGTGCATTTTCCACTGCTACTAACACAATACTATAATTTATAAAGAATTGAAAGAGCTGGTCCATGGGCAAGGGGCTTCATCTGCTAATGACTTTACTGTGAATGTTTCCGGGCAGCACACAGACTTCCAGGGATTGTTTGAGAGGTCCAGCCAAAGCAGTTCTTTAAACCTGATTCAGCTGCAGCTTGACGTCACTCATGAATCCCTTGTCACTCTGTCAGTGGCCATTCATGAAGACATAACCCTAATCACTTCCCCAAAAAGAAAAAGAAAAACCCAAGATTTTTTTCCTTTTTATTTGTGCGTATGTGTGCATCTAAGTCTATGTCATGTGTGTGTGTGTGTGGGGGGGTGATGGTAGAAGGCCAGAATTGGGCATTGGATACCCTGGAACTGGAGTTAGAGATGGTCTGCAGCTGCCAGATGTGAGTCCTCTGGAAAAGCCGTAAGTTCTAACAGTTTTGCCATCTTTTCTGATACCGCTGCTCCCCACTCCCAACAGTTCCTTACCGTCCGACCCTACAATATCTCCTAATGAGAACTGCATTTCCAACAAATGTTTGTAAGGGAGAAGCAGCATCACAGTATAGCAGGGGGCTGGGGCTGCACTCTGCTACAGAACATTTGCCCAGCATGCACAAGAGCCTGCCTTTGGCACCACGAGAAGAAAATATAAACAGGCAGAACAAACTGGAGCTGAGCCAGTCTAGTGCCTGAATTTGATGGGGGTGGGGAGATCATTCCCCAAGCCCTTTATGGTGGAGGAGGGGGAGACACTGGGACACCAGGACAGGACAGGACGGGACTGGAATTTCAGGCGGGTGGGTGGGTAACTACAAGCTCATCACTTCTAGGAAGATGATCCTTCGCATTGAACTCTGGCTCAGGATTAAACCGAACCACTTGAGACTGCACATTTTTAAACGGCTCAACGGGTTCAGCACATGATTCATTGTGATCTTAACCCTGGTAGAGCTGGGCGCACAGCTCTGCTTCCCTAACTGGTGTGCTCCTTCACATCAGTGTTCTGACTGTTGGGTAATTTTCCTCTCACGTGGCAGCCCAGGTTTAGGAACGAGGGAGTGTCAACTAAGAAAGACCTCAAATCTCACCTTATAAGATACCCGTATATTTAAACGTCTTTACACTGTTTAGAAACCCTATTTTGGTATTACTAGAAGCTCATGATACGCTAAAGAATTTCATTTTCCCCCTTTTATAGATTGACCTTTTACACATGAATATAACGATTTCTGAGCAAGTGCACACACCTATTTCCTTTCCTCAGATTTTTCCCCATCCCCTCGACTATGATTCCCTTCCAATTTCATGCATTCTCATATGGTTTTTATTTAGCCTACAGAGTCCACTTACTGTTGTAGCATGTATATGGTGTTGGGCATCTACCAGAACATGGATAGCCTCTAGGGGCCACGTCCCTGAAGAAAATTGAGTCCCCACTCCAAAGACTTTTTGAAGCCATAATTTCATATGGATAAGACAGTTTTAGATGGAAGAATACTTTTTATAAGCTTTCTTCCAGTTTTGCTGTTGTCCTGTTTTGTGGTTTCTTTGCCAGCATGAAGAGCTGGTCTCTTCAAATTGTCTACTTCTTGGGCTTTGTTAGCCATTCTAAAGAGGACATTGTGCCTTCTTCTAGACGCCACCTCCCTCCATACACATCATCGTGTTTGCCTTCTGTCTCCTCTCTCCAAGTGAAAATGAAGATGTTTACTCACCTTCTCTTTGATAACGACAGCCCAGCAATGCCACAGGAGGGTCCAGATGGAGGTCATTTCCTTAACAACTGTCATCATGGAAGGATGTGTCAGACCCAGTGCGGGCGAGCCTCTACAGCTCGGATGACTTGTCGTTGGGCTAGGGATGAGAAGTCTTGGGTTCTAACCCAGTTATGACAGTGACTCATGGGTTGCTCTTAGGGCAAGTTTTTGACCTCTGAATCTGGCTGTTTGTCCCTATAAAAATAACAGGGACTCTTTCCCTTGCTCCTGTTTTGTTTTGTTGATTAGACTCCACGCAGCATGAGTTGTTTCTTTTCAGTGTCTCAAACTCCTTAAATTCTTTGTAAATTTTCTTCTGTGTTCCTATGTGATTGTTGGTGTGAAGAATCAGTTGCTTTGAAAGCACTGGGGCTCTGGGATTCCCCAGCTCCTCGGGTGGTAGTCTCCATTGGAGATGGGACAGGAGTCTCTTCAGGAGGAGGTGTCATTTCATCTTTGGGTTAGTAGAACGAAAGGCGTCAGGAAATGTTCCCTTCAGTCGGTGAATGAGATCCCCTGTGTTGTTGAAAACAACCAAGTAACTATACTAGTCCAACACTGCGGGGCACAGCAGTGATTTATGAGTTGAACCTTTGCTCTCCAGAAATCCAGTTGTTGAGGCCAAAACAACAAGTAGAAGGCTAGAGAAAAAGACAATAATTTCTCAAAGGCATGGCACTGCCAAGACCACACCATAATTGCCCTTATACTTTGATGCATGATGTTTATACGGTAGGTCATGAGGTGCAGAAACAGAATAGTAAAACTCATGAAGCTGGGTTTTAGGATGAGTGTAATCAGTACCGGGAATAAGCTCTGTCTTTGTTGCTTTCTCTCACTGTGATAAAATATTGACAAGAACCAAGTTGAGGAGAACAGGGGTTACTTGGCTTCCGTTTCTTAGTCATACTCCATCATTGATGTTAGGGCAGAAACATGCAGACAGGAACTGAAGGGGACATAAAAAACTGATGCTTACTGGCTTGCCCACCATGGTTTTCTCAGCCTTCTTCCTTATACAACTCAAGACCATCTGCCTAGGATTTGAGCCGCCCATAGTGGACCGGTTCCTCCCATATCAGCCATTAATCAAGAACCCCCCCCCCCACAGACTTACCTATAGGCCAATCTAATGGAGGCATTTTTCTCAGCTGAGGTCCCCCTCCTTCCTTGAAGATTCTAGCTTGTGTAAAGTCGATGAAGAACTAGCCAACAGAAGCTCCCAGAATACATTTATAACACGCTGGACAGTGATTCTTTAAAACACATCAAAAGCTCAATCCATGAGGGAAAAACACAACAAACAACAGACAGCTTGGACACTGTCAAATGTAATAAACTCCATGCTGTAAATGACACTGTCACCGGACTGGAGAACAGACTGAAATACATGTGCAAAGCATGCTTGTGAGAAAGGACTTAGATCCAGAACACATGGACACACCCTCCAACTCTCATATGTTGCTGATAGAAATGGTACAGTTAACTTAAACTGACCAATTTGAGAAATATAAGTGCTCAAGTATGAACCAACAACTTCCTATAGACATTTACTTACCCAAGAGAAATGAAAATATGTATCACCTTGGAAGCTATACACTTATTCGTGTGGCTTTACTCATAACCATTAAAATTTGAATCGGATAAATGTCCTTCAGTTGGTGAATAGTTAAACGCTGGGGCATTTATAGAGTGGAACATGAATGAACTGATCAGTTACAGAGGAATGATTGTTCCCTGCTTCCATGTAAGTGAACATTAAATATACCATGCTAGAGGAAAAGTCAGGTGCCAAAGACTATACACTGTGATATGCTGTTAACATTAGTAACATTCAGGTAAGTAGGTTAAAGGGCAGAATTATAAGACTGAGGCATGGGTGGGGTGAGGTGGGGGAGAGACAGAGAGGAACAGAGGTACAGAGAAAAAGAACCAGACACTTACACACAGAGACAGAGAGACAAAGAAACAGAGATGGACAGACAGACACATACACAGAGAGACACAGAGAGAAACAGAAACAGAGACAGACACAGAGAGACAAACAGACAGAGAGACACATATACAGAGAGAGACAGAGAAACACATAGACACAGAAAGATAGAGACAGACATAGATAGAAACATAGACAGACACATACACACAGAATCAGAGACAGAGAGAAACAGACAGACACATACGCACGAGACAGAAAGACAGAGACAGAGATAGAGACAGAGATAGAGATAGAGACAGGGATAGAGACAGAGACAGAAACAGAGACAGAGAAAGACAGAAAGAGAGGGACACACACAGAGACAGACTTTATTTTATAGTGTATGAGTGTTTTGCCTGCATGTATGTATGTATGTGCACCATGTGGATGTCCAGTACCTGCAAAGGTCAGAAGAGGGTGTTGGACTTATGGAGCTGGAGTTACAGATTGTTCTGAGCTGCCATGTGGTGCTGGGAACTGAATCCAGGTCCTCTGCAAGATCAAGTGCTTTTAATCACTAAGCTATCTCTCCAGTCTGAGACACTTTTTTTGTTGTAAGCATCCATCCTTTCTCTTTTGTTGTTGTTCTTTGCTTTAAGGGAGGAGTGGCTTAATTTGACTGACAGCTTGAAAGGATGCATTCCTTTCTTGTGGGGAAGGCATGGCAGTGGCTGTGGCCTCAGAAGCTCGCGACTGCTTGCTCATGCCTGAGTGGATAAAGAAGCAGAGAAGGAGCCTGGCGGTGGTGGCGCATGCCTTTAATCCCAGCACTTGGGAGGCAGAGGCAGGCGGATTTCTGAGTTCGAGGCCAGCCTGGTCTACAAAGTGAGTTCCAGGACAGCCAGGAATATACAGAGAAATCCTGTCTCGAAAAAAACCAAAAAAAAAAAAAAAAAAAGAAGCAGAGAAGGAAGAGTCTTTTTTGTTTGTTTATTTTATTTATTTACATTTCAAATGTTATCCCGATTCCCAGTTTCTTCTCTACAAGGCCCCATTCCCTCCTTCCTCCCCGGCCTTTATGAGGGTGCTTCCCCACCCACCCACCCACTCCTGCCTTAGCAGCCTAGCGTTCCCCTACTTGGGTCATCAAGCCTCCACTGGACCAAGGAGCTCCCCTCCCAGTGATGACAGATAAGGCAATCCTCTGCTTCATACCCAGCTGGAGCCATGGGTACACACTGTGTACTCTTTGGTTGGTGGTCTAGTCCCTGGGAGCTTTTGGGGATCTGGTTGATTGATACTGTTGTTTTTCCTATAAGGTTGCAAACCCCTTCAGCTCCTACAGTCCTTGCCCTAACTTCTCCACTGGGGTCCCCACACTTATTCCAATGTTTGGCTGTGTATATCCGCATTTGTATTGGTCCGGCTCTGGCAGAGCCTCTCAGGATACAGCTGTATCAGGCTCCTGTCAGCAAGCACTTCTTGGCATCAGCAATAGTGTCTGGGTTTGGTGTCTGCATGTGGGTGGGGCAGTCTCTGCTCCACTCTTTGTCCCTATATTTCTTTTAGACAGGAGCAATTCTGGGTTAAAATTTTGGAGATGGGTGGGTGGCCCCATTCCTCAAATGAGGGGCCAAGTCTAACCTCTGGATATGGTCTCAACTCAACAGATTCTCCCTCCCCTTTGTGGGGAGACTCTTATGCCATATCTTAACTGTGGCAGTTCTTGCATGATGACTCTGTCAAAATGTATTGAAGGAACTAACTTGTATGGATGCCACTAAGCTAGTTATACCCCTGTGTTCAAAGGGGGTGGGGTGCAATTTCTCTGACTTGGTTGTTAATATGTAAGGCAGCAGTAGGGTAGCTGTTGCTGGTGGCATCGTCATTAAATGTCCGATGCCAAGTTTGCTTACAATGGCCATGTTCAGCTATTTTGAAGACTATGTTAAGCAAATACTCTACTACTGAATTTTAATCCCCTACATGTGGGGCTAGAGGAGACGTGGGTCTCACTACACTGGCCAGCCTGGACCTCACCGCACCTCACCCCCCTCTTCCTCCTGAGTTGCTGGCATTATCAGTTTACGCCTCTGAGCTTGGTTTTTTTTTTTTTTCAGTTTTTAAAAAATAAATAATCGAACAGGCTACCAACTATGACATTTAATAACCTTCCTTTCAAGCTTAACTCCAACTTTCCTGTGTTGGTTAAGACTGCCAAGCCAACACTGAATGGGACCTATGAAATCTGCGTTCTCTTTTCATTCCTAAAGGGCCAATCAGCTTTTTACCTGATGGAGAGTTTTAGTTTGGTTTGCAGTGTCAGGCTCCAGTCTATGGATGCTGAGCTGAGTTCTGGAGCCTGACGTGAGGTCCAGCATCACCGTGAGAATCCTGGCGGCTGGGAAGGGAACAACAGAGAAAGGTCACGCTCTCAATACACGCTTCAAGAACACCCCTCCAATGACCTACTTCCTCTTGCATTTAGAACCCACCTCTTAATGACTTCAACCACTTCCAGTTGGCTGCATCCGGGTTCATGAAGCCTTCAACAGTTGAGCCTCTGAGAGCAGCTTGAGGTGCGAGCTGCTCTATGGTGGTCACATTTATAATTCTAGTATCTAGGATGCTGAAGCAGACAGATGCTGAGAGCTCAAAGGGTAGCCTGGTCTACAGGGTGAAGTCAAGGCTAACTTGTTCTCCACTGTAGGAACTCTCCCCCTCCCCTCCCCCCCACATACATAATGCAATTTCAAAACTATATGTGACTTTTAATATGTCTGTAAGAGAAACCTTTTATCAAATGAAGAAGGTATCTTGGCATTCTTATTCTCAAGAATTATTTCTTCTTATGTAAGTCAATATTGATATTTTTACTGACTGATTTGCCTGCATCTACAGCAATCATATCAATCCTAATCTCTAAGTATCGTGATTTGTCTTTTTTGTGTGACTGCATCCCCACAGCCTAGCTCAAATCTGATTTAAGTCCCTTTTATCTTTGGAGAGAAGATGACACTCAAAATACTCCATTGGGTTCTAGAAGGTTCAGAAGAACCCTTCCCTCTTACAATTTTGAAATGCTTATTTCACAAATCAACTTTAGCCCACGCATTTGTCTACAACTCAATCAAAGCTTTAGCCGGCTTCCCTCTGCCTCCAGATTGATCTAGTATGGAATATTTTGGACTGAGTCAGTAATTCATTCCTTTTGCAGGAGTTAAAAGTACACATAATTGTTTCCGGCCTTCCTCTGCCACGTTGTTGGTTTGCATTTAATACCTTTCTCTGCTTATTGAGATGGTGGTAGCATGATCTAATCCAAGGAAGGGAAGGGCTATTCTGCAAAGTTTAGGATGTGGATAGAGAAAACAAGAAAGGCTCTAGTTAACACCCAGAATCTTCTAGCAGGAAGTTTCCACTGGTGACATAGGTGGCCAGTTCCAAGTGTGGCTTAGTAAGCTCTGAAAATTCTCTTCTCAGAGGAGAGTGGGACAGGGAGGAGATGCTATGTTTAATGAATAAAGGTTTGGGCTTTAAATTTAGCGGATTCAGTTGAAGTCTCCAGCAAAACAATTAGTGCCCGGGTGACCATGGATACATCATTTAACCTCTCTATTTTTGGTTTTATTGTCTCTGAAATAGAGATGGAAGTAGGTGGATGTGAGTGCCCTGCACACAATAGATTCTCAAAAATAAAAAATGTTGACTGCCATTCCAGTAGCAGTTGCTTAGGCATAACCTGACGTAATAAATAGGCTCCTTCATGAGAGGGCACTTAGAGGAGTTTTTCTGGGTTTTTGTTTGGCTTTAAATCTCTATCATTCAGGGAAAATATGCAATTTTTAAAATGTAGGGACGAAGGTAAGGACAAAGGGAACCATGACTCACGCCTCGCTGTTTACATATCTTGTTTATTGTTTCATGTTCTGTGGTACTTCAGAGAGTTATATAAGATCCCCTCTTCTGGGGACTATCAGGGCGACATCCGGAAAGTGAAGAGGATGAGTTCTGTATGATATGCAAGGTAGGGAAGGGAGGAAAATTGCTTTTTCTCACTAGTAGCAATTCCAAGGGCTACTGCAAAATGGCTCCCGCTATCAGAACTGAACTTGCTGTATATGTATTTGAGCCTCTCTCTGTCTAGTTTCTTGTCATATCCTGGATTCGAGTCCACGTTTCATCCCCACATCTACTGGCTTCCAAGACTCATCTGCCTTTGAAGTCAAGTTTGGATGCCCTCCTAGAGGCAGGAATATAATATTCTTGAATACTTGCTCTCCTGTTAATCTGTAATTCAAGGAACACAACTGAATTTTCATCTACTTCAAGACAGGAGTAGACTGTGAGCGCCATCCCTCCATCTCCTGCCTGCCTGAACAACCTTCCCTATCCTTTTCCTGAATGATTGCCCCTCTCTTCCACCCTGCACCTCTTAAGGAGCATTTTCATATGTGTAGTAGGAACATCTCATCTAACCTCTGTGAAGGGCTCTCCTCCCCTCCCCTCCCCTCCCCTCTTCTTTCCTCTCCTATCTCATCCCCTTCCATTCCCTCTTCTTTTCTGTTCTCTGCTTTACTTCTTTCCCTTCTTCTTCTCTCCCTTCTTCCTCCTTCTTTCCTTCCTTTCTTCTTTCTTTCTTTTTCGTTTTTGGCCATCATGGAGAACAGAAGCCAGGGCTTTACACAAATCCAAAACGGTCTCTCCCGCTGGAACACTGGTACACACGTTGGGTGTTGAGCTGTGGTTCCGTGCCCTCTGCTTTCTCCCTCTCAGGGTGGCCAGAGGATCTTCGTGTTACAGCTCTTTTAATGAAGGCCTTTACTGTCTTCCATGAAACAAAACAGCTCTCTTAGGCGATTCTAGCTTGTGCACATACCTTTATTCTGGGTGAACCAGAGGTATACATGGATCTTGGAGAGTGAGAAGGAGTTCTCCTTGGGGTGAAGTTTCATTGGCTAGAGTTTAAAGCACCAGAAATACCTCATTTGCATGGAGATGCATTCTAGAAATCTCAGGTACTTGCTGGGTGGGTTCTTGGGTGGGGTGTGGGGTGCGGGGAGTTGAACTTGTAAGTTTGCCAAGGACTACTATACTAGACCTTCTCCAGGTAGAGGGTGTGGGGGGAGGGTGTGGGGAGTCAGGCTACCCAGACAAGGTCAGAGACAGTAAAGGACATCCCCATTTTGCCTGGAGCTCAGAGGAGACTGCGACCTTAAATTGCAGGGTTTTCCCACCGGACACCTCTCCAGCTGGGTGAGAGGGATTTCTTCATCTTTCTTAGTGTCCCTCCCCCTTCTCCAGATGAACAAGCTGCAGAAAATCTTACCGTCTTCAACATTTTAAAGAAGACCCATTATTAGATTTATTCACTTAGAAGTCAAAGACAAACGTGAGTGGAAGAGGGGAAGACAAATGCTAACTTACGTGTAAGATGGAAGGGACCAGCTCGCTGACCCTGTTTGGAAGTGGACAGGCCACGATAATACTGGTAACTCTGGACAGCTGAGGCTATGTTTGGATGCCAACATTGTCCCTTTAATGTCACTACAGATCCATTAGCACCTGAATAAAAACAAACAAACTCTGGTGTCGATGTGAGTCACCTGTGATGAGCCTTCCACCTGGCAGCCCCCTGCTTGAAAGATGCCAGGTGGTCTGTTTGTTTTCTTCGCTGAGTCACAAACACAGCTTAGGGAAGAAAAAAAAAACACCAAGAACAATTTGGACATGCTTTAAGGAAAAGGCTATTTACTTGGCAAAGCAGCGTGTCCCACATGGGAAATTATATACTGAGAGAAGTACCAGACCACGAAGAAAGAATTAAAAATGATTTTCAGATCCTCTAAGGATGTGCCCAGCGGTGGGGGTGGGAGGTGGTGGTGGGGAGAGATCGGCTTCTTCTCTGTATTCCGCACATGCTCACTTGACTGTCACAGAAAGCTGACATTCTAGGGGTCTGAGGCGGTGTACCCATAGTCATCTGTGGTCTGCCTCGATACCACTGCACCAACCCACTGTCCCTCTTTTTCTCTATGAAGAGTTTCCACCCTCATCATGTGTTAGCATCCCCAATTTTTTCTCTTATGCCTTTCTCAACTTAGGGCTTAGCACTCAGAGCTTGCCCTTTGGGACCAATACAGTTTCTTATAAACATCAAAAACAGAAACAGAAACAAAAGCAACTTCCTCTTCCTAATCCCTAAGAGTGGTCTTTGCTTTGAGTTGCCCCTCTCTCATTTCTTCCCGGACTGATCTGGTTCTTGAAGACCACATTCTGTAACCTACAGCATCACCACCTTCACCCCACCCCTACCTCACCCTCACCCTACCCCGACCCCTGCCACCTGAGCTTCTAACCTTTCCAGATGATGAATGCTCCAAGAATGACACACAGTGCAGCCCTCAGCTTCTGAACTATATACTACAGAGAAGTCACACTCATTCTAAGGCTACTTATGACCCACAATTTTCCAAACTATGGTTTATTTGAGGCCAGCCTCATTTGTTGGGGACCCCAGAACACATTAGCTCTTGCTAATGTCCATGGTTATCCCTGCAGATGGAATAAGTTAGTTTAGTTCATACGGGTAAATGTATCATTTCCAGAGACTAATTTTATTCGTGCCAACTTTAAAATAATAGTACATTGTCTTTATGGAAGACTTCCCCCCCACCCCACCCCCCCAAGTAAAAAAAGTCTCTTTCTTGTCAGCTCATTTAGCTGTACATAAAGCTTTCTGAAATAGACTGCACCCCATCTTTCTTAAAAACATTTGAATGTTTGTATGGGGAGGTGCAGGAGAGCAGAAAGATGTCTTCCTCTCCATGCAAATGAGGTATTTCTGGTACTTTAAACTCTAGTCTGGGGGTAGCAAGTGAAACCAGCAAAGACCTAGGCTCCCCGTGACTTCCTGGGTCTACTGAATTGTGTATAATTTACTGTGACTTCCTGGGTCTACTGAACTGTGTATAATTCGGATCTCATGGGCATGTTGCTTCCTGGAACAATGAGCAACCTGTTTGGTTAGACGTGGTCATGTGACTTTGCCTAGGACTATCTGGAAGTGAAGCAGAAGCCTGGGCTAGGAAGTAAGGAAAAGACAGAGGGCCCTTGCTTTTGTCCTTCTCCTGATTCTGGTTCATGTTCTGTTCTGTAACAGAATACAGAGGTTGTGTAAGTCGGGAACAATGGAGGTTTATTGGAGCTGGAGACTGGGGGACAGGTTCGAGGGGTAAGAGCATTTGCATCTGGCAAGGGCTTTCTTGCTTTGTCATCATTTTGTGGAAGGAATTTCAGAGAGACTTCACTGACGAGGGAAGAGCTACTCCGAATGTGCCGTGTCTGAGGAACTAGATGATTGAACTGGAGAAACTGAGCTAAACATTAACATTCATCCCTCCCTGACTGTGGATGCAGCGGGGACCGGCCAGTCCACACTCCTGCTGCTTTGCCTCTGCAGCCGTGATGGGCTGTACTTTTACCTGCAGCAGGAACAGACCCTTCCTCCCTTAAGTGGCTTGTGCCAGATACTTTGTTACAATAACAAGGAAAGTAACCAGCCCTCACCCGTTCTCCTATTCAGATTTACTTCTGACACAGGAAAAGGAGAATTTATCAAGTTCACTCCCCTCAGTGTCTTAACAAGAGTCTCATTCCAATAGGGGGTCAGAGCCAAGACGTCTTAATTGGTTGGGATTTCAGACCCATCCGGTTACTGTGTCTGTATCCAAATTAGAGGACATAAAATAAAGGAAGGTAAAAATAAGAAAAGAAAAAAATACAATGGAAGACACATCTCTAAAACATCGGGACATCTATACACTGTGGACCTTGCTCCTCACACATTTGGCAGGAATTGAGAAACAAAACAAAACAACAACAAAATAAAAAAACCCCACTGTCTCAAGAGGCCTCCAGCAGGAACTTACAAGGCAAAACGCTTTAGCTGTAGACATGAAATTGCTGGAAGAGTGGGGAAAGGGTAAGCTGGTCAGGAAACATCCACTTCCTGTGAAGGCTCCCATGGCTCTTCCACTCTGGCCAGCTCCAACTGCTCAAAACTTGCAGACAGCAGAACTCGCCACCAAAGCAGCTCCTTCGGCTCTGCCAGCTCCCAGTTGCTGTGACTACAGCTTCACTTGCCCATTAGGAACCCATTCTGGTAGGGGTTGTTAAAACAGACCAGGGAGAAGGACTTAGGAAATGTGAAGTTCTGCAGTAACTGCAGACGTGTGAGCTTAAGACGAAGACGAAATCTCTGGCTGTCTGACACAAAGAAGGATTTGGAGTTGATTTTCCTGAGATGCAGTGGCTTCAATGAAACAGACACCGAGGGTGATAGATGTCTTTCGGCACCTTGGCAAAAAACATTGCTAACTACCTCCACTCTGATGATAGCCCTCCCCTGATGTTTGATGTAAGAAGGTGGATTAGTATGCGGAGTCCATTAACCACAGCCACCAATTCCAGTGTAAATCAGGCTGGTCTCCTAAATTAATGATGAGAGAAAGCAACTGTGACAAGAAGCCATGACGAGATGCCTGGCTTCCGGTGAAAGGGGAAGTATGCTTTCTCTAGCCGGCCCACACAGAATCCAGTATTTACTATGATTGCTGAGAAGACAGAAAGGTGCTCAGAGATGACTCCTGCTTCACAGCTTAGCCAAGCCTTTAAATGAGTCACTCTAAGCCAGGAGGAACAGCCTATGGAACCGACGATGGGAAAATGGATCCTTGGTTCCACTGAATCATGGATGGGGGTGGGGGGTGGAGTGGGGAGGAGCAAGATGTAAATGCATGGGTTAGGCTGGCAAAAGTTTCTAGACTGTTTTCAACCAGGGGAACTTGGATTAAGGGCTGGTGACCTGGAGACCAGCTTGTAATTCAGACCTTTGACTCCAGAAACCAGCAAGCCGTACCACATTGAAGCAGAATTGGCTGTGTGGGTGGCAGAGATCTGAGACACCAAGACTCCCAAGATTAGAACCATGGGAAGGTCTTAGGGCAGGGCATGGGGGTCAAGAGGCAGAAGGGAGCCATGGTTGGGTCTGTCGGGCAGGACCCTCAGCGGTTGCTGACTCTGATGCAGAAAACTAAAGAGAAATACTTTTACTCGTTCACACCAGTCGGTCACTCTCTGGTGCCTTTCATTGGCTGCGCCCAAGCAGACGCTGTTCTGCCACATAGCATAGGAACCCTGGAAAGGCAGCCTGCAGGAGACACCACCCCCTCCCCAAGTGAGAGAGCAGGGAAGGAAGAGGGTAAGGAACTGACCCGAGGACAAGCAGACCCAGGCCTGGCCCGGCCGAACATGCTGGGATCATTTTCTACCTTCACCGCAATGACCTCACCTCACCCGGGGCCAGACCGTGACAAATCAATTGCAAACCACAAAAGCTGGCTGGTGGGGACTCCCGGGTGAATCTCTGCCTCATGTTTTGGATGGCTATTTAACTCTACCGGGGCCCGTCTCAACTCCTTTTTCAGCTGGCACCTTCTTTCTTCTTCCCATGAGAGACTGTGCCATCCATAGTCTGACATTCTTACTGTCTTTTCAAAGAAGCTTTTGGAATTGGCCACTCCTGTTCCCTGTGGACAGCCTCAGTATCTAACGGGTTTCATGCATAGACAGTGAACTTCTGTCTAGCTTTGAGTTTTAGATTTGTATCTGTAACTACCACTGCCAAGACCAACTTGATAAACTACTAAAGCTCCAAGACCCCCTAAACTGGTGCCTTCAGCTTCTCAGTGTTTAACAAATGCCAGCCCACTTGAAGAGGTCCACCGTTGATGTCTGCGGAGGTTGTTTCTATCGCCCGCTGCAGATAAGAAAGTCCACAGATAGCTTTTCCAGAAAAGTATTTACACAGAACCTACACATTCTTTCCTGTCCCTTAAGTCATTTCTAGATTACTTTAGTACTTGATAACACCTAAATACTATATAGATAGTTGTTACACTTACTGTTCGTGGGATAATGACAAACAAAAGTAGTCTTCTAAGATGCAGTTTTATTCCAAATGTTCTTCATCTGAGGTTGACCAAATTCAAGGTTGTGGAACCCAGGGATACAGAGGGGGGTGGACTGTAGCCCTGAGTAATGACCCAGGTTCATCCTGCTAAATTTAATCTCATGAATGTAGCACTTCTGAGGTTCAGGCATCCTCTGCCAGTTATTTTGCCTCTTTCTGTGTTCTCATCTCTACAACGAGGACAGAGGCAGGACCGTCCTGTGGATCAAAGAAGATGGCCTTTGTGAGAGGCCTTCATCTTGATGCCCGGCACATGAACATCACTTAAGAGACACACAACTACAGCTGTAGCAGTGTGGGCTCTTCTAGTTGCAAATGACCAAAGCCCAGGATAGTATTGCTTAGCCGGGCAGCTTGGATCTGAGCTATCTGGATCTAAAGTGGATCCATGATCCTTACTTCAGTTTCCTCTAGATCGTCCAGGTCTGTATTTCTCTGATGGGTTGGACTGTTCTGGAACAGTCCTTGTAGCATGACAAGGTGCTAAGGCTTCTTCCCAGATTAGCAATGGCATCCCTAGAGATTTCCTAGAATCCTGGAATGGAGTTCCATTGGCCTGGCTGGGTCACACTTCCAACTTCAAATTAGTCACTCTGGCCCTGGAGTAGAGCAATGCCCTAGTTGGCCAGGTCTGAGCTGTGTATCCATTGTAAGTGAAGTATAAGGGAGTGGAAAGGCTTCAGATAGGCATGACGTCGCGGTAATCAGACACAGGAATGGAGGCTGGGGAAGTTCTAGACAAGCTATATCTGCTTGGGGGGGGGTAATTACAGCCACTGACGTGGCAATTTACTATTTGTCCAAGGATGTCACCAACACTTCTGTCATCTCTTCCACTCTAAGCTGTACAATGAGTACAGGTAGGCTCTTCAGGGGAAGAGCGCCTGCTTAACATGTATGGGATACTGAATTCAATTCCCAACATGCCCAAAGCGAAATAAGAATCATGGTAGGATATTCTAGGAATCAGCTAGGTGGCCAGGGAGGTGAGTGGGAAAAATCATTGAACGCTAAAATCCGTAAGAAAGGCACCCTGGATAGAAGGAAATCACATGTAAAGAGGAATTAGCAACAAAGTCAAGATGAAGGAGAGCAAAGCCCCAATTGGAACATCTTAGAAGAGAGACTGTGCATCTTTTGGAGCTAAATTCTTCATAAACAGCAATGTGGAAGATGTTTTAGTTGCTAAATTACTCATACCTCCAGATAATTGTTAAAGACTAACAGGCCATAGGTAGTATGCTTATTAACATCTTTCAGCATGGGACCATGTAGCAAACAAAATTCCCCACATAAGAAATCCTTCTCACAACGCCATCTTCCTGTAAGAATCCTTTAAAGTTCATCCTCTACCTGATGAATTCATAACATTCTAATTATTTTCTCTCTGTGTTCTAGGCTGTCAGAGTCTATGATGCTGATATCATAAGAGGAAGTTCGGGGGTCATCTCCTGCCTTGAGATACTGTTCACTTGGCAATGTCATTCATTGCACCTTCAAACAACTGGCTTACCCAAGAGTTAATGACGTGTACAAGTATATAAATCCCCAAGACAAGGGTGTCATGAAACCAGCTACTCTGACTTTGAACACTGTATTTTACATGCAGTGTGCTCTGTCAATAGAATAATCTGCTATGCTATATAGAGCATTGGGAAGACCTGGCATAGAAGACTTGTTCATCTATGGAAATGAGAATGTTCTCAGAGATTTATTCTTCACTTAGGAGTCAGTGAAATATGACAGCTGATACGCTATAGGCTCTGCTCAAGGCTCAGTCTCTCTGTGCAAAACAATTGGATATCGGCGGATGGAGCTGGTTAGTTGAGCCATCTGGTATTTCACTTGAAGAGCATCCAGATCTTGTTGGCCAAAGTCCATGTGAGTCTTGGGACTCAGCTGATTGGGCCAATCGCTCAGTTTCAGTGTAAGCGGGGTATATACGCTCTCTGTCTGTTTCTATTTCTCTTCTAAAATCATATAGAGTGAGTATAGCATAGAGTTTGTGTAGAGTTGCATGTGTGTGAGCATGTGTGTATATGCACACACCTGGGTATGCATACAAATGTGTGTGTGTGTGTGTGTGTGCGCGCGCGCGCGCGCGCGCGCGCGCGCGCTAGGCTATGGAGACCAGAGAACCATGTTTGGTGTCACTCTCCAGAGGACACTCTTACTTTTGTTGTTGTTCCTTTTTTTTTTTAAGCCAGGGATCTCTGACTGCTTACCCCTTAAGTTAGACTTTCTGGCAAGTGAGACACAGGGATCTGCCTGTCTCTTGTATCCCCTGGGCTAGCATTACAAGCACCCCTCTACTTGCCTCCTCTTTTTCTTCCTTCTCCTCCTTCTCCTCCTCCTTTCTCTTCCTCTCCTCCTCTTCCTCCTTCTCCTCCTCCTCCTTCTAATTAATGTGGAGTTTGAGGATCAAACTCATGTCCCTGTACTTACAATGTAAACACTTTGCTCACTAGGTCTTCTCCCTACCCCTCCCATATAATTTTATGTAATGCATTCCCAAAGAGAAAGAATGCATATTCCAAATGAAGAAGGCTTCTTCAGTGAGTAGGGGGTGTTCTTAGGAAAGCAGTTGGGTATGATAAATTTGCTACATAGATGCAGAATAAATAAAGTAACCTTATATTTGTAAATGTAAGACTTTATAAATATGTTTTCAAACCATTCGAAATGTAGTCATTCTCTCTGTAAACTACACCCCCCGCCCCTGGCAGTTAGGGCTGATACCTACGTCATGCACACCCTACTGCGGCAGACTCTCCCGTAATGAACACCAATAGAGACACTCTTTGCCTTTGTTGAGCAAAGCAGTCATTTGGTTTATTAAAGCTTTCCTTTATTTTTTTTTCTTTTATATTTTGAAGGGTGGTGCAGACCAGATTTCAAAACATGGCTCGAGGAGGCAAGAAACCATTCCCTCAAGTGTTTATGAAGTGAATCACAAATTCATCCAGCATGACTTCTTACCCAAAGAAACGAAGGCAGGATGGCAACAAGCTGAGTCTCCGAGGCTTCAACCTTAGGATCTCCTTGGGAAAGGGTCACAAGGGCAATTATTTTCAGCTGTCCCTGCCTTGCTTCCGCTGGCCGTGGAAATCTCCAGGCAGGAGGAAGGCAGCCTCTGCCGAGACCGTAGACTGGCCTAGACAGAGCTTGGAAAGTCAGGGTACACTTTTCCTGAAGCTTCTTAATTTTTCCCATCCCTCCCTGATTGAAAACACCACTTATCCCATTACAGCATGTGGAAAGAGAGGGGAGAGAAACAGACGGATCTGAACTCAGGATAAAAATGACTTTATGGGGTTATTATTCTTATCCATAACAGATGACCATTTTCATGTCATTTAGCTGATTCCACGACAGGCTCACTCAGAGAAATACAAAGTGCCGACTTCTTGCTATTTATCTTGTGGGCCCCCCTGAAGGGACCCGTGTACCTCCACATAATAACTGGAGAGCTGTCACTTGAGTATTTTCTTGGAAATGTCTGGCCATTTGCTAGAGACCAGTTACCCATTATTTCATCAGCTGCATGTGAAGAATTCCCCTCTCTCACTTACACTGTGGTGAGTTCTCAAGATTCAGACTTCCTCCAGTGTCTGGGCACTGTCTGGAGACTTGGGTTCTAAGGAAATCTGTGGATTCATGCTATTCCTCATTTATCAGATGACAGCTGCTTCTTGCCCCAGCATAGCTCCGGCACGAGCTCCTAAGTTCCCCCCAGCCATCTTGGATCAGGAGCTCTTGGTGAAATTTGAAGATGACCCGTCGTTCAAAGGGCCCAAAAGCATGACAGTTTTTTGAATGCAAGAAGATGCTAGAGTAGCAAAGGCTTTGAGCAGGCAGCAGCACCCTAGTCGCTGACATCAGCAATCTGCCTATTATTATATTACTATGCAGCTGAATCTCCACCTGTGGCACTGCTGGCTAAGTATCATTTCCACTTTATATAAGGAACATGGATTCGGTGCTGTGTCTACTGAGTGAATGAGTCATATTTGTAATGAGTCTCTTAGCCATGCCTTCATAGGAACGAGGTGAGTCCAGTCTACAGACCAACTTCCAGGGAGTTGGATAAAATAATAATAATAATAATAATAATAATAATAATAATAACAACTTGACTCACTTTCAATGTAATCTGGTCAGAAAGAACCAGAGAGTAAGTCACAGAATGGAAAACAATGTATGTTTTCATGGGTTCACAGAATGCACACCCTCTAGTGATTTTCAGAACTGAATTTTTGAGGTATTTCTGAGATGAGTCAAGAAAGGGAAAGAAGCATGAGGCCTGTAAGCCTTGGGTTGTCCTCAGTGGAGTATCGCAAAGTAAACCAAATAAATCTAAGACTCTTTCATCAACATAGGTTGCAGCTGTTTAAGGAAAATCATTAACTCCCAGTAAGTCACATAAGTATACATGGAGAGAAGGTATATAATAAAAATATAGCTGTAGAGTGTTAATATAGTAGGCCATCATTAACTTCCTCTTGAATTTATAAATGAAGCAGAAATCATGACAAATGGATACTTTATTTCTGTTGATGACAGCAGGTCATACATTACCATTGGGTACTTTTGTTTTCTGTTTCAGTAGGCAGTTACAAATCAATGAGGAACATGGGTCATTCCCAAAGAAAGTATATAAAATGCTATACCTAGAGAACAAGAAAGGCCAATCAGAATCAACAAAACAGTCTCTAGGTCGTCAGGTCTCCTGTCACAGAAGAAAATATCAAGAGAAAGGAACACATCACAGCGTGTTCTATAAGGACAGGTCAGCCCTGAGTTCCAGAAAGGAGAAATGACCACATTCCAGCCCTCTCTATGAAGATGTATCTTCTCAGTGTGTCCTAAAATCCCGTGTCACAGCACATGGCTAAAGTGGCACCATTTGTCTATCAGCACGTCAATGTGTGACCGGCGACATGGGGACTTTACTTTCCTGTCTTTCTCTTCCTTCTCACATGGCTCCTGAACTACCGGCAAGCTTTATTTTAATTAAAATGCCAGTAAGGTTTATAGTGATTTCTGTAATGCTAATAGGCAGAATCTATATATCACAATGTCAAGACAATGCATTGGCTCCTACCAGCCATGTTCAATTAAAGGATAAATCATTTTCAGAAGAACATTAAGTACAGGAAATTTAAATATAAATAAGACAGAAAATTAAAACTCCCTTGAAGTAGCAGATGAAAATTTGTTATGAGAGGGAGATAAGCTGAGTAAACAGAGAACAAGTATTACTTTAGATATTCCGACAGCTCTAATATCAAACTTTTATAAGACTGATCCTTACTTCGATATGATTGTATGTATCTGTACATGTATGTAGGTGTGTTATGTATGCCTGTAGATGTGTATACAATGTATGTGCTTCACCTTAGTTGCAGGATATAGAACAATTAGGTTGGAATTGAACTAGAAACTTTTACCTTGCTGGCTGGTTTTCACAAGGCCACAGGAAGGTGTTCAGCAGGTTTCCGAGGGGAGAAGAGACATCAGCTCAACACTCCTACCCAGTTATGACTCCAAAGAATAAGGATCCTAACTTGCAGGGCAAGATATGACCTCTTGTATAATATAGTATACAATTGCTATGGGGACAGCCAACTGCTCTCTGCTTGAGTTTAAGGCTTGTTCTGCAAGAGGAAGAAGTTCCTGCCTGGTACTGTACACTCAGTCAAAAGTACTTGACTGGAGAAGTCTTAGGCCCTAGCAACGAGCTTACTAGTCTTTTTAAACTACACTGCCACAACATCAAAATATTTCCCGTGTTTGTATCCATAAGCGAATGCTCTTCTGAGCCTTCATTAGAGAAATGCCTATGTGTGGAGGAGGCAGAGATTCATGGCTGCTCAAGGGACTGAGAGTAAGTGATAGCTGAATGTTCAACCCTAAACAGGACATGTATACCTTTCTCTCTAAGACTCAGAGACAAGTCAAAAAGAGTGTACCAGAAGATAAGGAGAGGAGCTACAAAATCCCATAGTCCAGGTACAGCACAGCCATTGTCATCATGAACTCTCAGTAGCTGCAGCTTCCTGGCTAAGCTTACATAAGCCTGGGCCTGTCTCTGTCAGTCATGGGGATGGGGGGCGGGTATGAGGGACTAGTGGAGCCTTATCCTATACTGATAATAGATTCTAGGAGAGAGATGGTTATTGGAATGGTCCTAGCTTTCTTCTCCTTCCCTGTGCTCTTAAGAGTTAATCTTTCGCTATCATTTAATTGAGCCTTTGAGAGTCAGTGGAAATGATCCTTCCTTTGAAAGAGGAAGAGAAAGACACACACATACACACACACACAGAGAGAGAGAGGGGGGGTAGGGAGGGAGGGAGGGAGAGAGAGAGAAAGAGAGAGAGAGAGAGAGAGAGAGAGAGAGAGAGAGAGAGAGCCATAGAGACCATTAGGTCCTCTGAAGCTGGAGTTACAGCAGTTCTGAGCTATCTGGTGTGGGCACTGGGAACTGGACACCAGTCCTCTAGAAGAACATCAAGTGCTCTCAACTGCTGAGCCCTGTTTCCAGTCCTTACTCTGTTTTAATTTTTAAATAGTACTGTCAATAGTTCTGTCTCCCTAGGGTCTGCGTTTGTAACTTGTATTTCTGTTTTGTTTTTTTTTTGTTTTTTTGGTTTTTTTTTTGTTTTGTTTTTCGAGACAGGGTTTCTCTGTATAGCTCTGGCTGTCCTGGAACTCACTCTGTAGACCAGGCTGGCCTCGAACTCAGAAATCCGCCTGCCTCTGCCTCCCGAGTGCTGGGATTAAAGGCGTGCGCCACCACGCCCGGCTCTCGTAACTTGTATTTCTATAAAAGAAACTCCCACTGTACAGTTAAAGTAACTCCTGATAAATGGATGACTACAGTTCCTTATGAGTTTCATAGGTTAGTTTTAAATCTGAACAAAAGGCAGAGAATTACTTAGCCATGTTGTCAAAAGCATATTTCCATTTTCCAATACAAATGTAAGCTGGAAAGAGAAAAAAATAATCTCTCGACTTTTGGACACAGTAGTGGAATTGCCATCATCAGGTGTTCATCTATTGATTTTGAAATCTTGGAAAACCTCAGAATCCACGGAAGGCTTGCTAAAACAGATGACAGGAACACTAGACTCCTGCTCTGATAATAGGTCTTGAGGAGAAGGTGTGAGAATTTTCCAGTCTACCAAGTTCCTAGGTGAAAGACGGGGGTTCCTGGAGGACACTTCCAGTGCATAGATTTCACTCAAATTGCAACTTCTCATTTGGAGGAGGAAGAGTGGGGTTAAAAACATCACTGGCACCAACTTGTGATGCTTGGGGTGTAAGAAAAAGATCCAAGACATGGAGGAAAGGTACTAAGAGTGGAAGAGTTTGGGATCATTCATGTACCCTTTCAGGTACCTTTCAGGGCAAGGTTCACTATTCTCCAAATGTAACCTTATCAGTACAGGCTGGAGGTGAAGTCATGAAGTCATTGTCCATTGGTGTTTTCATGACTGAGATTTCTTTGTTTTGCCACAGAGTCGCTCAAGCCACTTAATTAAATAAGGAGACCTGAGCTCCCATTTACATTATGGTCAGATGAACTGGAAATTAACTGCCACTCTCTGATCTTTAAATGTGTTAAGATAACAATAAAAGCCACATCCATCAGGGCACAGAAGGCTACATAGAAATGTCTGAAGGGGCTTTATAGCTAGGAGAATCTCCGTGATGCTCCAACATAAACACTGCGGAGTTGTAGTCAAGGGTAAGGGCTTTAAGACAATCTGAAATCTCCAATGCTTGCCAAATTTTAATTTTTACTTTGCCACCTACTGCTATGTGTGTGATCTTGGGAAGATTTCTCAGTCTGCCTGAGCCCTGGTTTCTTCCTTCCATGTTCAGATTAAGACATAGAAAATATTACCCACTAAGAATAATGAAGGAGAAAATAAACAGTACTATGATTAACTACAGTCTGCTCCTAGTACAAAGCAGGGCACATAGCAGTAGCACAATAAACAGTGGCTATTGTGTATGCCTAAACTGTCATTCTTCAGATGCATAGATTGAGGCTTGGAGACCTTGTACTCATTTAGGGACAGATAAGAATTTAGGAGTTTTAAATTCTGGCCCTATTTATTCAGGGTACCTTATCACGTTCAACACATTCTACAATTTAGATTTGTCTCGTATATAACTTATAAAAATCAGGATGATGAATCTGCTGTGGAAACCAGGCTTTTAAATTGCATACTTATTTCATGGATAAGAATCTTATGAAAAGGTGTGTGTGGGGGGGGGGGGGAGAATCTTATGAAAAGTACTATTTTCAAGTCCTTCGATGACTAGCATTTGAGAAATTATCAAAAAGGCCATTTGTCAAGTAATTACATGTTATTTCTAACCGGAAGACTCTATTCTCGATTATTTGCGTATTGATAAAGCCAAGTTACATTGTGGTATACAGCTGTGTGCCAGCATATGATACTATCAGCACAGGACATGACTACTCTAGGATCTCCCTAAAGACAAGAGTTGCCTCCTGCTGAAGAACTCAGGCTAATCCAATGCTCAACACAACTTTCATATTTGAGCTCTTGAAACTCTTGAAATTTCCCTCAGATTCTCAGATGATTTTTAAATCTAACATAAACCAACTAAGTAGTATTTCCTGGCTGGCCACCATTGGCTGGCCACCATTGGCTGGCCACCATTGGCCACCCTCAAAGCTCCTGCTTTCATTTAAAAGCCACAGACAACCTAGCCTTTTGTAGTGATGGTTGTTGTTGTTTGGTTTGGTTGTGCTTTTTGGAGGGTTTTGTTTTGTTTTGTTGGATGGGAGCCAGAAGCCTTAAACATGCTACATGCAGAGTTAATTCTGCCAAGAATCTGCATAAGAGGAAGCCGTGACTTCTCAGAAGAGAAGAGAGAGCTGGAAGAAGAAAAGATGTATCAGGCAGGATGGTTTGGAGTGTAGGAGACATTCTCCAGAAACAAGAGGGGAATGAATGCACAAGGCTTTATGGGAACTGACGTCACAGAACATAGGGCCACTGACCTCTTGTCTTAACTTGCTTTCTAGTTTTGTGATAAAATACCATGATCAAAATCAACTTAGGGGGGAATTTACTAAAGCTGAGTTTAGTACACCAGGAAGGAAATTTAGAACAGGAACTTGGAGACAGAAACTCATTCAGAAGCCGTAGAAGCATGCTACTTACCAGCTTGCTCCTTATAGCTTGCCCAACCCACCCCAATGGGTACAGGACCAACTCACTTTCTTATATAATTCAGAACCCAGGCCTAGGGGGTGGCACTGCCCCCAGTGGGCACAGGACCAATCTGATAGAGGTATCTTGTCAGTCAGGGTTCTTTCTTCTGAGATTACTCTGGCTTGTGCCAAGTTGACATAAATATGTAAATAACCAAATAAATAACACACCTCTCCTCAAAAATCATTCTCGGACCAGCTTTTCTACCAGACAAGAGGCCTGTCACAATCAGCTATAGGCCTCTGTCTTTTTTTTTTTTTTTTTGCTCTGTGAACAGAGAGAGGGGATACTATCCTCCTCACTGCTCCGGTAGCAGTAATTCAGGGAGTAACTGATAGAGTTACTTGTTCCCTGCAGACATTGCAGAGATGGGAGATATTCCAAAAGTCTTTCTAGTATATCTGGAAGAAAGGGCACCATTCTGTTCACAAGGTCTACCCTCTGTGGCACACTTACTGAATGTTCTTTTTGTACCAGGCATGCGTTTTCTCTTGCCAGCTTCTCCAGAAATTAGAGCATACATACAGGAAGTAGCCATAGGCGCACATTCAGTGGTCCTGACGGGCACAGAGCAGCCTGGCATAAGGGAGAATGCTAAGACACAAACAGGAATGAAAAGCTGGACCTTGCAGCAGGCTGTGCTCTTCTCTGTGCCCAACCATCGACAACACATGCAGACACTGAAAGCGAACCTCCCCACCTGCGTAGCCAGCCCCACGCAGTCTTTCCAGCCTGACATGGATTCAGACATTAGGGTTTTTACTTCTTAGATGAACTGTGGAATCCCTCTTTAAGAAAAAAAAATATGGAAGAAAGTTTTGTTTGTTTTGTTTGTTTTGTTTGTTTTTAACAACTTGCGACTATGTAAACACACTCTTAGAGGACCACAGCTGTGCCACTTTAAGAAAGAGTCTCTCCAAATACGGATGTTATCTGAGCAATGTATGATAAATTCATCTTTGGTGATATTTGTGATAGCAAAGTATATTTGGAACCAGGATTTCAAGAAGCATCCCCGCTCTCAACATCTATTTTTCCCTCCCTCCCCCCACCCCCTGAAGACACTATCCATTAGGTTTCCCATCCTCCCTGTGGTTTCTGTCTGGAAGAGCTATAATTCAGCCTCAATTAACTAAAATCCCAGAAATGTATCATTTTCATAAATATTGAACACTGATTCCTGCCCCCAACACACAGATGATTGTGTGTGTGTATGTGCACATGCACACACACATGTGTGTGTGTGTGTGTGTGTGTGTGTGTTAACAAGATATGGTCACTAAAGAGAAGTAGGCTTGAGAGTAATGCTTATTCTACAGTAGTGTTGACCTAACTAACATCATGAGTTTGAACCTGGTGTTCCCAGGCGAGGCTGTGCTGAAAACGATAGTCTAGTCAAGTAGGGGATTTTCCTGACTCCGTGTCTGGTCTCCTCAGAGCTGTTTATTTGTCCTGCTGTCTGCTTCTTTGGCCTGGGACACTGACCTTATGAGCTGCTTCGCCGGCCCGAGCTTGTAGCCAGGGAACAAGAAGTCTCCCTTTGGCAGAACTAAGGGCCAGTTGGAAGGAATTGGTTATTGATTCACTGTGGAGCTGGGCTGGGGAAGGAAGAGAGGGAGTGAACCTTGTGGTTGAGAGGAGGGGAGGACAAGGGGGGAAGGGCGGGAGAAGGAGAGAGAGAGCATGTGTGTGTGTGTTAAAATCATTGCCTAGCCAGCTATGGCTCTCTGGACAGCTGAGTCACAGATGATCGATCCAACAGTTCAGTTGCGAGGCAGACTGAGTGCTGACTCTCGGGTTCCGGCTGGAGCAGGGGATAGTGAAATTAAGACATTAAAGGAAGTTACAGTTTAATCTCAGAGACCTCTTCATTCTAAAAGTCCCTGTGGTCAGAGGTGAAGGATGGAAAGCTGGTTTCTCTGCAGATGAGATGATCCTGCTGCAGTTAGCTAAGAATCTTTTAAAGACATCAGAGGAGTGCTCTCTCTCTCTCTCTCTCTCTCTCTCTCTCTCTCTCTCTCTCATTCATAAATTACGGTAATTACTAGAAAATGCTGGCAATGGACTCCTTTTTTGGAACCGGTTAAAGGTTGTCTTCAAATGCCAGCCACTGAGTCACACTTCATGATCAGCTGTTGTCCTGTCTGGGCTTGGCAGTCTAGCTAGGCACAAGGAGTCTGTCATTACAGAAACCATCGGAGGGAGGCGGAAATACCTAAAATTTATGCAAAAGGAAAAAAAAAACCTCTACAAAATGTGGCAAGGATGGCAAAATGAAACCTAGGATCATTGATGGCACAGAATTCATCCCCAGATAGAATGAGACACGGCTGCTGTGGGTGGGGTGTGCCCATCATACTCTTGGAAGAGTCACTGTTGGCAAAATGAAGACCAATTGTGTGGAATGGTCCTTCTATAGCTCTCACATCTAGGCGCTACTCTAAGGAAAGCAGGGTGTGTCCATGACCCTGAAAGCCCTAGGGTCACCATGGCAACATTCCTATCTCTGCCTTGGAGACATCCGAGGCAAAGGCTGAGGAAGAACTTTCCCTGGTGTTCTCTGAAACAGAGATTCTGAAATAGGTATCTGAGGCTGCACTTGAACTTGTGATCCTCATTCAGGGACAAACCAACACCACACACACCTGCCTAGGGAGTGTGAAATTTTTATATCTATCTCTTTGTACTGATGGGCTTTTTTTTTCCTTCACATCAGGGGATTTATCCCCTTCTTTACAGATTATTCACATATATGAAGGTGTGTGTCTGTGTGTGTGTGTGTGTGTGTGTGTGTGTGTGTGTGTGTGTGTGTGTGTGAGAGAGAGAGAGAGAGAGAGAGAGAGAGAGAGAGAGAGGAGCAACACAGCTCCCTCCACCAATGGCCTTGGACATAAGGGCCATACATTGTCTCAGGTTAGTATTTCTCCACACTGACTAGACTCATCATCCAAGATTCTTTAGACAGTGCAGACGCTAGGGACCCTGTGGAGGTGTGTCTCTGTAATCTCTGCATTTAGGAGATGGATTTAGAGAGAGCTCAAAATCTATCCTCAGCTACACAACAAGTGTGAAGTCAGCCTGGGCTGCGGGAGACCCATTTTAAACAAAATAAAAAGGACCCCCACCCACCCACCATCAATTTCTCATGAATTCCCATAGAGATCGGGTCATCACTTGGTCCTGCTGGAGTGTTCCAGATGGTTTGAATTTGGAGTCACTGGCACCCTCTCAACTATCCCTTACTGAGGTCACACCAGCGACTTTGTGTCTGTCATGTCAAGATTGCATGACATTTTGCAGAAGATCTCACCCTGTGCATGGAAAATATTGGTTGGAAATCACTTCTGGCTAGCACGATTGAATTCATTTCACTTGGTCCTGCCCAAGAAGAAAGGACTGTGGTCCAGAGCTTTCTTTTCCTGACAGAAGCTACATCTCTTCTTCTAGCAGAATGGACTGCTTAAATTAGGTATTTCTTAAGCTTCTTTGTCAGTTTGACGACATAAGGAAATCAAATTCGAGGACCTTCTGTTGAACTATTCTTCAACCAGTCTAATCTTTATAAGCCATGTAGCCTGGGAGGACCCACTGTTCTCTCTAAGCTCCTAAGACTCATCAGGCATGAAAGAAATAGCTGGGACATCAATGCTGCATCTTGTAAATGTCTTCCACAGAAGGTTCCTGGAGCAAGAGATGTTCAGAGAATGAAAGGTACCCACAGCAGTGCCCAGTAGAGGAGTGAGCATGTTTTGAAGGTGACAAGATGAGGTTTAACACAAACCCAGAGATTCCCAGTATGGATAAGATGCTGCTCTGTTCTTGTTGGTCTGTTCACAGATCTACTACACTTATGTCCAGCAGTTCTATAGCCAAGGAACAAGTGTGCTTGCTCTTTGATGTTTAAAATAGATGCCCATTGCTTTTTTTTTTATATATATATATAGGGACTGGTATGATTTGCTATTAGTCTCTTCTTCAGGCACATCCTCTTTAAGAAGACATTTGTAAAGGTAGGATAAAGACCGTAGAGATGGCTTAGCAGGTAAAACTCTCACTGTACAAGCGTGAAGACCTGGGTTTGAATCCTGCTACCTACATCAAAACCATATTGTGAAAGTGATGCATGCCTGTAATCTCAAAGTTGGTAGAAGGTGAATCAGGTGGGTTGCCATAGCTTGGTGGCCATCTCACCTAGCAGAGCTAATGAGATCCCGATTCACTGAGAGATTCTGTCTCAAAACAGAAGCTGGCTCTGACCTACACACACATGCACACACATGTGCACACACATGTGCACACACATGTGCACACACACACACACCAAAGGTAGGATGAAATGTAAGAAGTCACTGTGATACAAGTCTAAATGGATCCCGATTCTCTTCACAGTAGCTTGTATGAAGTAGACAATAAAAAGGAGAAAATGGAATACAACTTTTCACTTGCTTTTCTTAGATTTAGTAATCAGACCAATTCTACATAACCAACAGAGGTCAGAATTGGGGAAGCCATCAAAGCAAAGGCTTCACGGGTTTCAGATGAAGACTAGAGTCAGACTTCCAGTTGACAAGGTGTCAAACCTCGCAATCAACTGTTCTGTGCTGTGGCTTTCCCTTCTGTAAGGTGGACACAGTCTGTAACACCAATGCCTTGACTATAGCAGTGAGTGAGATACGCTTAAGGTGCACAGAACATGGCCAGCACTAAACAGTCTTCAGGACTGCTTAAGTTACTCTGTAACCAACACAGATTTCAGACTTCTTTTTCTCTGGCCCACAGAATGGATAAGAGTTTATTAGATAATGATTTATTAGGTACAGATTCTGTAGTTTGGTGTAAATGCCATTTCTCAGTGTATTATAGATACCCAGACACCATATCCATGCATGCTACCTGCGGCTAAGGCACACACTTGCCAATTCACGAAGCGTGCCTGCCTTGCTTTAATGCTAATGCCTCATTACCTAACAGGTAGGAAGGGATAAGTCTTGGTTAAGTATTTTTGAACACACACAGAAAGACAGACAGGCAACACACACACACACACACACACACACACACACACACACAGAGAGAGAGAGAGAGAGAGAGAGAGAGAGAGAGAGAGAGAGAAATAGACACACGCATACCCCCCACACAGAGAAATATACACATGTGCACACACACACACCTTGGCATAACATCCTTTTCAATTGAGTATCTTCATGAGAAGGAGTTCACAACTGCCTGTTTCTATTGAGACCGTTCTGTTGGGTGGCATTTAATTTGTATATAGAATCCAAATCTATTTCTCAACAGGTTTTAAAATCCTCATCCAACTCCTCCATATAGAGAAAACACTAGTCCAACCTTGACAAAATAATAATAATAATAATAATAATAATAATAATAATAATAATAATAGCAAGATTCTCAGTCATGTTCCATTATTGTGGAGCCTGCTAGTATACACACACATATGCCGGCACGTTTGTGGTGTGATTGGAGTTTCCGGTGACTTGGAATGTAAGTTCCTCAGACAATCGTTCAACCATCAAGGCTTCAACCCTTTGGATCCCGAAGAGCTTTCCACAGCCACCACATATTCCTCTGTTGACAGCACTCACAGGCAGCCACCGCCTCTCTGTTTTTAATTGGCTCTTTGGTCAGGCAAGAAGCTGGGCAGGATTAACAGTCACAGCCTGGACCCTGAAGGGGGAGATGTGTTTGGAGGATGGGGGCCACAGGAATCAAGTCTCACCTACTACAGCAGAAGGCCAGACATAGCCCAGATCCACACCCTGCTTCTCCTCCTCAGGATGTTGCTCAACATCCCTTGGGGGAAGGGATGGGGGTGGAGGAGAGGCAGTGGCTAATTTAATATAATCAACATGTAATAAACTCCATTTTGCTGTTGAAGTAACAAAAAGAGAAGAAAAAAAAATCCCTTAGTGTAGATTCTAGAATTTTCATTTGTAGCAGGAAATGGTGCCAGGGGAAGTTGAAGCTTGCAAGTCCCCACTTAGTTGGAATGGCCCCCCACCCCACCCCCATCTTCTCCAGATAGAAGATCTTCAATTCTAATCTCAGTATCTCTCCTTTCTCTCTCCCCCTCTCCCACCCCTCCTCCTCTTCCTTTCCTGTTTCTACCTCTCCTTTTTCTTCTCCTTCCCCCTTCTCTCTTCTTCCCTCCCCTTTTTATTATGATCCTCTTGGAGTTCCAGTAAAAAGTAATAAATCCTCTCTCGGGGCAGGGGAGGGGTGCAGGATCACATGAACAAGGAGAATTTTGCTTGTGACCCCTGGTGATATCCTCACCTCTTAAAAAAAAGGGAGGGGGATTCATGAGTCCAAGTTAGTCATCTCTGTTCTCTAGCCAGTCGGGTGTATTAAGTTGTCATCTTTATAATTCCTATGTCACCAAAGGCCCTCTGTGGGATCAGAAGAAGGGAGCTGCTTTCTGAGACTCTTGAGGTAATGGTAATTAAACTCAATCAAACTCTCTGCTGGGCACAATGCAAAATGAACTGGACTTTGCATCACACAGAGAATCGGGTTTGTTTTAAGAGATGTGGGTCCTGTCATGCCTCCTCCTTCAAAGTCCTAGAACACAGCTCCTTATACTATAGATCAAATCACTAAACATGGAGGTCACGAAAAGCCAAGGAAACCGTAAAAGGGAAGGGTTTCTGGACTCACTGACAACTGAAAATTCTGTATCAAACCCACAAGCAAACCAAGGTGCATCACTTGATTTCATCACAGAGCACGGTTCAGAGTCCTGCTCCCAACACGGCTCTAAGGACACATCAAGGAGCACTGAACAGAATATCTCAGCTCAGGTTCAAGTCCACTCTGCTGTTTTAATGTGCATATCATTTTCTATACTTATAGTAACATTTCCTGGCCAAACAAACAAATAAACCAACCTTAATATTTTCCCACCAGCATAACTTAGCACCTATCAAATCAGCTTGTCTTTGAGTTGTATTATGTGATAACATTTAATTCAGAAAAAAAAAAAAAACCTTACTGTTCTAAGTTGCTGGCTTTAGTTTCATGAAAACAAGTTTTCAATTAATTTTGGCTTGATATTAGTATAAAATTGAAAGCAATGTCTGAAAGGACCCTGATCATATGTCTGCCACTTTTGTAGTATGAATTTATGTAGAGAGGTATTCTCAGCATTGAAGATTATGAAGTCAAATGACCCATGAACTCTGAAAAACACTGAAGACACTCTATAGAAATACTCTGCGGTATCAGACATTCGGCTAAGATTTAGTCCTTTATGTAAAAATAGACATACATGTTTACCGAGTTGGTATGCAAATTTGCTTTCATGTTTAATGAGTGGCAAAATTCCATATGTATCAAATAACAGCTTTAAATTAAATTCCTTATTTAGTTAGTAAGTAAATTCTGATTATCATGCCCATTTTCTATGCCCATATACCCGAGTTCATATAAACATTTCTTAAATGGAAGCCTTCTTGGTCTAGAATCTCCACTCTGTGGCAGCCACCCAGCCAGATGTTGCCACATGTAGGGAAGAAGACATAGCTCTGCTCTGGAAGGACTCAAAGTTATATCTTGCTTCCTAACATCATTCACAAGCTTGGTGCTTCAAGCAGCACACAATTCGTTCTTTCCTTTCAAGCAGAATCGAAATTGACTTAGACACGTTTTGAATACAGATCTTTCATGTACGAGTCAATAGAAGGACACTCATAGAGAGGATAAGACAGGTCCACATGTAGGTATTGGTTTCTCAAGGGAGTTGTTCTCCGATGGCTTCCCTGGACAGATCATCTTGGTCCAGCTTCCTTGGGTGTCCCTGAATCAAGGTGTCTCACGAGACTGCAGTCAAGACATTAGCCGAGACTCTCATCCTCCAAGACTATGATGAGGCTGTAGAGTGTGTTTTGAGACTATGTGAATGCCTCACTCTGTGGGCCTCTCTATAGACAGCCTAACTGTGCTCCTGACATGAGAGGACTGACCCAAGAGAGGAGTAGAGAGCGCCCAGCAACAAAGCAAGAGGCATTTAAAGCTCAGCCTTCTAAGTAGCATCCTTCATTTTTCAAGCTGCTTGGTCCAGGAGATATGTAAATATGTGTATTTTCCAATGGTCATAGCTAATCCCTATGAAAGAGTTATTCCACCCCCACCCTCCAAGGGGTCTTGACGCACAGGTTGAGAACCAATGTTCTAGAGGCACTATTCAAACTACACCTGCTAATCAGGACTGTGGTTTCTGGTCATAATAATTGACTCTTAGAAGCCACATGGCCTATGTTCCAATGAAGGTCAATTCTGACAGTTTTGTGGGAATTATTTTAAAGAGCAGCTGTCTTTCAACTTAACTGTAAGCTAGAAGGTCCCAAGTTTGGCTGTTCTAGAAGTTTGGAATGACAAACTGGATCAGTGAGACAAGCTTTCCCAGAGGAAAAGAGAGATGGAGAGCAATCTGATCCAAGGCCATTTGAGCCCCACCTCAGACTCTCTTAAAGACTGCCTCTCCTTTTCTGTCCAGTGAACGCTTAAGTCGAAGACAGTTAGAATTGAGTTTCTGTTCTCAAGAGTACAGTAGCTCAGTTGATAAATATTTGTCTAGCATGCATGAAGACCTGTGTTTCATTCCCAGCATCCCCCATACTGGGCATGGTGGTGAGAGACTGTCAAGTCTCAAAAGCCATAAGTAAAGACAGGGGAGTCAGAAGCGTGAGGTGATCCTTGGATATAGATAAACAAAGATGCTAGCTTTGACTTGTGAAGGCCCTGTCTAAAAGAAAAGGAGTTCGGTTTTACCATATCACCCTTCTGGCTTCTAGTCTCTCCCGAGCACCATCATTAGAGCTCTGGGTTGTCTCTGTTTCTTCATCTGCTCCTTGCCTTAGCATGTTAACTTTATTGATTGGATCTGCCATAAATCAGTTCTTCATTTTGGAGTATGGACAGGAAGAAGGTGTTCTGGGTGGCTATGCCTAGAGTCTCATATTGGACCACTGGCGATAAAACTGTCCTTGAGGTCTGAGACGCTAAGGAGTGTGGAGGATCCCACAGAAGGCAAGGGACACATGATTTCAGCAGAATGGCTGACCACAGTGTTAGCCCACCTGGAAAGCCCATAGATCTGGTCCATATGTCATGGATTACAAAGCGGAAAGATGGAAATGGGTGGGGAAGGTTTGGGAAGAAACACAGGATAACAGAAGCTCATGGCCATCTGTCAAGGCAGGAAAATCAAATTAGCAAAGCTGTAATCTGGTATTACTACAACAGCAAAATATTAAATGAGCTACATTAAACTCACTGTGCTGTGTTTAACAAAGGTAAGTGAGTGTGGTGTATTTTAGTGCTGTTTTTAAAATTTTTTTTTCTCATAGCCTAAAAAGTAGTAGTAATAGTAATTATAATAACAATAAACAATAATATGATAATAATAACAATAGTAATAATAAAGATTTGGTAGAGATAGAAGAGGATTTGATTTCTAACAGTATTTGCTTACATGCAACACATTGTCTGATAAGCAGAACGCTGTTGTTGTTCTTGGCTTTGGACTTTATTCTGCTAATGTACACATTTTTTTAACAGGTCCCTTTACCCTATAAAATCATGCAAAATGTCCTAAGGAGAGGATGCGAGAGTCATAGTGAGGTACCCACTACTGGTCTTCCAAGACTATGTCGTATCCCTTCGCATCAATGCCTCTGTCCACATCTGTGTCTTGTGAAGGAGTCTTTCTAAGATTCAAACCCAAAGAAAGCCGAATTGAAGGTGGGCAGAAGGCCTCCTGTCCTGGGGAAAGAGCCATTAACTCTGTTTATAAACAAGGACACCAAGACCGACTGGTCTTGCTTATGCCCAAACGCTTCATCAAAAAAAAAAGAAGAGGCAGGATACCCGGAAATCTCTCACCTGAGCACCTAACCCCCATTCCCTGCTGTCAAGTGCCACAACCAAGAAGGAGCTGTCTGTAGATTGAGGCCCGCAGCATGCCGACTAGCGCCATCTAGTGGAAGAAAAGGAGTAATCAGCTGCCAGGTCTCTGGCGGGATTGGAAATCCACTCAAAAGCTTTAGAGGGACAGGGAGTTCTGCAAAACACTCACTGTGGGAGACATGTTGGCTATGCTAAAAGCTGAAAATATCCAGGTGTATGGAATGATCCAGAAAGGTGGGGAAAGTGAACTGGAAAGCTTTAACCCTGTCAGTCATTACCTGAGTCCAAATTTTATTACCTAAGTCCAAATTTTATAAAGTAAAAAAAAAAAAAAAAAAATATATATATATATATATATATATATATATATATATATATATATATATATCGTATGTATATACTATCTTATATCATATATGATAATATAAAATATATCTTATAAATTATATATTGAATATATTATTATATACTATATCTTTTATTATATATGTAATATATAATAAAAAACCAAAGGAGTCTATGTCTTCGGTTAGTAACAGTCTGGGGCTAAAAAGGTGGAGAAGGTAGAGGAGCAAAGGAAACACCCTGGGGTTGGCTCTGAACATTGTCTTCCACGGAAGGGTTCTTTGTCCCCTGCAGAAGGAAGGCAGTACGGATTTATTAGTGCACAGGTGATCAGCATTGAGAAAATACCATTATGGGAGCTTCCGTCCCAAAAGTTGTGCTGCGACCAGAAAAACCCCTGTAAAATTTGTCTTTGGCGCCCGTGATTCCAGTGGGCAGCTTAGGAGGGAGGAAGAATCTATAACTGGAGAAGCGACAGGCCGTTGTTCGTCTCAGAATCTGTCAGGATGGCCTGGCTGATGCAGGGTTATGTGTAACTGGGTCTCAGGAGTACAGGTGAGCCAAGCCAGGACTGGTGGCTTGCTAAGGCCAGGGGAGGGGAATTTACTGGAAGTTTGGGGGAAATATTTTACACAAGCAAAGAAATAGTCAAGTGGCTGAAGGGGAATGGCTCTAGACTTCCAGAACATTGGGGACCAGGGGCTTAGATGGTACCTGGACTCTTGTATCTGATATCTCCATGGATTTTTTTTTCCTACCACAGTGAGATAGCTTCCCTTCAAGGTCCCTGGCCTTGGCTAAATCTCTCCTCTCACAGCTCCTTCCACATAAAAGCCTGGCCGTCCCTAGCTCTGAGTTTGAACATTCCATAGAGATGCTGACTAGCCTAGGTGAGGTCAGAGGCCTGAGGGATTCTGTTCTGATTGTGCAGCTATCCTGGCGGCATGCAGAAACACTAGCAATGGAGCTGTCGCTCCGTCTTACAGCAAGGCGTCACGTCAACTAGTTCCTAAACTAGGAATCTCAACTTCGTTTGGTAGCTCCTTCTCAAACAACTTCTATAGCTCCCTTACTACCTAGAATTCAACAGGAAAGAACCACTTGTGAGGGAAAAACCAAACTGCCTGTGAGGGGCATGGGTCAGCTGCTGACAGGTGTGTCTGAGCTCGCACGCCATGAAGAAGAAGATGGTTTTAAACATAAGGACGCCGGTCAAGAACCAACTGCGATCTCCACGTTGCTCCTCTGTTAGGTCACAGCGGCAAGGAGGTGTTTCTACCTTGGCCTTTTCTACTAAAAGAGCCTGACGGGAGGTGGGTGTGAACCTTTGCACCTGTAGGTAGTGAGGCGGGGTGCTTCTGAAAAGAAATTGTAAGGTGGGACTAAGAACACCAACATGGCGGTTGGGCGGCTGTGCATCAACCATTTTGTCGCATCTTAAGGTTACAAGATTATGGCCTACACTCAGCGCAGGTCTACACTGAGACTTTGTTTCCCTTGCCTCTAAACTTGGAACCCTCTTCTCTTCACACTCCAAATCTGGACAATTTATAAGCAAAGTTAAGAGTGACTTGGGTCAAACAGTCCTTGACCATAATGACAACTGGAAACAATGGTTCCAATCTTCTGATGTCGGATTCGTAAGTCCTTGTCCTAGTTTTTTTGTTTGTAGAGATAATTGGCCCCGAAAATCAGTCTAATACAAGATAGGATCCTAAATTGAGCCTATGATTTATCAGGCTATAAAAGACTCTGGGGTAATATCCATTTTCTTCTCTTTGTCCTATTGAGATGAGGGTTTCTCAGGCAGTAATTGCAGGGAGTTCAGATGAAGGGGGTGATGGTAAGAAGAAGGGGAGATCAATTAAGGAGCAATCTGTGAGACCTGAAGGGTAAGTAACTCATTTCACAACCGTCATCAATAGTTACCGTCTCCAAAAAGTAGCAGGTGATGCGATTTAAACACTAGCTCAAGCAAGTGTTAAAGAGATATTAGTGAGAAGATAAAAAAGATACCGTCTTTGGTGAGAAATATCATATCATAAAGTAAATAGGTGGGTATTTTTTCTAAAAAACCAAAAAAACAAAACAAAACAAGGAACCAGGGGAGAACATTGGGAGAGAGACTCTTCAAGGAAAGTTTGCTGGGTTGTATCACTGTTGTATTGCCTGTGATGTCCACAGCTTACTGAAATGAAGTTCTGGCTTGAGAGAAAGTAGACTTAGCATAGACAAAATGATGTGGGTCAAAGGACAAGTCAAATCACAAAAGGGACGTTCATTATAATTGGTACCATGCTCTTGCAGACCATGCCTTTAATCATAATAAAAACCCTTTTTAAAAAATTATTTATTTAATGTATGAATGCTCTGCTGCTACATCTGCCTGCCTAAAGAGGACATCAGTTCCTCCTATAGATGGTTGTGAGCCACCATGTGGTTGCTGGGAATTGAACTCAGGACCTCTACAAGAACAGCCAGTGTTCTTAACCGCTGAGCCATCTCACTAGCCCATAAAATAATTTCTTTTTGAGTCTGAAGAACACAATTTAAAGTTTGTTAGCTATGCCAAAAACCATAGGAGAATCCACAAAAGCATTTAAAACAAAACTTTTCAAGTTATAATAAGTCCACGAAGCCTACTCCAGCTTTCATACTATGGTGCCAGTGACTTCAAGGTACTAAGCATACACCTTTTGACAGAATATTATGAATTTTAGCTCCATCTTACTTGAGCAGATTTTGGTGGGCGAACACCTTTTTAATGGTGTTATCTTGTAGTGTGCCTTGAAAGAACACTGAAGAGAATATTTGGTGAAGGTTGGAGGATGGGGAAACTTAGAAGACCTTCACCAAGGACTGCTCTTCTGAAGGTCCGAGTTCAAATCCCAGCAACCACATGTTGGCTCACAACCATTCATAATGAGATCTGACGCTCTCTTCTGGTGTGTCTTAAGACAGCTACAGTGTACTTATGTATAATAATAAATAAATCTTTGGGCTGGGGCAAGCAGGGCCGACTGGAGCTAACAAAGGTCCTAAATTCAATTCCGAACAACTACATGAAGGCTCACAGCCATCTGTACAGCTATAGTGTACTAATATACATTAATAACTAAATCTTTTTTTTAAGTCTTAACTGGGTTGCATAGCAAGGTAGTGATTACAGAAACATTTTTAAAAGGCTGAGAGAGCAAACCACAGCTGAGTGGCCACTGTAAGGCTAGCCCCCTCCAGGAAATGCTTTGCAAAGACCACAAATAAGATTCGGAACCGCTTTCTCCAGAGTTGGATCATTTTCAAAGTTCAAGAGTGATGCCATTTGTACAGTGCATACTCGGGGTGAAAGATTCCACGCGGTAAATAGCCAGCTGTTCAGCTTACAGGATAGCCTTGAGAGCCTGGTTGGCTGATTCCAACAGTCCAGAAACCCCGCACTGGCTGGAACACTGTCCTTTGTCTATTTGATGAGTCAGAGAAAGTGACAGCATCTCTGCAGTCAGTAACCCCAGCCAGATGTCAACTGATAGGCAACAGAATGTCACATTACAGACTCGGCCAAGTATCTGCAACAGTGGGAGGGAGTGGTCAGAGTCCAAACTGTTTCACAGACTCAGGAAATGTCACTGGGTGCCACAATGATCAAGTCCTATTCTAAGCCATGGAGGGAAAAGTGGATACAAATAAATAAATAATACATAAATAACTAAGGGCTTTCTCTCATGGAGTTTCCATTCTATATGGCTGTGATTGTGAAAATACCTATGCAAATACCTATGCATAGTGTATGGGATAAACACGTGGAAGAGAAATGGAGAACTTGGCAGGGGTGGCAGACTGCTAGGGCCTCGGTCAAAGGTCACCTGTGGGCTCTCCATGGATAGGTGCCAATGGAGCAGAGATCACAGAAATGTTGGTCTTCGCCGTTGTATTTCTCTAAGCATAGGGGAAACTAGGGGGGCCTCTTAGGAAGTGGTTTCAAGAGGTTTGCAAGAATATAGTAACCCTCAATTAAGTAGAGAGAGGATGGCCAGAATCCTCCCTATTCCTGTTGCCTCTGTACTGGTTGTCATAGAAATACCCTATACATGTGTGTGCTGTTGGTATTCTGTCTGGACTTCACCCCCACAGTTACCTGGCAACAGCCAGGTAGACCTGGACCACTATAAAAGAGGCTGCTTGCCCCTCCCCTCTCTCTCTTACTCTTGCCTCTCTCTTGCCTCTCACCCCCTTGTGCCCTCTCTCCCCATCCCCTTCCCCCATCTCTCCACATGGTCATGGCCAGCCTCTACTTCTCTACTCTCTCCCTCTCTATGCCTTTATTTTTGCCTATACTATCCTCTTAACTTCCCTCCCCATGCCCTGAATAAACTCTATTCTATATTATACCATCATGTGGCTGGTCCCTCAGGGGGAAGGGATGCCTTGGCATGGGCCTACTGAGGCACCTCCTTCCCCCACACCACACCACACCCCCTAGAACATATTCTTTCTCTTTTTAAAATCACAACACTTACAAATATACACATGTGACATAATACTTATAAACATGTGGCACTCATATGTATGATACATGTGTGTAACATACAAGCTTAAAATATACACATGTGTAATGTGCATGGTTGTGATATACATGTAACATACACATTTATATGTGTACATAGTGTACATACTTGTTACAGGCACACATGTGGCACACATACTTTCACTATTCATGCTTGCACATCCTCAATTGTCTTTGCAGAGGTAGCATGTTCTACATAGCGAAAGGTAAAGTGACTTTCAGATTCTATTCATCAAGGGATGAGGTGACTGATGAGGGACATTTAAACACCTGAAATTCTTCCTCTCTGACAGTTTTGTTTGTTTGTGGTTTTGGAGATGGAGTCTTTCCCAGTTGCCTGGGCTTGTCTGGAACCTACTAGATAGCCCAAGCTAGAATTGAGGCTCTCCTGTTTCAGCCTCTGAAGTATGTGGATTACAGGCATACACCACCAAGCCTGGCTCCTTCTTAGATGAGATTTCGAGTCAACTGGCTAACTTACCCAGCTCTCACTTCATCCATGGAAAAAAGATAACGACACACAGTCCCCTGGACCGGCTATAAGAATTCAATCAGTTAAAATCTGGGCAGCTAGTAGGTGTCTAAGAACATGTTAATTTTATTCTCCCAGAATGCCTGGAGAGTTAGTAATTCACAAAGACTGTCACGGAACAATTCAATGGACATAAAAATTTTATTTCTTTCCCAGCATTGGAATCAGACATTTTAGGATGTCCAGGAAACCAATGGATCCCCTGCCATTCAGATTTATTGAAATGCTCATTCCTCTATGCCTCTAGTGTTATTCTCCCACATCTGGAATCCTCTTTTGGACAGTAAGCCTGGGACTGTAACTCTCAACCAAGTTCACTAAGCATATGCTCAGAACTAGCCTCACAGAATGTTCTTGTTTACTTTCTCTTGCTATAATAAAATACTGACCAAAGGCAGTGTGCGAGGAAAGGGTTAATTTGGCTTACTGATGACAGTCTGTCATCTAGAGAAGCCATTGAAAAGAACTCAAGAATGAGTCTGGAGACAGGAACTGACGCAGAGGTTATGGAGGATTACTGCCCACTGGCTCGCTCCCCGGCTCGTGTTCAGCCCTCTTTCCTATATATCCCTGGCTCATCTGCTTAGGGGTGGTACCGCCCACAGTGAGGGCTGTGGACCCGCCTACATCATTTAGTAATCAAGGAAATGCCTCACAGACACGAGAACAGTCCAATATGATAGATTGATACGATAGATTTTAGTTGATGCTGTCTTTTCCAAGGTATGCCAATCACACATGTGAGATTAGCCATCACACGTGATCTGTGAGATTACTATCCCCCTTAGTCTAGCAGGTGACGTGGGCACATGTGACTTTCCATGTAGTACTTGTCATAACAACCTCAGACACCCAATGTCCACTGCATTGACATTCCCTAAAATGAAGTGCAGGGAGACCTTCTTGGCTCCATTTTTCAACTCTCTTGTTTGTCTTGATGTTTACAGCAGTAAATTAGAAGCAATTCCCGTGTCTCACCTGAGTACTTGGGGGTCCATGCAGTGGTTTCTTCAAAATATGTGACTGGGATATTTTCTCGATTCTTTTGTGTGGAGGAACTGCAGGGTGCCCCTTGCTGATTGTCACCATGTTTTTCTCATTCAAGATAATTCCGCTCAAGAGAGGAACTTCACATTTACAAATGTGGTGGGCATCAAGCTTTTTCAAGATATGAAGGCAAGTCATTGCTGGATGAGACGTCTACCTTTAATATGGGCACACGTTCCATCTGAGCCAGTGTTGTCTGGCTGGAAACCTGTACTGAGTCTTCCTTCTCTTGATGTCTAAGAATTCGCTCTACTCTGGCAGGCTCCAGCAGAGATTCACCCAACCTCTGGGAGAATCAGGCCTTTGCCTGCTCTCCCAGGGGCCTTTGAATGTTTACTAACCCTGAGCCCAGTGGACCTGATAGCTCTGATCCACAGCACTAAGGATGAAGTCACGGGAGGCACGGAACCCGATTGTTGATGGGTATTTGAAGCAATCGCAGTAATCAAGTTTCTATAAGGATCCTGCTGCTCGGTAAGCATACCTTTGAGCCACAACTTTGTATTTCACTGCTAAGAGTTTACACAGCACGTTCTAGGATGCTTGCTTACAGACCCTGGAAAGTTCTACTTTCCGTACAAGAAAATCCCAAAGCACTTGCTGGCCTGGCACTTCTCTTGCTTCTCTGTGAATACTGGGCACATGACTTGGTCTGGAGACAGCAGTCATGTGACATTATCGAGCATTAGATTGAGAAGATGATAGCCAAGATAGAAGAAGCTGGAGCCTCCACGATCAATCACGACACAGCTACATCAAGGCCGGAAACACCGCCATCCCACCTTCTTTTGTGTATTTTTTTCATTTTCCATGTTCTATGCGGTGTGTGTAAGTGCGTGTGCGTGTGCATGTGTGTGTGTGTGTGTGTGTGTGTGTGTGTGTGTGTGTGTGTAAGCTTTGAGATCAATGTCAGGAGTCATCTGACATCTTGGCCACCACTCGGTATTTACATGGGTTTTGAGATACCAAAATCTGATAAAATTATGTCTTTGAGGCTAACAGTTGAACTGCTGAGCCATGTCTCTAATCTCCATCTCTGTTCATCTTTCTAAAGAAGGACTTATTTTAATATTATGTATATGCATGCTTTGCATATACATATATGTATGCACTACATTTATGACTAGTGCCTTTAGAGAACAGGAGAGATCATTGAATAAGCTGGGATTGGATTTCCATATGGTCATGAGCTGCCATGTGGGTGCTGGCAATTGAACCTGGGTCCCCTGCAAGAGCAACAAGTGCTCTTAACCTCTGAGCCATCTCTCCAGCCATACCTCTAGCCTTCTTAGGAATGAGGCATTCCTGCCTGGATTGCTTACACCGTTTCTAACTCTGACTGTAGAGATCCAGACTCTCGAGCTGACGTTGAATCACACACTTCTTGGTGTTTCCTAGTGTGTAAAACAAAAAACATATAAAGGTACATGGCTGACTATTGTCACTGTTTCTGAGGAGAAGAAATAAGTCAGCTCTTCAGGAATGGCCCTGCTTGGCATTGATCTCATTTCTTTAAGAAATGTCTCAGGCAGGACACTAGAAAGGGACATGGAGCCAGGATAGAGATACATTCAGCTTTTATCTGCACCTTGAAGTAGAGTTTCTTGGAGGGCCTTTGATGCAAACAATAATTATATCCATGTAAACAATAATTATATAAGAAACTGTTGGAGCGTGTGGCCTGAATAGTGGGGTATTTGCGGGAGGGTTAAAGCCATACAACTAACAAGTAATAATTTTATTTTTTTTCACCTACAGAATTTTGATACATTTGGGTTGCCAGACAGTCAGAGGGGGCAACATGCAGCCTCCCTTTATGTAAACAAAAGTTCACAATGAGAACAAATAATTAGGGGCTCTTCCCCAACTATCCCTAAGGAAAAAAGAGGTCTTAGGGTCTGAATGTATCTGCTTTGCCAGTCTCTTTTGACTAGTAATTAAACAGTCATATTGCTTAATTGTTTTTTTTTCCTGATCAGAAAGGAGGTCATTCAATTGGGTCTTAGAATATCAGACAAAACCAGCTGGCCCATTGCTGAATTAGGGAAAAAGGAGATACTGACTCAACCCATTTGAACAGAGAGCAGCGTAGGCAGGGGGTCAACCTTACACATCTTTTATTGCAAAATAGTTCCAGATCTCTTGAGACTGGCTGAGTGGGAGAGAAGAGATTGCGCTCCTGATGTAGAAGCTATCTGTGAGGACCGGAAGCAGCACTTTGTACTGAGAAGGATGCAGAGCCGCCATCCCCCCCCTCCCGTCCCCTCCACCCGGGACAGCGTCTGACCACTTTGATATCTGTACAGCACTTGGAAGTTTCTACGTCTTAAGAATCTGAACTCATTAGCACAGAACTTGAACTAATCTTAGCCTTGGCTTTTTGTCTTGGGAACAGAATTGGCTCCGGGGTTCTAAGTGACTCACTGAGGAAATACTTGGGCATGCTGTGCAAGACGAGGGCAGTATTTTAACAACAGGCCATCGTGTAAGACATGGAGGAGAATCACAAATGAAAGGAAAATAAATTAAAAGAGTCCAGAAACCAGAAGAAGTCTTGGAGCAAAAGGCAGATACCATACCCTGGAAACGGAACGCCAGCAGTTTGGAAACAAAACATCTGGGCTAGAATCATCAATGGCCTTGCGATGAGACTTAGGAAAGAGCCACACCAGTTTGCCTTCCGCCCGTATGTGCTTGCCTTACGCCAAATGGTTGAATATAAAGTACCCTAATGGATGTTAAGTGTTTTATGAATTAAGGGCTCTGAAAATATAAGCCGTGACCATCCTTGCTGGAGAAGAGACCACCATGAGACTGAAATTATGAGGTCTACCAGCCAAAAAGCTTGACCAGAAGGAAGCTATGAAGTTGAACAAAATTAAAACAAAACAAAGCCATTTTTCAGCGCTTGGCCTTGAACTGTTAGAAGGGGTGGGGAGAACAGCGTTTTAATATCCTGAGTGTTAGAACTGGGGCATTACTGGAAGGGGAAGGTCTGTCCTTTCTTGATCTTTTCAGAAGGACAGAAAATTGGAGTCATGGGCCACAGCTGCCGGAAACATGCCTTGTTCCTGTTCTCCCTCTCCTACTCTGGGCAGACATTACTAATCAATCTTCATTCTATGTGTCTCTTCAACACCTTCAACTTCCTTTCTAACAGTCTTCAAGAAAGCTGCTATTTACTACCAGTCTTGAACTCAGTATGTAGACCAGGCAAGTCTGCTTCAGTTTCTTGAGACAAGATTATAGGCCTGTTCCACCAGACCTGACTAGGGCTTTCATTTTGTATACAAAGAAGCCAAGACACAGGCATAGCATGCTTGAGGTTCAAGTCTACCCTCCACCACACACACACACACACACACACACACACACACACTTGTACTCTCATTATTAACCATATCACTTAGAACTTACAGTACAGTCAGGCCTTTGGGACATGGCCAACAATCTCCATTCCCTAGACGGTTCCATGGCTGGAAAAGAGAAGAGCACTAGTCCCTTATTTTATCTGAGTGAGCATCTCTCCCTTCCCCAACCCCAGGACATATCCCATTAGCACAGGGCAAAGCCCTCACAGAGATGACTCAAGGCCTCCTGAGACAGACAGTGGCAAAACCAATCAGGCCCGTGGGTGCTTCAGGATCTGTTTCTGTGAACATTCTCTTCAAAAATGAGAGTTTCATGCAGATCCTAGATACCATTCTCGGTCACATCCGGAACAGGCTTGCGACTGGTCTCTCGGGAAACATCATTATGGATAGGGGAACGTAGCCAGGGAAAGTAAAACTGAGACTTCAGCCCTTCCCAAGTCTTAACCGTGAGTAAACAAAGAGAAACAGCTTCATCGCTTTCATCGCTCCATCTTATCACGGAACCTTCCATCTTCTTACTTCCTGCACTACAACAAACCTCGGAGAGATAATGAGGAAAGGGGTTCTTATGGTAGCCATGCCCCCACTCCCCACCCCCTGCCTGTACACATACTTTCTTATGACATTTATAAGAATTGGGTAACCTCTTTCATGGATTTGCGTGTGTGCGAGCGAGTGTGTTTGTGTGTGTGTGTGTGTGTGTGTGTGTGTGTGTGTGTGTGTGTGTGTGTGTACAGCAGGCCCATAGTCTTTTGTATTATGTGCAACCCCTCTTTGGTGGCAACAGTCCCAAAAATCTATGCCTTTAGCAAAGCCCAGTGCATGCTGTCAGCCACAGTCCTCTTGGGGTACATCAGATCTGTTACTAGACTCTCACCTATAGTGTTAAGTTTGTGCCCTCTGATATCCTCCATCTCCTTGTCCTGATAACCACAGTGACACTCTCTGTTCCTATGATGTTTGACCCACCCTTAAATTCCATGCATAATATGAAGTGTTTTTCTTTCTGTGTCTGGATTGTTTGAGTATGCTGTCCTCAAAGTTTATATGTATTGTCACAAATGCAAAGACTTGTCTTCTTCTTCTTCTTCTTCTTCTTCTTCTTCTTCTTCTTCTTCTTCTTCTTCTTCTTCTTCTTCTTCTTCTTCCTCCTCCTCCTCCTCCTCCTCCTCCTCCTCCTCCTCCTCTTCCTCCTCCTCCTCCCCCTTCTCTTCTCCTCCCCATCCTCTTCCTCTTCCCCTCCTCCTCTTCCCCTCCTCTACCCTTCTTCCTCCCCCTCCTCCTCCTCTTGTCTTCCTCCTCTCCTCGTCCTCCTCCTTCCTCCCTCCTCCTCAAGGCTAAACAACATTCCATCATAGATATAAGCCACATCTACAAAAGTTGATTCATCGATCAGTAGGCTCTCTGGAGGCTTCTGTGATTTTCCTATTATAAGACCTGCTGTGAGCATGGTCTCAGTTTATAGGCTGTGTTTTCGTGTCCCCTGGGCTTATATCCATAAAAGAGATAGCCGGACTATGGCAGTTCTGTTTTTAATTCCGTTGAAAGCCTCCACACTGTTCCAGTCATCTTGGTCCTCATCAGTATCACACCACACAGTGAGTGGTTCCCCATTCCCTCACCCTGGACAACACTGGCTGCCTTCTCTGTTTTATAAAAGCTATTTATTTTATTAGTTTGTTGTTGTTGTTGTTGTTAGCACTCAAAGCAACCGGTTTGACTCAGTATTTTCTTTCTCATGGACGGTTATGCTGCTATCCTCATTTATTGCCCCCCCCCCCAATCTTCTTGCTGGTCCCAATCTGCTTTCTGAGCCTGTTGTTACACTCTCTGTTTCCCGCTGCTATGTTTTGTTTATTTGTTTGTTTGTTTTTATGATGGAGTCTTCAAAGCTGCTTGGCTGCTTCTGTTCTTACTATGCCGTCCTTCCTTCTGCGCGTTTCCAGTCTGTGCCCCGCCCACATCAGCACCCTCTGCTGCTTCCTGACCCATCTCTCTCTCAAGCTCTGTGTTCATGTTCCCACCCAATGCCTTTCCCTAGTTCTCATACCACTGTGCTCCACTCTGCGTTAAAGCTAGTCAAAGAATGATGACAGATTCAGTACTCTCCATATTGCTTACCCCTTTGAGAGTTGACGGAAGAACAAGCTGGAGTAAGGGAGGCTCTCAGAGTCACCTAGAAAATCCGATGCCCAGTAAAGAGACAGAGGTGAACCTCAAGAGCAGATCTTATAGACTTCAGAGAGATACAAGATAAAACAAAGACTCGAGATCTGAGCACACCCCCAAACCATCTTCTGACCGGCCTACACTTCCAACCGGAAGTGATGTAGGCAGCTAATAGTTAAAGGCAATAATGGTCTTACTAAGGACGCAGCAACTTGAGCAAGCATGAAAAGTCACAGTACCAGTGGAGCAGGGACATCTGCCTCTGTAGTGGCTGGAAAGCCATTGAGATGCATAATCACGGTCTCACTGACGTCAACACTTAAAAAGGTGCTTGGGCTGTTTGAAAGGCTGTCCATTGTATGATCTGCACGGCTCGAAATAAAGGAGATGGCCCATATGTGCAATAATAGCCATGGTGCTTGTCCTTTCTCTGTCACTTTCATACATGCATAAATGCATCAAACTGGCTAAGGCCGCTTGGCTCAGGAAAGTTGTGATATCAGTAAAGTTTTTCCGCTTCTCCCTCTTTCTCCCAGCGTGTCCTTAGTCTTGACTCCCACTGTCTGTCTTTGAGACTGGTTATGTGTGTATGTATGTATGTATGTATGTATGTATGTATGTATGTATGTGGGAGTATATGAGTGTCTCTGTGTATGTGCATGTATAGATTACCTTGACATTTTTAATCTTTTATATAATCTTGATAAATAAAATTATACATATAACCATTAAAATATTTTAAAGATTATTTGTTTGTATATGTGTGTAGTATCTGCAAGAGTATATGTGCAACACATATGTGCAGATGCCTATGGAGGCCTGAGGCTGGCATCGGATACCCTGGAGCTAGAGTTAGAACAGTTGTAAACTTTCATGTGGGGCTGTGAACCAAAGCAGGTCATCTGTAAGAGTGGCATGTGCTAAGCCAGGCGTGCTGGCACAGGCCTTTAATCCCAGCACTTGGGAGGCAGAGGCAGGGGGATTTCTGAGTTTGAGGCCAGCCTGGTCTACAAAGTGAGTTCCAGGACAGCCAGGGCTATACAGAGAAACCCTGTCTTAAAAACAAACAAACAAACAAACAAACAAACAAACTAAATCTAAAACAAAACAAAACAAAAGAATGACATGTGCTTTTAACCACTTAGCCATCTCTCTAGCCCCTGAATATAGTCTAATAAAGGACACTTGGTGCCATGTCTGACTAGGACAAAGTAGAAAGAGCACTGACTTTTGCAAATTGTCCTCTGACTTCCACATGCAAGCTACAGCAGGAGCCTGTATGTGCCCGTGCATGAACACACACACACACACACACACACAAACAAACAAACAAACAAATAAATAAATAAATAAATAAATAAATAAATGCTGAAAATAAATTTCCGAGTTCTTTGCTAAGTTTAGGATTACTCATCCCACTTGCATGTCTTGGCTTTTGGTTTGTTGTTGTCTGGTGAGTTGGGTTTTGCTTGTTCATTTTTTGATTCTTTATAATTTTCAGGGACTTACCTCTGTTTCATGTAAAACTGTCAAATTTATGTGGGAGAGTTGCTTAGCGTGTTTCCTTATCTTGCTAGCATTTTTTCAAGTTTTAAAATATTAATGACGTCTCTTCTCTTTCTAGAATCCTGTTTTCTTTCTTTCTCTCTCTCTTTCCCTCCCTCCCTCCCTCCCTCCCTCCCTCCCTCCCTCTCTCCTTCCCTCCCTCTTCTCCCAGCTTATTGAACTCAGTGTTGTTTACTGGAGAACCAACGTTTTGTCTTATGAATATTCTTTCTCATTCTCTGTATCTTCCTTCTGCTTGCTCTGGGCTCAGTTTTCCTCCTTTCTCTGGTTCCATAAGGTGGAGTTTAAGCTGTTTATTTTTCCATTTTTCTTCGGCTCTAGTGAGAGTATTTATCGCTAATTGATTTACTTTTATTTAAAGTTTATGGATATTTATGCCTATGTGTATGCATGTGACCCCTTGTGCACGCAGTACCCGAGGAAGCCAGGTACAGGTGTGAGATTACCTGGAACAGGAGTGACAAGCGAATGCTGGGGACAGACCTCAGATCTGCTGTAAGAGCCGCAAGTGCTCATAACCTCTGAGCCATCTCTCCAACCCCTCAACTGATGTTTTTAAAAAGCCATCATGGTTTAATATCATTATCAGTTTTATTAACTGTACCACCATGCGATGGCTTTCTGCTTGTTCTGTTCTTGGCATTCTTCACTGCCTCTTAGTTTCCTTAGCTCCTCCTCCCTCGCCTTCTTTGGAAGACTTACCAGGACTTCCTTTTAATTTGCCTAAGGAGCAATTGGCCATTACCTCCCCATAAAAGCATTTTTATGATTTCTTCGGGGATTAAAATACACTCAACTTCTTCAGTCTAATTAGAAATTACAATCACCACTCTACGAGGAACATAGAAGACATGCTGTGCGTGCGGCAGACCCTTAGCTCCGGCCTCGCCGTGGCAGCCAGCCTTTATGTCCCAAACACTGAACACTTAGAGGGACTGCTGTAACTTTTCAATTCAACTGTGTTCATATCTTAAAGAACCAAATGCTTGCTGTTTCCGTTCTTGATTGCTTCAGACTCCCCTCTGATGACACATTTTTTCTTTGGAAAGATTTGTTTTTTTCTAGCATTGGAGTGAGGAACACAGGTGGGAACTGGTATTTAAGATCAAAGTCACAGTTGATGTCAATAAGACACCCCAACTATGCAAACAAACAAACAAACAAACACAAGCATACTACAGTCTCGATTCAAACAGTGCAATAGAACCCCAGTTGTTAAAGCAGATCTTCTGAAAGATCAAATTCAGTTTTCTTACATGAAGAACTGTTAGTTCATTCATGATGGGCAGATATGTGCTGGGTGTAGAACACATTCCATTGACTATGAGTCCAGGGGTAACTGTCCATTCCTTGAGGATTTTGGACTGGCGTATCGCTCCCTCCCAGCTCCCGTGGCCCCAGTGAGCTATTCTTGCTCATCTGAGCTCTCATGAGGCTGTCATTGTTCCCTGGTTGCTGTCAGGAATATTCTTTGTCTTTAGTTTTTTATTTCATTTAATTATCTTGTATTTTTGACATGGATTTCTTTCTTTGTTTATTCTGTTTGGGGTTTACTAAGTTTCTCGAATTAATAAAATATATCTGAGAACCACATTTAGGGCAAGCCATATTTTTTATCTTCGCATAACTTCTGATGGGCTCTTTTTGCTGTCTTCCTGGAGGTCTGAGGACTTGAACTGAGGTTGGAGCTTTTTTGTTTTTTTATGTCAAGGAGTTTATACATTTGTGTTGTCTCTGTGGCTGATGACATGATTTCCAGCACCGATCTATTCTTAAAAGGAAATAGTTTGCTAATTCCTTTGCCATAGTCCAAGGGTGGGGCTCAAGAGATGACTCTGTTGCCAAAAGCACAGGCTTCACAAGCCTGACTGATCCGGGTGCAATCCCTAGAAGCCACTTTAAAGGTGGACAAATGCCACAAAGCTGTCCCCTGGCCTCCACGTGTATGCCCCACATAATAATAAATAATGGTAATTAAAAACATGAAATCTAATAGTTGACCCAGAATTAGAAATGGCAGAGGGGGAGTGGAATTTTCTCCACTCTCGCTGAACCGTGGAAACTTCCTTTTCTAGTCTTAAGGGGCAGAAATCTAGAGTTTCTTCTAGACACCTTCCTGATTGAGCTGGTGTGCACTTCCTGTTCGTGGCTGTGCAAATACATATGTGTAGCTGTCTTTTGGCCCATGCTGAGGCACTGGTGGGGAAGCATCTAACCCACTAGGTCCTCACTAGCAAGCTGATGGTAACAGGTTGGACTTGCTGATAAGAAAAGCTCCCTCGAGATAGAACGCATGGCTTCAGGCACTCGGGAAAACTGTTCCCTTGAACTGTCCACCAAAAGGACTTTTCATAATCTTTTCAGGCATAAACGTGACAAGCTCTCTGGGCTACCGAGGATGTATGCTCAGGTCTCAGTGTCCATGAGGATCAAATCACAATCGAAGGGTGATATGTATGTGTGATGTTGGGCACTTTCCTCCTTTAATATATTTTGCTCTCTTTATCTTCTTCCTTCCTTAGTGCTTTGGTAAGAAATGTCCCAAATAGTCAGTTGGTAAAGTGTTTTCTGCCTCAGTATAAGGCGCTGAGTTCAGATCCCCAACACCCATGTAAAAATATGTGGGGCAAGATGGCTGCATTTATCAACCTAGCTGTGGCAAGGGTCAAACAGGTACACTCCTGGAGCTTTCTGATCAGATCATTTCACCAAATTGGTGAGCTCCGGGTACAGTGGCAGACCCTGTTCTAAAGAATCAAGATGGAGAAGTGTGGAAAAAAACATCCAGTATTCATCCCTGCACACTACATGTCTTCACCACATGTGCACACACATGAACAGGTACACATACATAAGCAACAGACACACACCTCTCTACACACACACACACAGAGGGAGAAGAAAAGTCAGAAGTAGACTAAATAAATCAGTGCTGTCTGTTTCACCTAAGAGTGATCCATCTGTTGCCCTTCAGCCTCAAGGTGCCTTGTGGGAAATGAGGTTCTGGGTATGAAGTTCAAGAACTTGCCCAGGCTCTTTCAAGACAGGGAGCACTCCACCGCTAAGCTCCATCTCCATCCCTTGAGTTCCTTAAAGTATCATTTTGCAAGTGCTTAAAACCTCAGGTCATACATTAAGAATACATTCCATCATCATAATTTCACAAAGATACCTTGAGAGACTCCAGTATCATCATATCACAGATGAAAATACAGCTTGGAGGTGTTGTAGTTTAGGTGAACTCTCAGGACTAGTATGGTAAGCAAAATGATGGGACCCCCCTGCCCCCTGACGATGCCCTCATGCTGAAACCTGTGGATGTTTAATGCAAAAGGACTTTGGAGCATGTTATTAATGGCAAAGTGTAAGGTGTTCTGGGTTATCCAAGTAAATTCAAGATAATCACAGGGCTCTTTTCAGAAGGAAAAAGGAGGGTGAGAGCCAGGGTAAGAGGCAATACTACAGACTCGCAGTCAGAGATCTGAAGAGGCTACATTGTTTTGGAAATGTGGACCATTGTCCAAGCTATACTTAAACCTCTATAAGCTGGGAGAGATGAGAACACAGGCGTTCCTTCCAACATGAAGAAGGACACAGTCCCTCCCTGCACCCCCAGTACCTTCATTTGAGCATGCTATGACCTGTTTTGGATTTATGTGCCCCCCCAGAGCTGAAGACACTAAATTTGCATTGTTTTACAGGTGACGTGGGGATGACTAAGGCCAAAGGATGGTAGGTATAATCTCAATCAGGAGAGGAGAGCAATTAAGACAGGTGAAACGGTGAGAGATGATGTTTCGTGGCCTCCTTTTTCTCAAACCAACATCCGGTCAACTGTTGCTCTGATTGCTCCTCTTTTTCATAAGCAACAATCATCTCCCCATTAGAATTCCATAGACACATGAACACGGTCATTTTACTGCACGTTTATTTAACCATTGAATGTGTGTGTAAGGGAGTGGGCAAGTGGAACTCAGAGGTCAGTTTTCTCTCCTTCCATCTTGTGAGTCTTGGAGAATAGAACTCATTAGTGTTGATATCAAGTGTCTTTACCCACTGGGACATCCTGCCAGCCTTCTTAATCATGGAATTCTGGCTTCTACCCCATTTAATGGGACCACTCGACAATGTGCTGCATAGTAACTTTCTTAGTCACAGGTTGGGCTTACTGCTACTGAGGAACACCATGGAATTGTACCCACTGGAAGCACTCCAGGCTCCAAACTCCAAATTCTGAGTCATCTGCTTGGGTTATAAAGTCAACAGTCACTGACTGGCCTTGCATCACTGGGCCCAAACCTTTGACCTAACTTTCCCGTCTTAGGTGAAGAGAAAATGACAAAGCAGTTAGCTTTAACCCAGCTTATCTGTTTGGCATTGCTGCAACAGAGCACTTGAGACGCGGTTACTTGACCTAAAGAGAACAGCACTTGGCTCAGAGATTCCGGAGTCCGAAACATGCATGACTGAACTGTCTCTTCAAGCCAGGTCCTTCTGCTTTTTAAAACAATACATCATGAGAGGACACACCTAAGAGAGGAGGAGAACTAAGCCTGGTTCGTAACAAACCCACTGTCAAGCTAAGGATTCCACTCCCAGGATCCTTATGACCTGGCTATCTGTTAGCCACTTGGTAAAGATCTGCCAACTAAAATCTGACAGCGAGGCTTAAGATTCCAGTAAAGAGCAGGGAGTATAGTGTTTCTGAACAGCACAGAGGTATGAGGCAGAGGTACCTATCAACAGAATTAGAGAGCGATCCAGGCAGACACTAGAAGATAACTCAAGTTTATCCTCTCACATCTGCAGAGCCATGAAGGGCAGCTGTGTGGTGTATCTTCTGTCCAACTTGCCACCCATTGGCTAGTTCTGCCTTGAGTGTAGTAGCTGTAAGAGATGGGGCAATAGTGGTACTAGAGTAAGCTCCGAGTGTGAATGGTCCTATTGGCGTGAAGGAAGTGACACCATATTTTTCTTCATACAGAGGACAGTGGGTCACCAAGTGCTGTAGACCCATTGAGAAGGTCACTGTTGACTCCATAGGAACTCTCTACAGACATGGCTTCTGCCTTTTGAGCGTGCAATGCTTTTTGTGTTAAATCTTCTTTTTTTTCTTCCTACTTTAGGAAATAGAACCAGATTATAACTCACTCCACAGAATTCATATTCCTTCTGCTTGAACCCCTCCCCACTGCATTTTTAGCATTAAAACTCCTAGGAATTAGGACACAACTCTTCCTGACCCAAATGTGAGTGGTTTGGTTTCTGACAGTGGACAGAAGTTTAACGGGAAGAGGGCTATCAAAAAACAGAAGGCAGGTTAGTTCCAAGAAGAAAGGCTTAATGAGCTGGGTTCTCTTAGAACTGACTCTCTCTCTTTTTTGGGGGGGGGTGAGACAGGGTATCTCTGTGTAGCCCTGGCTGTCCTGGAACTCACTCTGTAGACCAGGCTGTCCTCGAACTCAGAAATCCACCTGCCTCTGCCTCCCGAGTGCTGGGATTAAAGGTGTGCGCCACCACGCCCAGTTCCTGACTCTCAATATGACAAAGATTTTCTTCAAGCTCCTCCCCCCCACTCCCACGCCCCCATCACTCTTGATTCTCTCTGTGCCTTCAGTTTGCCTTACTGTACAGCGTTTACAGTGTGCCATGCCTGCTCTGCATATTTTATGTAAAGATAGCCCCTAATTTAATAGCGGGTTGGCTCACAATTTTCCCACTTCCTGAAGGAAGAGAAACACTACATCATTAAGCTATGACTTCTGCTTTTTCATGTAAAAGACACATTTTCAATTTAGAAGTTTGATAGAAAGAGAGTCTCATTTTAACCTGGGGTACGAAGCCATAAATAATCCCAGAGAAAGTATACTGTTATTTTTGCATGTTTTAAAAAGTCATTACACCATACCACACTGGTCACAATGTCAAGTTAAAGGTGAAGTCATCATTTGCAACCCTGGCATTCTGGCTTCAGGTTGTGTGCCCTTGACTACCATACTATGGCTCCATGGGGACTTCAGGTAAGGATCCGGGGAGATTGTCACATCTGTGTCCCTTCAAGGTTAGATTCATTGCACGTGTTAGTAATTTCCAGCTCTTTTGGTAATTTCCTCTCTGCTCAGAGGTATCTTCCCATACATATGTATTTATCTGAGTTCTGCTTTTGGAGTAGGTGAGGTACAGAACTAGAACATGGGGCCTTGTGCTATGTTATAAGCAAGCACTCCACCCCCAAACTACATCTCAGCCCAGAAGACCCTATCACTCTTGTTTGTTTGTTTGAGACAGGGTTTCTATGTGTATGTAGCCCTAGCTGTCTTGGAACTTGCTCTATAGACCAGGCTGACTTGGATATCTGCTTGCCTCTACCTCTGCCTCCCAGGTGCTGGGATTAAAAATGTGCACCACCACCGCCCGGCAAGACCCCAGTCTTAGAAAAGCAACATTGCTAATGTACACATCATCTCTCATGGTCTCTCTCCCTTGCTTTCACTACCAAGCCTCCTAGAAAAATTACTCTGCCCTCTTTCTGTCCTGGGCACTGGATTGCTCTGCAATCTGGCCTGCTTCGAATCTCTACCACAGTTACAGGTTCACGATCAACCCCAACTGTGATTTTTTTCAGCTGTTCTTTTGCCTCTTCCTCCGTGGCATTTGACTGTGAGCCAGGACTCCTTTGAAATCCCCACCCCTTTGACAATATGACATATCACTCTCCTTTCCCATGGTCCTTGCCCCCTTGCAACTCCATGTCATCTCCTGGGATTGATAACCTCCTGATACGGGTTCCCTTGCCCACAAGTGGGTGTGTTATAAGAGCCTGTCTTTGGCTGTTTCTTCGTCGTTGCTTTGCCTGCTACCCTAGATGATCTTGCCTCCACCCACAACTTAAATTATTCCCTCTCTTTTTATCTTTGTTTCCAGGGCCAGCCCCCCCTCTGACATCTAGCCCAGCATTCCATCCTCCAGCTGAACATCTTGGGCTGGACTGTCTCCATTTGGGCAAGAGAAACTGCCTCTCTCCACTCTCACATGGAAAGGAGGGCTCAGTCAGTGTTAACTGAGGACCGGAGAGGCATGCACTTCCAGCATCAATACGGTGTTAACCCGGTTTGTAAGAACTATTGGTTCTGATAGCTCAGGAGGTGTGTGTGTGTATGGGGGGGAGGAACTCATGGGGAATATGAAGTGTAAACACAAATCAGCTGGAGCAAGGAAACACACCTCATATTTTACATTGGCTGTCCAATGACTAACCATGGACGTGTTTTCACAAACTGCTGATCTATTCAGTTTACCCTTGCCAATGGTTTCAAAAGAGACACTATAATTTATCTTTTTTTTTTTCATTTCACAGTCTTCTAGATTGTCCCTTGGGGATCCCCTGGGACCTCTATAGATGAACATGTAGCCTGTTCCTCTCTTTCAAACAAGATACTTATATCTGTTTTCTCCTGTTTGATTCAAAGCCTGGGCAGTGGGTCACAACCTTTACTCTGGCAAAACAAACAAACAAACAAACAAACAAAAAAGGAGTTAGTTGGAAACCATCTGAAAGAGAGAAAGAGAGAGAGAGAGGAAAGACAGAAGGAAGGAAGGAAGGAAGGAAGGAAGGAAGGAAGGAAGAAAGAAAGAAAGAAAGAAAGAAAGAAAGAAAGAAAGAAAGAAAGAAAGAACTGGAAACCATTAGAAATTGCCCATTTTTATACAACCCAAGCCATTGAATAGGATTGGCAAGAGATCTTTGAGCAGGAAGCACATCAACAGATAGAAATGATGCTCTTTGTAAAGATGTCCCCAAATGACCAGCTACATGTTCATCCTTACAATTAAACAGAAGTTCCCAACTCTCCCAAACCCAAGGAACAGGTCTGAGTGGGAGGCAGAGATTCTTCTGTGTGTTTTGGTGTGGTCTAAGGCCTCTGCTTCCGAGGTATGGAGCAGCACTGGTTCGGCAACGTTCCCGATGATAAGAATGCTCGAGTTCTTGTGGTTAGAGGTTAAGGGACGCTTTAGCCTCTGCCAGAGGGTACATCCTGGGGCCCGGTGAGTCTGAAGTCTTGGCACACAGTGAGTTTATAATGTGTGCATGAGAAAGCAAATACATGCAGTAGGAGGAGGCACAGAGTAGAAAGAATGGAAGGAAGGAACTAGAACAATTCAGACAACAACAAAGATAAGGAAGGATGCTCAGATTGGTGGGCTGTGAGGGCTTTAATACGCAACTGCTTAGGTCCCAGTCAGTAAACACTCTATCTCTCGCTTGGGGTCGGTTCTTATAAACATTCTTTCTCACGGCATTGTTCCTTATGGTACAAACCTTGAGAACCTCCTCCTTGGCCTCTCGTCTGCAGTAAAAGAGCCTATCCGTTGTCACCAGGCCCCATTTGCATGCAGATTTTCTGGTCATTCTACTCTCGGGTCCAGGAAAGCCAGAACACCATGTGCACAGTGCCTTTACAGAGACGGAGACTTACCTCCAGGTCGTTGGTTTAAGACCCGTTTCTTGCATAGGCTCATTTCTATAGTGAGAGAATGACTGCTCCAGGTTTGCCTGGTAGATGCTCACCCCCTTCCTTTGCATGCGTTCAATGCACTTCCTTCCTCCGTGTCTCCTTCACAGCCCCTGCAGACTTCACTTAACGCCCCCGCAGACTCCTGCATTGAAAGAATACTTGCCAAACAAAAGAATGAGCAAATGGTTGATGGAGGGGAATCCCATCCTCTCATCAGTCACTTCAAGCATCTGTCTCCTTTCTTATCAAAAGAAAATTTATTCTTACTATTGGCTAATTTTTCACAGGTAGATCTTGGATGCTAAGTCACGTAGTTATATTAGTGAATGTTCCTCCTTCCTTCCCCATTCACTTCCATTTTCTCCTTCCTCTGTCCATTTTTCCATTCTTCTCTCCTCCCCTTCTGTCTCTCCTTCCTTGGCAGCCCATGCTGTGACTCACCTATCTCCCTAAGAGGCAATGGGGGTTCATTTACTTAAGATTTTCACCTTTTACAGGCCTAGACACATGCCCTATCTACCTCGACACTGCATAGCTAGACTACAAGAAAAGGTTTCTCGGGAAGGTCTCACGGAGGAGTCACCCAGTCTAACTGTAGTTTTGTGTGACTTATCGATACAAAACTCTGACATGAAGAATGGAGGTCAGTATTGAAGACCAGTCGTCTCTATCTTCAAAGGATCCAACCTCTGAATCTAGTTTATATTGACAGCAGCGGGAATTAGAGGGAAACCCCTTTGCGGTTTATGTCTTCTTCAGTGCAATGGGCATAGATGCAATTTTCCCACTAACAACATAGACCTTCTATAAAATTATAAATAACATAGAAGCAAACCTGTTGTAAGGAAAGGTGAGGGTGGCTATTAGAAGGGATGGATCTTCTCGATTTTCAGAGCTTTTCCTTTGTCGAGTTTCTCCCAAACTCAACTTCAGGCTTAGGGCTCCATCCCACAAGCTCTAGACTCCTTGCTACATCCACCATCCTCTCAATGTGCTACAACTGGGATGTGATTATCATTTTAAAATACACACAATGGGAGCTGGAGAGAGGATGGCTCAGTTAAGAGCACTTACTGCTCTTGCAGAGGACCCAGAGTGGGTTCCCAGCACCCGTTTTGGGCGGCTCCTAACTGCCTATAACTCCGATTAGGAAATGGGGTGCCTCCTGGCCTCTGCAGTACCTGCATTCACACGGTGTATATACATACACGGAGGCATGAAACAAAGCATCTTTAAGTATTCGTATATCAATGGTTATGAGCCCATTGTTATGGTTGGCTTACATGTTCTTATCTTTCTTTTTTATATAAAAAAGGATAGGAATTATTTATTTTTAAAACCAATGTGTTAACGTTCCTTGATTTTATTATTTTAATGATAGAAAAACAACCAACAACCAACCCAAAAACAAAACAAAACAAAACAAAACAAAAAATAAAACAAAAAACAAATAAACAAAACCTGGTTTCTTTCAGGTTTTGGAATGATTTTGCGCTCCACAATCCTACCTGTGCCTAGGTCTCAGGACTCCACAGCCCAGTTATTCATGTTAGAAGAGAAACAAAGCCCACCTTTTCCTTCTAGCGTCCCAGTTCTTCCTGGACGTTTGCCAGAGTCTCTTCAATGAGGACAGAGTAGAGGTGAGATGGAAGGTGGAAGCTGAAAAGGGAGCGCTCAGGAAGAAGACCTCCCTGTATTTCTTATGGGGTTCACATAATTACAACCACGGAGGGGAGAGTGAAGGGGCAAACATCGGGATGATAAGAAGGAAATAAGAAAACCCTGGAATTAAAACAAAACGCTGCTGTTCAAGAGAACCCGGCACTTTGAAAACCAGTTCTGCCTAGGCTGGGTCTCTTCACAAGCATAGACTGCAGACACGGGGAGGAACCGCACGTAAGCCACTGGCCCACAGAGCCGAAGTCCGTGCTCACTTGGAACGTGATGAGGCCTTTTGTTTCTCCGTGCCGTGTTTAGTCCACACTGCATCTCCAAGTACACAGAGATGCTTTTGGTAAAAATCACACTAAAATCATAAAAGCACACTGGTAGGAAGGGAAAGATCATGCCTTCGGTAAAACTCCCCAGATGGGAAAATAAGTCTAGATGATAGTAAGGAAGAAAGATCCGGGGCAGTGCCAGCAGGCTCCCCCTCACGAGACATCACAGCTACAACTACTGGCCTGAGTGAGCCTCAGTAGAGGGAGATTTGGTTGTGCCTATCCAATTAATTCATAGATCATTTCTATTATCTTCCCTGGGTGTCGAGAACCTGTTTTAGACAAACTGTGAGAGTCAGTTCTTGCCTCGCAACCACGTGGATTCCAGACATTAAACTCAGGTCAGGAGGCGGCAAGCATCCTTATCTGTCGAGCCACCTGACCAGCTAGCACTGGAGGGTCTTAGCCATCCTCCTGAATTACTAGAGACAGATGGAAAACCAGAAAAATGGGAAAGTTAGGGTTCAGTTCAAGTGACCCAGAAACTAAGACCAGAACTTACTTTTGAGACCAAATACACACCAGCACACACACACACACACACACGCACACACACACGCGCACACACACACACATATAACTAATGATTTTGCCTAATTTAGCATTGATTACATAGCATGTAAAGTGGATGCAACTTTAAATAACTCTCATCCAAGTTTGCCTTATATTTTTATTGCATTGATATAGTACTACTGAGTACTATAAACTACTAATATTTTTTGTAAACCTACAAACTTTCTTTAATATGCCAAAGTACATCCAACCCTAACTCCTAAATAAATGTGTTACAATTCATTGACATTTTAAAGGCTTAATGACAAAGTTTTAGGGAAGGAAAAGATTAACTAAGTTTATTTTACAATCTGGATGAAAAAATAACTTCAGGAAAGTCAATACAATTCAATACAGTCTCATAGGCCCAAAGTCAATAGAATTCACTCCAGTCTCACCGGTTCTGGAGAAGGAAGGCAGCTCCCGATTTGGAGGAGCTATGGCTATGTCCAGACGATTCCCTATTTCGAACTTCTGTGACTGCGGGATCATGGAATCATCGGTGCCCTTCCTGTACCAGACATGGGGCTGCCAATCTCCTTAACTGAATATCCAGGTCTTTTAAGATCCAGAAAACCAATTGCATAGTTTAAGCTGCTGTGTGTCTGTCTTTCTGGCTTCTGGGTAGGCGCCCTTTACTAAACTAATCAGCCTCTTTCAAAGTTGCAATCGGAATAGATCTGCAGCTCGCTCCAGGTGGTCCCGAGGGAGAATTTGTCTATTTGATGGTGGCAGCGACCCGCAGCAGGAGTGTGCAAATCTTTTCGAGGTTTCTCCATCTCCTGGGTAATCCACAGCCATCTTCTTCCTCCTTTAGGGAAACGCTTGCCCTAACCTCTGACCCCTGCAGAGAGCATGATCTTATGGTCCTAGACTACTTATTTTTGACATTAGAAATGCCCCATGCTGTAAAGCCAATTTAGTTTAGTTACAGAAACAGAGCATCTAAATTCACTGGGTCTAGAGGTTGAAGGAAGGAGCTTTTGGCTTCTGACTGAATAGCTCACATATTTGAAGGAAAGCCAACACCCTTAAAGAATAGGCATTTGCATTCTGCATTCAGTATAACAAACAACAGAAAACATAGTTTATATCCACTTCCGTTTGTTAATTTGCTTTTCTGAAGTCAGTCGTAAGGATGGTGATACCCTCCCACCCTTTGTTTCCCCCACACACACCCTGAGACAGTGCCTGCCCACACTGAGGGCACAATTGGAAGACGTAAGAGGACTGACTTGAGAATGTCACAAACGTCGTTAATAAGCTCCCATTGACATAAGAGATTTATTAATTAATCCTGCAGGCAATCAAGTTCACCGTGTCGAGGGCTTAGTTTCATAGGGAAGAAATGTAAATGGTAAAAAAGGCAGATAAAAGACATTTTTGTATATTTTAATTTAAAAATTAAATAGCAAAAATGTAAATATCACCAGAGACTTGGCAAATATGTAGGCCTTTATATGTGCCCCCCATCCCCACCCCACCCCACCCCACCCCACCTCCGGCTGAGCAGCTCTGGAAAAAAAGCCTTTAGTTATAGAAAGTTTTCTTATTCCCAGTGATCTCAATTGCATGCTAAATCTTCACCTATAATTTTATCTACACAAATTACAACAATTTAAAAAAAAGATTAAAAAGGGGGAACAAAGTTTCTGTGTTCTGTAAGTCTTTTGGCCTATGCTAAAAGATTATTTTTATAACTGATGTTAAATTGACCTGGTTTTCATAGTTGTTCTCAATTAGATCGAAGTGACTTCTTTCAGAGTGCACATAGTCGCACAACAAGACACAAAGATATAAAAATAAATCGTTGATTTTTGGGGAGAATGGGTGAAGTGCTACCTCGAACCTCAGTGGATGTAATTTTTCCCATTGCATATTACTTACCTAATTACTTAGTCTAGCATCAATCTTTAATCATGTCTGCTCTACGAATCAAATTTATCCTTAAGCATTTGCTTTGTCATACAAACACCTCATTGGTATTTCATTATCATCATCATCAACAACAACCAAAATAGTGAGTTATTCACTTCTGAGACACCACACAGTTAATCTTTTAGTTTCATTTCTGTCTCTGTGATAAAAATACTCGGAACCAAAGCAAGCAACAAGGAGGGAAAGAGTGTATGTGACTTGTATGTGACTTGTATGTGACTTGTATGTGACTTGTATGTGACTTGTATGTGACTTGTATGTCCAGGTTAGAGTCCCAGGTTACGGTTACAGGGAGATCAAGGCAGATGTGTGACGGGGTCACCTCACATCCACAGTCACAACTGTGAGAAATGAATGTGGTGACTGGTTTTGTTTCATCTAGCTTTCTCTGTCATGTATAATTCAGGACCCCCTGACTAGAGAATAGTGTCACTCACAGTGGACTGGGTCTTCCTTCATCAATGAGCAAGAACCTCCCGCCCCCAGACATCTTTACTGCCAACCTGATCTAAATAATTCTTCATGTAAAACACCAAATCTAGGCATTTGTAGGTTGTGGGAATTTGATATTTAAAATCGATCACCACAGCTGACCTGTGCATAACACTTACAGAAAGTTCCAGTCAGAATGTGCTCTTATATGAGAAGAAAGACAAATTTTTATTAGAGGACAAAAGAAAGGAAGATCAAAACTCTTTAAATGCCTAAGAACTTGCTGAAATATTGCTTTATTCCTGAATATCTTGAAATTTTTTTCTGATACCTATAATTAAAAGCTAATGAACTTATTTATGCCTAGGGTGAATTTTTAGAAGACTCCGCTCAAGAGTTAAAAGGAAAGAGATATTACCAAAGATATTTTTTGAATGGCATTCAGAGATCCATCAAAAGAGATTCTTAGAACCTGACATGGGGGTGATGTGGTCCTTGTAGATTGGAAATCCTTTGCTTAGGTAGATGGTCTCAAGGTGAGGTTTTTGGGGTACGTAGATCTAACAAAAACCTCAAACATTTTCAAAGTAACTGAATCTCAAGTGTGTGTGTGTGTGTGTGTGTGTGTGTGTGTGTGTGTGTGTACAGCTGGCTGAAAAGGTAGAGACAGAATGACTCTCCATGTCAGCTATCAGAAAGTCTCTCTTGTAGCCAATGAGGTGGCTTGAATGGTAAAGGCACTTGCCACCAAGCCTGGTGACCCAAGTTCAATTCCTGGGACTCACATGATAGAAAAAGAGAAGTCATTTCTAGTTGCCCTCTGACCACCATGTGTGTACCCCGTCCAATAAATACATGTAACAACAATAAGAAGACTCTTGATTTAAACAATATGGCATCTTGTTTTTCTTCAGGCAGCGCTCACCTCTAACAGATGCCTGTAAAAAAAAAAAAAAGAGAGAGAACCTTTACAACTAACAAAGCAAGAATAGGCCATCCAGAATCAATAAAATAATAATCTTCATCTAGACAGGGCCAATCTAGACCCTGGCCAATTTAAGCAGCATATAGTCTCATGACTTCTAAAATATCCTACCACCAGAAGAAAATGAACTTGACCCAGATGAATAAACAAACTGATTGCTGAAGAAATGATGTTGTCTCCTCAGCACTGCTAAGAACAATTGTCAGTTGAAAAAAGCACAGGAAGTCTGGCATGACATCATCCTGTAATCCCATCATTTGAGGAGGTGGAGGCAGGAGAGTCATCCTCAGGTTACATAGTGAGTTCGAGGTTAACCTGTCTCCAAACCAAAACCAAAACAGCAATAAAACAACCTCCCCCAGAACCAAAACACTATTTTGGTAAGAATAGGTTAGGAAAATAATAATTTTACTGGACTGGATGTCACCAGTGAACCATTAAAGCAGACAAGCCTCAAATATCCTGGACTCATGCTACGTTCTTGAACTGTCACCAATGAACACTGAAGTTCTGATAACCAGAAGCTAGTTTATTTCACATGCCTGTGACTTTTTAAAATAAATAGTCCACCAATGAGAGACTAATTAAAAGCCCAGTTTCTCCAAGGTCTTACTTCAAGAGAGCATCGTTGAAAGCAGCTCAGTTATTGCCTCCCAGTGATAAAACACATTCAACACACACCATTATCCTAGCCCTCACCTCTGAGGCAGGATACAATGCCGTGAATCTAAGGAGAGATGAGTGTCAGAGAAAATGGGTAAGGTTTTCATCTCCGACTTTCTCTCATGAAATTGAAATAATCAGCACGGAGGAAGGATTCTTTGTTGTAGGCAAGAGCCGCTAGGTTATTAACTTTGAGGTGGAACATAAATCATAAAGGGTTTTTCCCCCCTATGGTTCTTCAAATTAGATAATCTATTTAAGACCTTTACTTCATTTCATCATATGCCAGGTTATAAAACCCTGGAAGCTGTTTTTAGAATTAAAAAAAATCATATAGAAAAAACAAAAAAAACAAAAACAAACAAAAAAAACCCAAAGCTGGCCTGGGTCTTGTAAATCAAGGACAGAATCAATATTTAACAGGAAAATGACTTAGGCAAGGGAAGAGGACCAAGTATACAGTGTTGAGACTGGAAAGACTATAGGGACTCTGGAAGTTAGATTAAATGCATTTTGCATTATAATATGGCAGCAATCTAATGGGAGCCAGGGTATGGTAGTAGTTTGAGTGAAAATCTCTCTCTGTGTCTCTGTGTCTCTGTGTCTCTGTGTCCCTGTGTCTCTGTCTCTCTCTGTCTCTGTCTCTCTCTCTGTCTCTCTCTCTCTCTCTCTCACACACACACACACACACACACACACACACACACACACACACTTCCCCTCAAACTCTCATGTTTGTCTCAGATGCTTGAATACAGAGTTCTGAAGTTCCTGGAATTCTTTGGGATGGACTGAGAAGTGTAGCCTTGATGGAGGAGGTGTATCACTGAGAACAGGGTTTGATGTTTCAAAAGCCCTCACCATTCCCAGCGAGCTCTCTCTACCTCCCATTTGCCAGTCAGGATGTGAGCTCTCAGCTGTGCTGGTTACCACGGCTTTGCTACCCCATCCTGGACTCCAGCCCTCTGAAACTATCAACCCAATTAAACACTTTCATTTGTAAGTTGTCTTGGTCATGGCGTCTTGCCACAGTGATAGACCATTAACTAATCTGGCAGCTGCTCAGTCCATGAGCATATACCACAGCATCTCAAACTGATGCTAAAGGCCCAGGGGTTTCCCTGGAGAAGGGTTCATTTTCAGTTTACATCAGAAGGCTAAAGAGCTTGGTTGTACTTAGCAAAGCAATGAGCTTAGTAAGCACTGCAACAGGGCAGATGAACTTGCCAACAAGAGTGGAAGCCAACCAACCCAAAAGCTTTCCTTCCTCCATGTTATTTTGTCTGAGACTATACCAGAAGACACTGCCTATGTTTGAGATGTGTTTTCTCACACTTCTTAAATCAATCAAGACAACTCAGAGACACGTCCACTGGCCAACTTCATATAGACAATTCCTTCCTCTTCAAAGCAACTTTACCAGGTGACTCTAGGCTGTGTCAAACTGAAAAAAGTAACCATCACTAACCCACATCTGAAATTTCCTACTGATGGGTACCAAGTTGTTTAAATTCACTCCATTATGGCCTAGGTGTCCCAGCAAGTGCTGCAGACAACTTGAGCTGGCCTAAGGCACAGGAGAGCTGTGTTAGTGATTGGCTTAGGATCCTGATACAGGGGCACTTGTGTATCTTGAGAATCTCTTTCGGAATATTGCTGAATAGCCTAGCTTTGAGAACAAGATGACAAAACTGAGGTAAATATATATAGGATTGCATTATTCTTATCTGATGTTAATGATTCAAATATACCTCAGTATTGGTCCATAACATGAGAGTTTGTCATAAAAATGGTCCAAAAGGATGACTTTTAAGTATATGTAGCTAACTTACATTGAACCACTCCTTCTTAAATTATAAACATGGAAAATACGGTAGCCAGTTTGTTCCATAAGACAGTCTCAAGGATTATTTGTTTGGTTTCTAAAGTTGAAAGTCCTTAAGAAAACTTTTTCCAACTGTTAAGGTTTGCCAATCATTTCTTCTTGTCACTCCCAGTTTTACAAATGGTTGCAGAGAGAACCCAATGGGGAAACTCAAAGTCAAGATTAATGCCCCACTTATTTGCATAAGTAAGCCCAGTGGTTCATTTATCAGCTCCCACCAAGTCACATTAACTGCTTTTCTGGGTTGTAAATCATTCTTATTAAGCCACAGGGATTTCAGGAGGAAGTCTGGGTGTGCTAGCCAGGGAGAGGGTAACTCACCCCAAATGTTCTTAAACCAGAAGGTTCTGGATTCATCTCATCTTTAAATCAAACCTAAAATGCCTCATTTTTATAACATTCATTGTTTTTATTTCATGGAAAGCAAATACTCCACTTCACAGCAGCAACAGGAAACTTACTTACATCTTTAAATTTCCAGAATAAAAAGGATGGATCTCTTCATTTTAAATCCCTTTAGAGCGCATGTCCATCTCCTACTGGTTGCTATCTCCCAGAAATCCAGGCATAATCAAAGGCATGAGTGCTTACCACCAAAGTAAGTTTTAGATGATTTCTCTCACGGAGACCTAAAGCTCCTCACTGGAGCTCTTATGATGCATGGTTCAAGACAAAAAAGGTGCTGTGCTTTCTAGAAAGCTCTTAACTGCCAATGGGGCTGATCCCCGGAAGCACAGTCTAAACCATCCATTGTCCTTTGTGTACATGTATACATCCGCTATGCCCCCTTTCTGTGCGCGATAACTCCGGCTAGCATTCTGTGGGCAAGCATGACCCCATTCATTCGGCAGAGCGGTGAATAATTCATATAGTAAGTTTTACCCTGGGCAAGATGCATTAACATCAGGAGGCATTCAAGGAGAGTCATCCAAACAACAAAATGGCCATTCATGCTTTCGGTGTGAACCATTGAATCTTGCCAGCTGAGTTAGAGGATGAATGAAGTCAATTCATCAGGGCATCTCCTGAGCATCTGTAACACAACTGCCACGAAAACTGTTCCATTCTTGGAGTAGTCTTACCTGAGGTGGGAAGCGCCAGTCATTGCATCTTGGAGCAAGTCTGAACTGGTTGGTAAAAGAAGGTGGTTCAAAGCATCACGACTCCCTTTGAGCAACGGAGCCCTGTCTCATCTTGTTTCTGGCCCCTTCTCTTTCTTCTTTAGCCACCCACCCACCCACCGGTGAAGAGAATGGCTCAGGGGTAGCTGGCTTCACTTGACAGCACCTAACCTTTGTTTGGAGATGAGGGGCTTCGTTGCAATAGCCCTTGGCAAGGCCGGCTATTGCTGTCCACTGGTTGCTTTTGAAGACACAGAGAAGAAGGGTGTGCGTGCATGCCTTTAAGAATTCATTTGCCAGGGAAAAAGGCAACACGAACTTGATATTCTGCTTTGACCTCTGTAGAGACTCCATTGAGAAGGGCCTCTCCCACAGACACCCAAGCAGTCAAAACACCCTCTCAAAAGGGTCTCTAAAGAGAATCAAATTGTCCCCAGAAGAAGCAGCAGAAAAGAGATTACCCCCCACAGGACAAACATCCATCTTTTCTGACCAACTCCCTTCAAGCATCTGGCTCAGCTTTTCTACTTCAGGAATGGGAGACCCTGCCCATGTTACCATTGTAAACCGAGTCCTGCCTGTAAATCGCAGACCACGATATGAAAGGTGTCTGGCAGAAAAAGGCAGCTGGAATCAACAAAATATTCATGAAAGGGGAAGCCCAAAGTACCAGGTTGACATGACAAAACTGCCATTACCAACATGTTTGGTAGCCTCGCTCACACTGTACTTCTGTACTGCCTTCTTTCAAAATTGTACATTCAAGGTAAACACTCCCCCTGCCATAGATTGTCATTAGGCCTTCAGTACTCAAAACTGGAGAGTTTCTGAGGTATGAATTCCACAGAGGCGAGAGAAAGAGGAGGAGTACTTTAGGTTAACTTTGTCTACTGAATTAACACTCTCACTGTAAATTTCTTTTGAGGTTTTATTTTTATCTTATTGTATGGATGTTTTGCTTATGTATCTATCTTTGTATCTCACACATTACCTTCCTAGACCAGAAGAGGGTGTTGGATTCCCTGGGACTAGAGTTACAGATGACTGTGTTGAGAGTCGAATCCTGGTCCTCCGGAAGAGTAGCCAATGGTCTTAGCTGCTGAGCCATCCCAGGACTTCCGACACCCACATTTTATAAACGAGGCCCAGCTAGAATGAAGGACATGCTCCATTAACACGCTCAGCTGAAACTTGATCGTGAACATGGGAGTGTTCTTTGGACCGCCCTACTATGCACACGGATAATGATGGAATCTTTGGGGGTAGGATTGGCAGGATCTTAAGTATTGATTCCAGGTTTTTCACTGCCTGCTTTTCCAGACACGCCTTCTGCCCACTCCTTTCTTGCATGCTTCCCTAGCCAACAAGGTTCCTCCCCGTGCCTTGCAACAGCCAGTTATCACCAAAGATGCAAGGTAGTTAGGAGAGGCACAGGCTCAGAGAAAATGAGTGACAGAATAAACAGTGAGTTTTTCTGTTCAGAAAATGCTGATTTTTTTTTACCATGATCCTTTGTGTCACAGTAAGCCTCAAAGGTCTTTCATAAGAGAACCACATGGAGGGGTTTGATCTTATGCTGTTCAACAGTCCCTAGAACAGACTTCATGTTTCCTACTCCTCAGGCTCCCTAATCTCCATCCCGTCAACCTGGAACATCCTCCTGGGTCTCACATTATTGGCTGTGAGGTACGAAATCGTATTCTGTCACTGTTCCATTCCTGATTTTGACAACAATGCTGTGGTTATGTTGGAGAGCGTAGCAATGTTTAGGTGAATTACCATTTAAGTCCAAAGGAGGATATCTTCATTTTTTTTTTCATAAATGGTCAGATGTGGCGCGCCTCCCTGCCTCCGTTGACCAGCAAGAAAGACACGCCACCACCAGGATCTTCTCAGTCAGCTTTATTCTGGAGCACCTTGATAGTTGATTCCTGGGACTCTGGACAGCAGCAGAGCTGCTGCTTTTATACACTCCCAGGGAAGGGGGAGGGGTGTCGTAGTGGTTGCGGATTGGTGCACCAAGCCACACCCATTAGCATATTGCCCATTTATTGGTATCACAAGCCACACCTCATTAGCATATTGCCCGTTCGGGAGGGGCTATTGCTTGAGGAGGGCCTGAAGAGGGAGCCCGGGTTTTCCCAAGCAACTGCCGTTCCTAAGCAACTGCCATTCCTGAGCAACTGCCATTCCCGAGCAACTGCCATTCCGGAGCAACTGCCGCTCCCTACAGTCAGATAAAAAGAAGGAGAGGGAGAGAAATAAATAAAAAGGAAGCAGGAAGTAGATGAGAAAGATCCAGGGGATGTCTATGAAGCTGCCACGGTGAAGCACAGAGAGGCTGACTTCTGGAAAGTTCCGTGTTTGCTTTTTTATGTTTTCTCTGTGTTCAGTGATCTACGAAAGTACTAAATTACCAATAAAAATATTCAAGGATGGATGAATAAGAATGGTGGATTCTCTTACCAAAGTTTGGTTTCTAGCACCCGATTGGGCAACTATCAACTTCCTGTAACTCCAGATCCCAAGAATCTGATGCCCTCTTCTGACCTCCATTGGTGTGTGTGTGTCCTAGATTGGTTTCTATGGCTGGTAAGAGACACCATAACTACATCCTTATAAAGACAACATTTAATCAGGGCTGGCTTACAGTTTGAGAGGTTCAGTCCATTATCATCATGGTGGGAAGCATGGCAGCATCCAGGCAGGTACAATGCTGACAGAGCTGAGAGTTCTACATCTTGTTCTAAGGGCAAACAGGAGAAGACTACTATCTTCCAGGAAACTAGAAGGAGCGTCTCAAAGCCCACCCCCACAGTGACACTCTTCCTCCAACTAAGCCACACCCACTCCAACAAGACCATACCCCCTAATAGGGCCAAGCGTAGTCAAACCACCACATGTCTATATGTACATATACACAAATAGACATGCACACATAAATGTTTTTAAAGGAATTTTAAGAAAAATCAGTGTGTCAATAAAAATAAAAAAGACAAAACTGCATGGAGCTAGTTTCTGGACCTCGAGAAAATGAATGATTATGGAAAATAAATTCAAAGATATCCCAGAGATCCTCCTTCAATTTAGAGATGGAGAAGCTGAATTCCAGAGTCAGGTAGGAACCCTTGTGAGCATGTGCCCTGGAGCAGGACTGCAGCCAAAGCCTTCTGCCCAGACACCGTTCAGCACATGGGTCCTTGCTCCTCATGGCTCTCTCCTGGGCCGTTCCTGTCCATCCGATGGCTCTATCTGCCTTGCACCATGTGTCCTCATCATTTCTGTGAACTTCTTCAAAAGTATATCACACACCACTGACATACCGCACCCACTCGGCAGGGTTTGAATCGATATTGTGTAACATCCGTGCCAGATAAGCTTGAGGACCAGGAGGCCAAACAATGAGGGTCAGATGTCTTCAATGGAGAGCTTCTAGGGGCTTGCTGTGGGGAGAAAATGAACAGAGAGAGTGAGGGTTTGCAAACTTGCTTGGAGATTGGACAAGGAAGTTCATTTGTTCATTCTCTCTCTCTCTCTCTCTCTCTCTCTCTCTCTCTCTCTCTCTCTCTCTTGTTTTCATTTTTAGTCTCAGAGGTTATACATTCCCAACCACTTTTAAAAAGCTAACAGAGTACGTCTGGTGGGTGAAGACAGATGTCACGTGACATGCCCGTATTCCCTGGGCTGTTGGAAACCTTTACAAGGTACCACCCCAGTAGAGGTGGCAAGTAAGGCTGAAACCTAACTCTGGCTTCCAATTGCAAAATATGTCTGTGGACAAGTCAGCAATCTCTTCAAGTCTGCTTCTTCCTCTCTGAAACAAGTGGTACGGATATCCCAGAGGGCTTTGTGAGTCCTTTTTCATTGAAGAAGTTCTTCACACCCTGTAGGCTGACTGCTGCTCCCACCCCTCACCCCCTGAAAAAACAAAAACAAAATCAAAATCAAATCAAATCAAATCAAATCCAAGAACAACCCAGGGAAGGTCACCTTTACAAAAGGTTATCTGGCAGAGTGGTTTAGAGCGAACTATGTTCTAGTTCCCGGCTTGGTAACAACCATGTATTTAAGTCCATTCAAAGAGGGAAGAAAAGGTGAGAGATGGTCCGTAGATAAAATACCTGCTGCACAGCATGTGGACCTGGAACTGTGCTTGGTTCTGTGGACCCGTGAGGGAAATATAAAGAGTTAGAGGATAAGAGATAACCCAGTAGGTAAAATTGCTTCCTGTTGTAAGGACTTGAGTTCAAATCCCAAGCACTCATGTAAAAGAGCTGGGCATAGTTGTGTGTGCCTGTAACCCTGGTGCTGTAGGGGACGGAGACAGGGGGACTGCAAGGTAAGCTGCCAATGTAACCTCGGGTTCAGTGAGAAACCCTGTCTCCAAGGGATAAAGAGAGCCATAGAGCAGGACACCCAAAGGTCCTGTGTATACCTGAGCGTGGGCGAACACACATCAGCACACACACACACACACACACACACACACACACACGCACGCACGCACGCACTTGCACACACGCATAGGCACATACATATATACCTTCACACAAATGGAATAAATAAAATATAAATCAAGAAATAAAAGCTTTAAGATGCAAATAATTGGAGCATGAGTTGGAGAAAGGAGGTGTTGGCTTTGGTGTGTGCCTTTTGGCAAGGCAGACCCCGGGGCCTCTGTCAGCATACTGCGAAAAGCTCTCACTCCAAGGTCTCCACAGCCTTGTGGAGAGCCAGCAGAAGAAGCTCTTCTTCCTCTTGTCCTGGGTCAGGGGATTAGTAATGGCTTCTGACTTGCACTGGGTGGCCACACTGATTCAACATAACCTGATTCTCTCTCTATGGACATCATGTGTCGCCAAAGCCACCATCAAGGGCCTTTCTAGCTCTGCCATAAGCTTCATTTATAACTGACACAGGTTCCAGGGTACGAGCTGGTTCTGCCAGGGCTTCCTCTGCCTTTTGGTGCTCCAGGAATGTGAACCCTCTTCGCCTACCACAAAATTCTTTCAACTATATAATTTTGGTTTTCATGACACTTGGAAAGTGTCAGGATATGTGGCACATCCTAAACCCCGATCACGGTGAGATACACCCTCCCCCCCATCCCTGTCCCTTACCCCTGGTCCACTATACTGCTTGCTGCTAATGTTTTCCATGCTACCAACCTTGACCACAGGGCAATAGTACTTACACTCTCCAGTGTGGCAACCAGAAGTGTCCCTAAAACACCTCCTGAGCCACACTCTCAGGTCTTGGTCTTTTGGGACAAAGTCTCCACAGGTAGCATAGGCTGGCCTTGAATCCAAACTCCTCCTGTCTCTGACTCCTGAGTGCTGGGATTACAGGCTGTATGCTACTACACACAGCTACTTCGGTTTTATGAAGCCCTATCTTACCATACAAAAATCTTCTGGGAGTCCCCACTGGACATAACACAGCAAGAAGGTGAGAGAGAAAAGCCACTTGCCAAGACTCTCCGTGTGGAGACTCGTAGCCAACCAGGGATGCCCTCTGGGTGTGGAGGGAGAGTAGGAGAGCCTTGCTGAATGGGTTGGTGAGGGGCTGCCTTTCTTCTTAGGAGGAGGAGGTGGGTGTCAGGGATGTGTCTGTGTACTGGGTGAACTTGGCTTGGGGTTCTTCTCTACCAGAGTACTTATCCCAGGAAGTACTGGGGGGGGGGGGAGATGGAGGTTTGTGCTGTATAGGATCCCGCAGAACTCAGAAGGCCACAGGCCCAGAAAAAAGGAAGTAGTTGGAAATAATTAAGAAATCTAAGCAGAAACGGTTGCAGGAGAAAGGGCCTCAAGGGCTCTCTCGACCACATCCGAAATTTGCTTCAAATTGTTATGCAGGACAGTAATTGTCTCCCGGGAGGCAGCAGGCAACTGGGTGGGGCTGGCCTCTCCTAGCCGTCCACAGGCAAAGCCCCTCATAAATACTGCATGTTGTGAAACCAGAATTTTCTCTTCTTGCAGTGGGTCACTCCAACGCTCCTCCTTTAATTAAAGAAATGTGGCTTACCAAAAAACAAATACCTCTTCTCATAAAGATTAGATGTAGATTAAAAAAAAGAAGAAGGAGGAGGAGGAGGAGGAGGAGGAGGAGAAGGAGAAGAAGGAGAAGAAGGAGAAGAAGGAGAAGAAGAAGAAGAAGAAGAAGAAGAAGAAGAAGAAGAAGAAGAAGAAGAAGAAGAAGAAGAAGAAGAAGAAGAAGAAGAAGAAGAAGAAAGAAGATTCTACAGTGGAGACATGAACCTTCAAGAAGCCATCCATACAGAAACTATGATCAGCAGAAGACTGTGATTTCAAGAGTCAACATAGCTCCAAGAGTCCCCGACCTCACTCAGCTGCCCTGTGACACACTGCTTCTCTATCTGTGCACCACCAGGGCTCAGTGTGGAGAGGTTTGCTTTGCTGGAGCTCTCTTTCTGCACCAACCCAGATTTGGTACATAGACCTCCCAAATTCCTCCCAGAAGCATTTTTGTGTGTGTGTGCCATCTGGTGGATTTTCAAGGGAATTGGCAGCAGGATCCAAAACATTCCACCTCTGAGGGTTCTGATGTCTCCAAGAGTCTCCGTGAGGTCTCTGCAGGCCAGATCCATTGAGTCTTTTCTGGTCAATTCCCATGTGCCTTCCATATACCTGTGTGTGTGTGCACATGCGTGCGTGCAAGTGTGTGTGTGTGTGTGCGTGTGTGTGTGTGTGTGTGTGTGTGTGTGTGTGTGGTGTGGTACAAGTTGTGTGAGTGTTCCTGACTGTGCAGGTGCATTTAGAGGCCAGAGGTGAACATCTGCTGTCCTCCTCCGCCACCCTTCGTCTATATTTTGAGACACGGTCTCTTACTGAGCCTGAAGGTCATCACTGAGGCATGACTGCCTAGCCAGCAAGCCCAAGAGATCTGTCCTTGCCAGCTCTAAGATTACAGGCACAAACCACTACATCTAACATGTATGGGCTGGAATCCAAATGTATGTCCCAGCATCTGCCAGCCAAGCACTTGGGCCACCAAACCATCTAACTCCTTAGCCCTGACACAGACATCTATTATGACTTTTGGAAAAACATCATTCATATTTTCAAATGAATGAATCAAGCAGAAAGCATAAGATTTGGAAAGTGCATGGGAAGAGAAGGGTCTCCCAAGCTCCTGCCATGAGAAGCAACCTCCATTCATCCCAAGAACTCCAGGAATATTCAATGCACATTTATTACATCATACTCAATGCACATTTATTACACTATACTCAACGCACATTTATTGCATCATATTTAACAAACATTTGTTACATCAGATTATGCTCTGCACTGGCTTATTTTCTTTTACACTTAACACGTCTTGGGAAATGTTCCCTGTCAGTGGGCATCTCACTGATCTGGACAGTGATAGCATGCACTTTTGAGACTACAGTGTTCCTTATTTACTCAGTCCCTTTTTTATGACTACTTAGGTAGGTTTTGACCTCTCCCTATTTCCAACAGTCAGATTCGGGTTTATGGGTAGGATGAGGCCAGGCAGCAGAACTGAGACATCAAAGTCCTTTGAGCTGTGTGAGCAGTGTGTAAGTGTGCCCTTTGCTTTTTTTGAAACACCACTTTATCTTTGCCCACGATAAAAAAAATAAATAAATAAAACATGGCACCACACTCTACTTTATAATTTCAATTTGAAATGAGATTGCTGTTTTATGTGTCAAAATTTTTTACGTTTTGTGAGCTGGCAAGATGGCTCATCAAGTAAAAGCACTTGCTGCCAAGCCTGGGATGGGACCCTTTTATGGGAGTCAACTAAGACCACCGAGAAACACAGATATTTACATAACAACTTATAACAGTAGCAGAATTGCAGTTATAGAGTAGCAGCGAAAGTAATTTGATGGCTGGGGGTCATCACAAGATGAGGAGCTGTATTGAGGGTGACAGTATGAGGAAGGTTGAGAGCCACTGCTCAGATCCCATATGGTAGAAGGAGATAATGCTCTCCTTCAAGTTTTCCTCTGATTTCCACATGTGCCCTGTTACATGCCTGTGTCCATCTGTTCACCCCAGCTCAAGTAAATTAATTAAAATATATTTTATTAATTCATTGATTTCATCTATTCTTTCTCCCAAGTTGCTGATTTGCTTATTTCTTTGATATTATCAAAATTATTCTCATTTGTATCAACTGAAAAGGTTTTCCAATTTGCTCAAGTTCAAATCTCCTTTTGTAGAATTTTTTCTGTAAAGTTATACCTTATCTTGTTTTAAAATATATCTGTTTATCCACTGGCCATTCAAACTAGACTGTAGACTCCATATGATTTCTACAGATGGATTTTTATTGGCTTGCATTATGTCTAAAGTAACCAGTGAGAGGGATCACATCTGTATACAGTTGAGCCTTCCTGCCCTGGGATAGCCTGTGCTTCCCTCTCATCAGGTCTCTTTAATGTCCTTTAATGGTGTTGAACATTTTCCTTGTGTAAGTTTCACACATTCTGTACTGATTATCTCCCATTTTTTCTGGGCTTCTATTGTTCTTGTAAATGAGATTTTTCTGTTGTCATTATTCAATGAGCTTCGGTTGCATGAAGACTACTGGCTTGTAGCTATCAGCTTCCTGCCTAACAACTTGACTGTAACTGTGATTATTTAGTTGTTGTTGTTGGTTTTTTGTTTGTTTGTTTTGTTTTGTTTTCAGTTGATTGTCTTGATCTAGTCTCAGGCAAAAACCAAATGCATCATCTGCAAATGTTATAACTAAATGCTGGATCTTGATCCGTTCGTATATAGTGGGATTCTGCGATGTAAAGGAAATTTCTAGTTGATTCTGCATTGCTGAGATTTGTTTGTCTGAAGTGGGAATTAATGTCAGTACCAGTGATCAGCTTTAAGCCTCTTGTCACTGGACCTGTATACAGAACATGCCCCTCTTGACCACATCCTTCTCCAGGGGACCACGTATTCTCATGGCCTCCTTTGGTTCCCCTGAGTTCCTCTCTAGAACATGTTCCCTTTCAGAAGACCCCTGTCTTCTTACTGGACCATGCCCACCTCCAGGGGCTGCCATCTTCTTATGGACTCTAGATAAGCCTCCTTTGGTTCTCCAATGCACTCCCCACTCATGTTCTCCTTTCTAATTCTTCCTCATTTTCATGATGTCTTCCTGTTTGAGGTCCTGGAGCTTATTCTTGGAAATCCTTATTTCTCAAGTGATCTCATCCTGCTCTGATGGGCTTAACATACCACTGCCAATGACACCTGCATCTAAATCCCAAGCACAGAGCTCTTTCCTGAACTCTAAATTAATATGACCAAGTCTCCCTCAACATCCATACATGACTTTTTTGCCTAGCGTCTCAAAATGAATGTGACCTAAACTGAGCCCTGAATCTTGCCTGGAGGCCTCTGCATCTGGCTGTATCTGTCTGTCTGTCTGTCTGTCTGTCGGTGCATATCTACCTACCTATCTACCTATCCATCTATCCATCTATCCATTCTATCTATCCATCTATCCATTCTATCTATCCATCTATCCATTCTTTCTTTCTTTCTATCTATCTATCTATCTATCTATCTATCTATCTATCTATCTATCTATCTATCCCTGATACTAAGTTCTGAACTTGACACTTCGATTCCCTTCTTTCCATTGCTCCACTTTGGCAGAAAATACTTCCTGCTTCATTTTTGTAATGTTCTCTATTCTATTCTAAGTGTAATCACTAATATCTTAACACATTGAGATTATCCATTACACGTCAAACAGCCATGTAGGATTGCAGAAAGTTATAGCCAGTATAGAATTCTAAGTCGTGCAGAGAGCCCATGCAGGGAGTCAATGCAAATGCCAAGAGTCGGTGAACATGCTCAGGTGTTAGATAAGGTGTCAAGGCCACCTAAGGGGTCTGGTCACATAGATGTGCATGAGGATATAGCAGGGAAATCTACATGAAGCAGAGCTCATTGAGAAGAGAAAGTTCATCACCGATCAATCTCCTCAGTGAGGCTCTATTCAGCAAACAAGAGAGGCCGTGAAAACACAATGAACCAGTGTATTATACTGAAATTTGAGGTATCCCTGCTCCCCCTCTAGGTGTTTTGAGTACAGGAGAGTTTGTCAATCATTGGCCCAGTGTGTCTGATAAGCCCTCAGGTGCTGTATTTTTACTAACACATGTCATTTGTCTGTCTGTGTCTTGTGGTTGTGCCAGATGGATCACAATAGCTCATAAGGACAGGTAAGATGCTCAATCAGTATACCCCAGCCATGTACCAAATGGAGGGATATGAGAAATGTGCGCTCTGTGGAAAAATAAAGTCACTCAAGGCAGGGTGCAGCCTGTTCCAATGAGCCACACTCAAAATAATGAAACCAGGAAAGACGCATGAATACTACTTCCAATGTGAAATTTTCTCTAATCTCTCTTCACTTCCCTATCTTCTTAGAAAGATCTGAGTTGTGGTGAATTTAGGATCCTCAATTGGGCTTCAGAGAACTCTGGGAGGAGTCTGCTGTGGTCACCTAGCTTCTCTTTTTAAAATGTGAAGTCAGTTCTGCCTTTTGACTTGGAGTTCTTTGTTGGTTAGGGTTTTCTTTATTGTTGTTGTTGTTGTTGTTGCTGTTGTTGTTGTTGTTTTGTTTTGTTCTGGTTTGGTTTTCTTGAGTTAATACCAGCTGGAATCATTTGGAGAGAGGGTTGAAAGAACAGCTCCCATAAGACTGGCCTCTTGGCAAGTCTGTAGTGCATTTTCTTGATTGTTGATTGACATGTGTGGGCCCAGCCCAAGGGAAGCCGTGTCACCAGTGGACATGTGATCCAGAATAAGATAAGAAAGTAGGCTGAGCAAGCCAGTAAGCAGGATTTCTCTAGGGTCCCGATTCTCAACCTTCCTAATGCTGCAGCCCTTTAATACAGTTCCTCATGTCATGATGAGCCCTCTACCAGAAAAATTATTTTCCTTGCTACATGATAACCATAATTTTGCTATTGTTATATATCCTAATGTAAATATTCTTGGAGACAGAGGTTTGCCAAAGGGGACACGACCCATAGATTGAGAACCACTGTTTTAGACCTCTGACCCAGTTCCTGCTTCCAGGTTTCTATCCTGACTTTTCTTCATGAAGGACTATAATCAGAACCTATAAGCTGAAAGCTTCCATCCCAAGTTGCTCTTGGTCATGGTATTTTATCACAGCAATAGAAACCCTCCGACAATTTCCAATCTTGTCTCCAACCAAAAGCATCTAATCTTGATATCCTGCTACCTATGGCTTTATATAAAATATTAAATATTTTTTGTGGTTTTAGCTCCAGGTGAATGGTTTTGAATATATGCCACCCATCATAGTTTGCTTTTTCTCAATAAATATTATTCTTTGTAATGTAATCCATGCTAATGTGTGAAAGCTAAGACCAGTCATGGCAATAGTTGCTTAGTGAGATACTACAGACCCTCGTCTAATTAGCTATTTCTTTACTCTTGGATATTTGACTTGTCTTCAACTTTTTATTAATACCAACTGCAACGACACATCTGCACACACATCTCCCATGGGAGTGCATAAATTCTTATGTCCCGGATATACACTTAGAAATGAATCTGTTGAGTAGGTACCCTTTCAGTTTTAGAGAATAGTGCAAAAATTCCCTCCAATTCACACTCCCACAAGCAAAATACTAATATTCCCCTTTCTCTAAATAGTCACACGCTGCTAGCTCTCGTTGTGGTTACAGTTCTATTGTTCTTACCAATTTTCCAAGTATAAATAGCATCTCATTGTTTAAGATTGAATCTCTTCGGTTACCACTAAGGGCAAGTAGGGTTTCATACTTTCAGCCATAGTTTTAGACTACTATCAGATTCCCATGCAGTTGTGATAAAGAATTCAGAGATAGCCCTTAGCATCTGGCCGAGTGCTTCCTCCATGGGAACATTATACAAATGTTACTGTAAAGTCACAGGCAGGGTGCTGGCCTTACCACATCCTAGCATGACTCAACTCTCTGAAGTTTCACCTACACTTATATGTAAGAATTTAATTATTATTTTAAGTGAGTATGCACATATGTGTTTGCATGGGTGTGTGTATGTGCAACCATGTGTGTGCAGTGCAGAGGTCAGGAAGAAGTGCCAGATCTTGTAGAGTTGGAGTTCTGGGTGGTTGTGAGCTGCATGTCAGTCCTGGGAACCAAACGGAGGACCTCCCCAAGAGCAGCAGGTGCTAACAACTGCTGAGTGATCCACCTCCCCAGCTCCTCAACTGCCCTCTGTCAAATGTGTGCCTTTAACATAAATTTTCACAACTCAACTTATCTCTTCTGGGACCTGACTGTTTCTATCCTTCCAGGAGTTTCATTGAGGTTTTGGGGTTTTTTGGTTTTTTTTTAAATGTATATATGCTATACATATGCACACCCATATCTCTTAGGATGCCTTTTGTCTGGTTTATGGTTACAAATGGAACACCTTTATCCTTCCTATGCTGTCATATAGTTTAACTTTGTTTACTGTGATTTTTTTAATGTACTTAGTCAAATAATATACTTTTATGTTCAAATTAATGCCCTTCTATCTTTTGTGAGAAACCACTCTCTACCCTGAAACCACAAATCACCAGTATGATCTTTAATATTTCTTCTCTCTGTAATTTCACTGAATATTTTAAAGAACTTCTCATTTGATTATTTTTAATCCACTAGAAGGCTGTTTTATGAATGATATGAAACATTGATGTAATTTGTTTTTATATTAAAATCAATTTCCCTATCATTGATTACTCCATTTCATCTCCCTCACTCATTTCTTTCCACTGTGTGTGTTTGGCTCACTTCTAGACTCTCCGTTCTCCTCTGATGATCTATTCTTCTGTCCTGAGCCAATATCACCTTAGCTTTATTACCAGGGCTCTATAATTAATCTAATACCACAGTACAAGTGTTTGCTTCCCTCATCTTCTTAAGAAGAGTTTTAGCTTTGGCCTAGTCCCAACTCTCTTCTGGCCCTGTATAATCTCTCTCTCTCTCTCTCTCTCTCTCTCTCTCTCTATATATATATATATATATATATATATATATATATATACCTCACATAAAAGATACAATTTGCTTTTGTGGAAAGACCTTTGCAGGTTACAAACCAGTGAGCCCTGTTACCTTTTCCAATGTTAAAACACAGCTCTCTCTCTCTCTCTCTCTCTCTCTCCCCCTATCTCCCTCTTTCATTTTGCCACTTCTCCACAAAGGCTAAAAAACATGGCTTACATGAATAGATTCTCTTAAGATTTGTCAACTCTTCTCATAGGGTATGATAATTTATTACTTTATTACTTTATTTATTTATTTATTACTTTATTTATTTATGTGCATCTACATGAGTGTGTGGCGGGGGTTCTCATGTGCTATAGCATGTGTGTGGAGATCAGAGAGAGTTTGCCAGAGTCAATTCTCTCCTTCTACCATGTGGTACCTGGGATCCAACCCTGATTGTTAGGATAACTAGCAGTTGCTTTACACTGAACCACCTTACCTACCCCAATCAGTGTTTCATGCATGTTCACTGATGCTTAGATACAAGACAGTCTTGTTCATTGGCTATAATACTCTACATGTTCTGTTAGATCAAGCTTCTAAGTTACTCTCCACAAATCTAACACTTTCCTAGTGTGCTGGTTAGTATTACAGCAGCTTCATATCAGCTAGAATCATTTGGGAAGAGGAAACCTGAATTGAGAGAATGCCCATACCAGATTGGACTGTGAATGAATAATTGGTGTGAGCAGGTATTCCTAGGATGTGTGTGTGTGTGTGTGTGTGTGTGTGTGTGTGTGTGTGTATTCAGCAGGCTGAGTAAAGCCCTCCATGGCCTCTGCATCAGCTCCAGCCTCCAGGTACCTGCTTTGAGTTCCCTCCCTAACTTCCTTAGATGATGGACTATAGTGTGTAAACTGAAATAAACTCTTTCCTTCCCAAGTTGCTTTTGGTCATGGTACTTTATCAATGCAATAGGAACCCTAAAACACACCATATTTTTTCTTCTGTGTACTCTAATTCTCATTTCAACATACCTCGTTGTAATCCTCTCCCATCTTGTTTTTTTTAATTTGGAGTTAGAGGTGTGTGTCCTGTGGTTTATGAATGGTTCCTACATCCCCTTCTTGATTTCAAGGAACTACAGTTCCCAGAAAGCGTCTGTGTCCATCAATTAAATATGTTAGAAAATATTCTAATTTCTGGTGCCGGTATAAAACTGAGCCACTTCTAATTTGGGGTGTTCTGCACAGTCAGCTCCATGTTAAGGTGCCATAAAGATATGTGGATGCATCTCCCCTACCCCCACCCAACGACTCAGTACATAGAGAAGTGGAGTGTATTAATTAATAATTATACACTGTAAGCAACTTCCACCTCATTTTCATTACACAATTAAATATAGATGAGCCATCTGGAAAACAGTAAAAGCATACTAATTTAAACTAAAATGTTTTCTTTGGTCATCAGCAGTCCACTCTTTTCTCTATACCCTTCTTCCTGGTCTTCAGGCACCCAGAGCTTCTTATAGTGTCCACCCGTTTTGTATACACTTAGGAAAACACCACCATTTTGGAAATGCATGATCAAGCTCCAAGGTACCCCCCACATGTTCTTTGGAAAGAGTTGAGAAACCAACTTTGACTGTAATTAAATTCAAGCTTTAGTTCTTACTTTGGGTGGTACTTTGCTTTGCATTTATAAGAGCTAAGAATGGAGGAAGTGGGCAATGATGCTTGCCTCAGAGTCTTGCTTGATTGGTACAATAGTACAATGCTTGGAAAACTTAGATATTTTCTTTCTGTTGCTTCTTTCAGTTTAATCTCTTGGAGAAACATGAACCATTATCTATTCACCCCAGATAGAGACCAGCAACAAACCAAATAAATGAATCTGCTCTGGCTTACTTCGTAAAGCAGTGAGTTTATTGGGGATACTTACAGAATAGGATAGTTACTTACGGGAGCATGGGTGACTCAAAAATGGTGCATCACTGCAGAGCTTCCCCATGGGTGATGAGCTATGAAAACTTCATATTTGGGGCACCCTGCAGGACTGGTAGGCAACTCTGCCAGGCAGAATAGCCTCTTTCCAGGAATTGGTACTTCTTATGTAACCTTGGGGAGGAGTTTGTGAATCTTGTAGATTTCAGGAGCTTCCTGGGCCTCTTAGGTTATGCCCACTTTCTAGGCTTTTGTTGTGCTTTGAATGAGAATGCCCTCTATAGGCTTGTATATTTGAACACTAGGTCCCCAGTTGGCATGGCTGTTTGGAGAGCTTAGGGGTGTGGCCTGTGGGAGGAAGTATGTCATTAAAGACAGATTTTGACAGTTTAAAAGGTTGTCATTTCCAGTTCTCTCTGGTTCCTGCTTATGATTCAATATATGTGTTCTGAGCATCTAGATCTGCTGCTATGCCTGCTGCTTGCTGCCAGGCCTCCTCACCATGACAAACTATTATCCCTCTGGAACCAGAAGCCCAAATAAACTTTTCTACATGTTACCTTGGCTGTGATAATGTTTTATCATTGTAATAGAAAAGCTAACTAATACAGCCATGTAAGTTTTATTGGCTTCCTCATTCACATAAATTTCCCTCCTCAGTTTAGAAGGGAATGTTTCACTTTGGAGGAAAGAGCTATACATCAGTCTTCAAACCCACAACTGAGTGACAGACAAGGCTATAAATCTGACAGACATCACTATAAAGCTAAGCCTAGTGTTCATACTCATACATCAAAATCTCAAGATTGCTGAACCTGGAAATGCAAAATGTAGACAGTGACTTTGCCTGGAAAAACTCCAATACAGCAAGAAGTTTCTCTAAGAGAACCTGTGGACCCATGAACATGGTGCCAGAAATACCTACAGAGAGCACCTGTATCACCTGCCAAGAACACCTGCAATGCCTGCAACACCTGCAGAGAGCACCTGCAACACCTGCAGAGAACACCTGCAACACCTGCAGAGAACACCTGCAACACCTGCAGAGAACACCTGCAACACCTGCAGAGAACACCTGCAACACCTGCAGAGAACACCTGCAACACCTGCAGAGAACACCTGCAACACCTGCAACACCTGCAGAGAACACCTGCAATAATTGCACCTGAGTTTCTGGTACTGAGCTGGGCACAAAATGAAGACGAAAAGGAAGTATGCTGTCAATGCGCTACCACAAGCCATTTTTATAGTTCTGTGCTCCTCCTTGACTTCGGACTTCAGGTCTCCAGTGCACTGAGCCTCATGCCCAGTAAAGAATTAGCATTCTTTCTAGAGATGGTAAGATAGCTCAATGGGTAAACCATGACCACCTGACTTTGATCTCAGGGCCAATGTGATAGGAGGGAAAAAGCTAACTCCTGAAAGTTGTTCTCTGACCTGCATGCCTGCGCTGCAGCACACATACACAGTCCCACAACACACAAGTGCATAAATATTAAAAGTTTGAAAAATAGCATTCTATCCACATCATCCAATATAAAGGAGAGAGGAGGGGAGGATAAATGTAATGACATTAGATTCAGACAATAATCAAAGACACTGTGTACTTTGTATGCATAATCTCGTTTAATCTCACAGTAACACTGTAGCTCTCATAGTATTATATCCAGAGAGGTTAAGTTAGTGGTTCTCAACCTGTGGGTTGTGACCTCTTTGATGACCTTTCACACGGGTCTCCTGCATATCAGATGTTCACATTATAACTCATAACAGGAGCAAACTTGCAGCTATGAAGTAACATATGCCACAAAAATAATGTTATGGTTGGGGGTCACCACAACATGAGGAAGCTGTATTAAAAGGTCACAGCGTTAGGAAGGCTGGCAACCACTGGGTTAAAGAAACCATAGAAGCCTCTACAGTAAGGAACAGAACACAGATCTCAGATATTCAGGTGTGTCTGGTAGCAAGCTGAGGTACCTTCCTCCTGTTATACCAGATGAATAGTGTGGTCAGTTTTCCAACTGTGAGATAAACTGTCTAGCCCCTGTGAAGCAACCATGAGATCTAGCAAGACAGATAAGTTGACTATGTTAATTACTTCTCTGGAGTATCATTCAGTGAAAGTATGCACCGGTTAGTCAATACACCACCACACCTGCATGTACAAGTATTAAAAAAAAACTTTCTTTTACACACACACACACACACACACACACACACACACACACAGAGAGAGAGAGAGAGAGAGAGAGAGAGACAGAGAGACAGAGAGACAGAGAGACAGAGAGAGAGAGAGGCACATCATGTTGGTAAAGTGTGTGTGTGTGTGTGTGTGTGTGTGTGTGTGTGTGTGTGTGCCACAGTGTGAGTGTAGAGGTGAGAGAACAACTTTCCAATGTTGTTTTGTTATTGTTTATTTGTTTGTTTGTTTTTTACCTTTCACATGAGTTCTGAGAGTCAAACCCTTGGGCTTTAGAAGCACACACTCTACCCACTGAGCCATCTTGCCAGCCCCAATGTATGAGGGTTTATGGAGCTGGTGTGCCACTATGCTCCTCTTATATTTGGAACAATGAGCTGTGTGATTTTAGTATAAGCCCAGCATGTAATATGTAAAATGCCATGCATTTGTGTATCAATTATATAGTTATCCTTCATGTTATCCGCAGTTGATGGCTATCCTGTATATACCAGAAATCAAGGTGCAATAAATAATATCTGGAGTCTGTGTGGATAACTAAATACATTTCGTGTAGAAACAGACAGTCGTATCAAGATTTTTGGATAAGTGAGGACCATTAACATCACATAAGGTCAGAGACCTATTCTTTTCTCAAGTGAAATAGGATGGAATCCAGGCCCTGATTTGCCTCACGCTACTCCAGTAGCCTGACTCTATCACTGAAACTGCCAATGTCTCCAAGGAGCATTCTTCATGGGTTCCTTATTTCAAGTTCCCACTGCCAAACCCACGAGACAATTGTTACTGGTGAGTCTGCGATTATCCTAAATACTGTGCCCAGGTATCCCCCCATGCCGTGCTGTTTCTATCCTCCTCGGATAATGACATCCTTTGGAAGAAACAGAGAGAGCAAAGATGGATGAGAACAGGATCGGACGGGTTAATTACACCATGGTCCTTAGCACAAGTTTGTAACATCTATCTTATTGAGCCCCAATAAATGCTTACAGCTCATCACTAGTAAGAACCTAATTAGACATTTATTGCTTATGTAATTCTGAATTAATGGCATGGCAACAAGATTAATATCTCACATTCTGTTACACCTCAGCACACCCCATTTTAATAATCAATGGATATTTTGTTAACAGACATTAAGTATCCTATTAAAACTAAATTAAATGCTATTCTGATTTGATTTTATGAAGTAAATGGTAGTAACAGTAATGAGGTGCAGGCCCTTTAAATCATAACAGGACAGCCAAATTTGGGTCCTTCTGGTAAGTGGAGTAATTTTGGAGTGAAAAAAAAGGAAGAGCAGATGTGTCCCTTGGGTTGACAGTTTCATAAATACTGCACAGATCAATTCTGATGGATTCATAACCAATATGTCGAAAGTCTTCAAGGAACTTTCAGAATGTTCTTTTCTGATCAAGACTGGTAAACATGCCTTAAAGGAAACATCAAAATCCAGTACTCACTGGGCTGTAAGGAAAACAGGACAGTACAGTGTCACGAGGGGAATTCACTTGAGCCCCAGGGTGTCACGAGAGGAATTCACTTCAGCCCCATCACACCTTGCTTTGACTGTAAACCTGATGCACTGAGAGAGAGGGTTGGGTATCCAAGGCATTACCTCCATCAGATTAACTTGCAGGCATGGCTGTGGTGCTGTCGTGATTTTTAACCGATGTGAGAGGTCCACCACTCACTGCAGGGGATGGCTTCCACAGGCAGATGTTCCTGGGCTGCTTTAAAAAAAGATAGCTGAGCCAGCGAGGAACACAAGCCCTCCTGCGCTTTCTGCTCTGGCTCCTGCCCCCCCACCCCAGGTTTGTATGTTGAGCTCTTTCCTTGGTTTAACCTCAATGATAGGCTGTGATCTGTAAACGGAAATATACCCTTTCTTTCTCAAAGAACAAAAAGATGGCTTTGATTCAAATTTTAGCATAGCAACAGAAATAAAAACTATCAGAAACAAGCAAAATTTGACTTCTTTGAGTTGTACCGTATTCCTGTTGGGGAGAGGAAGGGAATTCAGTTTTGCCAAGAAAGGGAATTTAATAAATAACTCTCGAAATAAATACATATTCAATTACCAATCCTTGAGGACCTGCTGTGTCCCAGAATAGATTATGATCATATCTTACAGGGAAAAAACTATTTCTGAAACATCTTCCATTCACCATGACTGGTTCTATGAAAAGTACAATATATGAGAGAAGTGAATAGGACGTGAGTCCAAGATTCTACAATCTCTTTCGAGGAAGAAAGTGGTGATTTGTGAAATTTTCTGGCATCTGGGGTCAGAACTTGACCCAGTGTGGAAAGGTTACTGTGGAGTTCCAGAATCTTGTAAAATGCCGGGCTCGAAAACCCGGCTGAGTTCATTTGCCTGGTGACCAAATGGATCCCAGAACAATGGACTCACTGAACACTTGATGCGAGGCTTCAATGCCAAGCACAGCTTCTAAAGTTCATTCTTCCACAGGAATCTAGTTACAAAATCCTAAAGGGAAGTTAGAATGTTGCAGTAGCGCTGAATTGTTTGAGTTGATTTCACTCGGGAGTCTGGGCAAACATTTTGACAAGCAACTCTTAGGTAGTCAAATCATGATAGGCAGGGTATGGCTGATGTGATTTACTACAAAAACTCCACACTATTCCAGAGTATTCTGTCATTGGGATTTTGAGCCCAGTGGGGTAGGGAGTCAGACACTTGGCTTTCATAGGAGAGGTTGCATTTCTGTTTACCCAACTGTAACTATAAACAAAACCGACTTCCACTTTCAGGAGGCTCCTAGAGCAAAGGCTATATCACTTTAGGAATTCAGGAAGCAAGCTCAGCCAGAGGCAGAGGAGGCGGGACTTCCGGAGCAGCAGACAGGCATCACACAACCGGGTTCAGCTGCCTTCGCCAGCTGTTTTTCCGCATGATTGAGCTTTCAGTAGTTTTCTGTAGTACGCTGGAAATGTTTCCTGTGTTGATTTTACCATTTCAATCTGAAATTAAGACATCTTGATAAATTACATTACCGATTTCCCAATTTTCAGTCTTTCTCCCTCTATAAGAAGATGTGTATTTCCTTTAACTAAGAGAGTCCAGACCGCTGAATGGCAGTGGTAATTAAAACTTCTCAATCTATTAAAATAGCACCCAGGAAACCCTTTTAATTGAACAGAATCGCACAAGGGGGAGAGGTTATAGGTGTTGGCTCCCCTGTGAAAAGTCTGATAGAAGCAAGCCTAATAGCTAAATAGTTGATTTCAACCATGGGTCTGGGCAAACATTTCGATGAGCCACTCTTTATATAGTCAAATGCCTCTTCATAGAGGGGTATCTTTCGAAATAGGATAACAGTTCTTTGATAATAATTACACAGGGCATAACATTGTTTTAAAGTGTTGTGTTACCAGTAGAGGTGGATACTATTTGGAATGTAAAACAGCCCGTTCTTCTCCCCCATCCTTCCTGCTTGAGTTGAGGCAGGGAGACAAAGGTTTTGAGTTCCCAAAGGGTTAAGGATTCTACTAAAGATACTTCTGTGATGAAAGTGGGGGGTGGAAGAGGCAAAGAGACAGTCTGAATTCTTACCTGAGAGCCCACAAAGGAATATGTCCCTGTCCTGGACAATATGTCTGTGCAGAGGGCAACTGCATGTGTCTACCATGCTTCACCTATCCCAAAGGGGATATTCCCTGTGTTCCCTGTCAGTGGTTCACGCTGTGGATTCGATGTGGAAAGCGTAGATAGACTCACCCTTTGCTCCTGTACTTTCCTGATACTGTCTCCTGTCACTCAGAGGCCTTGCAGTTGCCCTTAGATTTGAAGGTTATGTCACTGTTTGGAATTTCAGCTTGTCTGTCTCAGAGAAGGGATGAAAGTATTCAGCATATGGGAAGTACAGTGCTGAATATTTAAATATCAGAAAGGTATACTACTTGGTGGGAGTACTTTTGCTTACCAAATATTTACGTTCCCATCCCTAACACACTCTCAAGGCCGTGTGTGTGTGTGTGTGTGTGTGTGTGTGTGTGTGTGTGTGTGCTCTCGCACACGTGAAGATCACTATTCTTTGCTGTTCTTAGCTCCCAGCCATGAGATTGTCGATGCTCTGAGAGATACCAGGTTCCAAAAGGATGATAAACTGTAACGAATCTTCAGAGGGAGTAAGAAGTCAGCTTCCTTATAAAAACTCACTGAGATTAGGGTTTCCTTATAGCATAACTTGTCTCGTTCTGAATGTCACAGCAATAATACTGACAATATTATGATAAATTCAACGTTGTTCGGCATAATGCCAAGTACTACGATTGGGGTTGTAAAGCCCAAGGTATATAACTCCATGTATCTGAAGGAGAATTCACTTGAACATTCAGTGACACAAAACCTGGCTGTATTCAATGGCTTTGTGTTAGAACTATGACTTTCTTACCTCATAGAGTTTTGTTTTCCTGGACTTTCTAATTGCCTTTTCTTTTTTCTCCAGAAAACTATAAGATCTTTGTGGGGAGCTTTGGGGGTTGCTTGGCAGGAATCTGACATTGGCCAAGGGCAAGGAAATGGGCTTCAGGCAGGAATCTGACATTGGGCCAGGACAAGGAAGTAAGCTCAGGAAGGAATCTTAACCTTAGGGTGGAACAAAATGAGTAGGCTTCAAGTAAGAATCTGATTTGGGGCTTGGACAAGGAAGTGGGCTCAGATATTTTGGTCATCTGGACAAGCCCTTAGAAACAGCATCACAATCGCAGGAGTGATCTCGGAATTTTATTTATTGCCTTGCTTACTGTTCCTTGACTATTAGTGTTTCTTGTACTGTTTGACCTTGACCTTACTGCTTGCATGCAATTAAAATGGTATAAAAGTAAATTGGGGAAAAAATAAGCCTGTGTCAGCCTCAGAACTGGCTGGGGTCATGCTACAATGCTGTCTAATTGTTTTGTTGTCGTTGTTTTGTTTGTTTGTTTGTTTTAATCCTCAGTCCTGTGCTAGAGAACTTGTTGATGGACTGAACTGTCTTGGTCAGATCTTCATTGTCTCCAGACTGTCTCTGACCCTCCAGCTCCCACACAGAGATTTATATTTATTTATGTAGCTCAGGTCTTAGCTGAGGCTAGCTCATATAACTTAATCAATCCATTTATTCTAAGTTGAGCCACTTGGCTCATTAGTTGCCTCTCCTTCAGTGGCAGTACCTGTCTCTTCCTCCACTTCTGGCTGAATAATCTCCCTTCTCTTCCTCTTTTCCAGAGTTCCTATCTCTGACAGCAGTTCACCTATCCCCTCCCTCCCCCTTCCCCATTTTGCTATAGGCCATTCAGCTCTTAATTAAACTAATCAGAAGGTGATGGGGAAGATGGTTACAAAGCACGTGAAAATGTTTTGAGACACATGATGCTTCATAAAAATTACAGTATCAAAGTCCTGCCTGTACTCAGATCTCAGCTCAGACAGAAAGCAACATTTGAATAATACAAACACAGTCTTTACACAGTGCACATTAGTATCCAAATACTTCATTTTATTTTTGCTTTTCTGGATGTCACCAGAATGGGCCTCATGAGTAAAATTTTAGCTTAACGATCTGTTTCTTACAGCCTCTTTCTCTTCACTGCCCCATGTCATAAACCTATCCTAGATTTCTGTTAATTATATACCTGTACATCAGTTAGCTCTTTATAGGAATCTTTACTATACTTAAAAAAAATCGTGCCAGGCCGAAGATGCTAAAGTTTCTTACTTTATCTATGCTTTCCAATGTCAAAATGAATTAGTCACAAAATAGTAAATTGAATTTTTGAAAATGTTCATTTTAATATTTTGGTTGTATGTGGTGTCTGTCAGCACGTGTGTGTGTGTGTGTGTGTGTGTGTGTGTGTGTGTGTGTGTGTACCTGAGTGTTAGTGCCCTCAGATCTGACCAGAATTGCCATAGACTCTACTGATAGACTTATAGAAAGTTGTGAGAACCAAACTCAGGTCCTCTGTAAGAACAGTGCATGTTCTTAACTACTGAGCTATTTTCCAGCCTTCATAAGTTATATTTTAAGAGACAACATTTCCATCTCTCCGTAATGTCTAATGAACATTGCTCGCTAAATACCTGTCTGTAGGTCAGTTTAGGAGACATCAGTGGCCTTGTCATCTTTGATGTTTCCTTCTTTAACTATTCTACTTATGCATGCAAGCTTCTCTCCAGGATGTTCATGATTTCCTTTAGCATAAGATCTTAGTGGCCTTGACAGTGTACATAACATGTAGGTACCAGGGCATCTCATTCTCTAGATGGGATCGTGCTGAAGTCCTGATGTTAGGGCTTCACGGAGTGCATAAAATGTTGGCAGACTTTCAGAGCCACAGGAAAAGTTTGCATCCCTCCAAATTATCTATCTAGTTGTTGGATCCAAACAAATCCACTGATTCTTTAGGTCTTTAACTTATTCTCCAATACCAGAGGCAAAGAGGAAATAGAATCACAATTGTGTCATATCTTGCCTCTGATATCAGGCATCATGGAAAAGCCCATGGGATATGGATGGCTCTGAGGGCTGTCCATTGGACACTCACTGCCAAGGTCAAGGACAGACCTCATCTTCCTGGCGGTATTTGCACAGTCCGTGTCCATACTTCTCTGATCATATTTCATACTAGATTTTGGAATTTAAGTGGAATACATGTAAATATTAATACATGTAAATATTAATATATGTCACCAGTTCATGACAACTCGAGGGTGGAAGAATTTGGGAGTCCTTCCTAAGAGAAGTTGGTTTCCTTCTATGAGGAAAATAAATGGTAGATCCTGGTCCTTAAATCACAGAGGCTCCCACAATCCCATACTGTGACTAGGTATGGACAACTCTCAGGTCTTCAATGCATTTCATGGACTTCCTCACAGTTTCTCCGTATGCCCAGATACTGGGGCTCCAGTCAGATCTATCTGAATTTTGAGTGGGGCTCTACCTGTACAAGTCGAATTCAAGTTTTAGGCAGCCAAGACTCAACTAACTTTCTATTCCTATTTAACTCTCAGTAGCCAGCTGACTGTACTTGACTGACCTTATAGAAAATTGATCACAGATTGTGGCTTAATTGAGCCTGTCACAGGAAGGCCAGTTCCTTTTAGACTCAAGGGTCTACCCTGCTGAGATACTCTTGGGGCTAGTGAATTCATTGGAAGGAAATGTAACTCCCACTTCAATTGAAAATTCTTGAGGCATTTATTGAGGGGGCTTGGTGCCAGGGCTTTGTGGGCTTGAAAAGAGACTAAAGTTTCCTCTCTTATACCGTGAGAGACTTCCAGGCTTCTTAGTTGTCTTCGCTAAATTCTGAGGTCATGTAAAGTCAAAGGGTTTCCTTTTATTTTACAGTAAGGCAGCCTGAATCAGTAGACAGTCACAATGTTGAGCACCTTGTCTGTTAACTGGATTTAAGTAATTCCGTTAGCAAGGCCTCTAGCTTCTGGACCCATTTCACTTGCCCATATGAAGAGTTAAGAAATGTTCATAAACTTCTAGCTATTCACAACTACGATAGGGAAAGGAGCATGATTCAGCCCAGAATGAGACCATGCATGCCCTAAGTTGGGAGCCACACAGACTGGGACAAATGAAGGCAGTCACATTCCAACCTTGCTAATTCCATTCACACCAGGACACAGTCTAAGAGCTACCATGCAAGATAGGTATGGGGGTTTATACCTTTAATTCCAGCGTTTGAGAGGTGTATCTCCAAATTCAAGGACAGCCTGATCTACATAGACAGCCTGGGATATATGAAACCAAACAACAAAAGAGTAGCTATTGTGTAAAGTAAACTAGTTACCAGAGAACAGGATGGAAGAGAAGACAGATTGGAAAGGGCTAATGGGAAAGTTGGTTAATTTGGCTAGGCAGTGTCCTGAGAAGTGAAAAATGCCAGAAACATATAGTCCAAGGCAAGACTATTAATTAGAGCTATTATTTTTTTTACAACCTTCATGTTTGTGTTCAAGTTATAGAGAAGTGTGCTCAGTTTTTAACTTGAAATTCTTCTAGGAAAAATAAAGGCTGTGTCATCAAGACATGGAATATGTATTTGTGAATCTCAGAGAGAGCTCTGAAATGGACAATGAGATCTGAGCATCGTCAGCATGTGAGCAGGAGGCAAGACCATGAATGCTGACTGGGTCATTGAAGAAGACCAAGCAGCTGGGTATAAAAGAGTCTATCACTTACCCCTCAGAACTAGCCTAAGACAAAAGCTCTCTCTCTCTCTCTCTCTCTCTCTCTCTCCCCTGTCATGTCTGGGTGTGACTGCTGAAAAAGTGATTGACACTTTTGACCCTTAGGAGACAAGACAGAGGACAAAAAAGGGCCCACACTTTAAACGCTGATTTTTTTCAAAGAAAACAAAAACTCTATTCTAAGTGCTATTAGTGGCTATATCCATTTCCTTTCTTGTCACTTCGATGAAATGCAAAAATAACTTAAGAGAGAAAGGGTTTATTTTGGCTTATAGTTGATGAAACAGAGTCCATCATACAGAGGAAGACACAGCCAGCACAGAGGCCGGGGCAGGAAGCTGGTGTGTCACATTACATTCATACTCAGAAAACTAAGAACAAACAGGGACTGGCGCTGCTGTAGAACTTCAAAGCTCATTTATCTTACTCTTGTTGCATCCTGCAGGAACCTCTCCTCCTACCCCACCCCTATTCCCCAGGGACTTGGCTTCCTGGTGAGGACTCGTGCTCCCTCTAGCTTTTTTTCCTTCCTGTCTCAGCTGCTCACTCTAGCCAATCTCTATCCCTTTATGTCACTCACTAAGCCATAAGAACATGTTTTACCAATATCTTCATTGGCCACACTGGGCTGGGATGCAGGAGGATGGTTTTTACTCTCCTTCCTGTCTTCTGTTTCAGTCTCTCCAGACTTACTCTGAGTCCTGCAGGAGCCTGTTTGCAGGATTGTTCCAACTCATGTCGATTCCCTAGGGACCCTGCCTCTAGGTGCAGATTCAGGATAACCCCAGCTTTTACCCACTGCCTCTGTCCCCCTTTCCTTATTGACCATCCCCATTCCTTTGTGTCACCCCCGATCTGTACTATATTTACTTAAAATCCAGACTGGGTAACAACAACAAAAGGATTGAACCCTGTCTTACTCAGGGTTTCAATGGGTGTGAGCAGACTCTAGACCAAGACAGCTCCTATAAGGACAACATTTCACTGGGACTGGCTTACAGGTTCAGAAGTTCAGTCCATTATTATCAAAATGGGAACATGTCAGCCTCTAGGTAGGCATGGTGTGGGAGGAGCTGAGAGTTCTACATCTTTACCTGCAGGCTGCTAGGAAAAGACTGACTCCCAGGCAGCTAGGAGGAAGGTCTCTCAAAGCCTACCCGCACAGTGACACACTTCCAACAAGGCTACATCTACTCCAACAAGGCCACACCTCCTAATAGTGCCCCTCCCTGGTGCACCACTACAGACACCCACCCAACAAAAACAAGGTCAAATATATCAAGAAACACCATAACTCCAGATGCTTAGATCCCAGTGACAAAAACCACAAACATGAGCAGTCAAGACAATACATCTCCTCCAGAAGCAAGCAATCATAATGCAATAGGTAAAGCATAGACAAGGACTTCACAATCATAACTGAATATGTTGAAGGACCTTTAAAGAGGATGTGAATAAAAGTCTTAATGAAGACTGAAAATACAATAAGCATAAAATTGGAATTTAACAACAACAACAAGAATAAGAAATAAGAATAAATCATAAGATGAAAAACGTAAGATTCAGGTCATAGTGGCGGTTTCTTGGAAGGGTGTTTGGGCTGAAGGTTGCGAAGGTGAGCGGACTCAGTTCCTCCATCTGTTGTGCATTGCTCTGCACTCTTCAAGCATCCCCTTGCCCATAAGTTGCCTGATGAAAACAGCTAGAAAACCAACCACTTAATAAAATAAGCCAAACAAGATAAAGGTAGAAGACTACGAGTATACAAGGAAAATGAAAAAAACAAAAAACAAAAAAACAGGGAAAACATGCTTGGTTTGTGAACATATTTGTATTTTATCACAACAAAATTCCAGAAGCTTAAGGATGTAAGCAGCAGAAACTGGTTCTCACAGTTCTGGAAAGCACTGGGCTCACACTCTCCTTAGAAGACTGAGGGAAGACTGATTATGGTCTCTTTCCTGGCCGTGGGAGTCTTAGCCACTTGTTTGCTCATAGGAGAAGAGGCAAGGCATTCTTAGGTCTCTCTGTACCCTTTCCTCTTCATGTCTGACTCTGAGTTCACACTTCTTTTTAACCAGGATGCCTACCACACCAGATCACACGCTAATGATGTCATCCTTGCTTTATTACTTCCAAGTCAAGTCACGTTCTGAGACAATGACAGCAAAGATCTCACTCAGCGTGCGGATCTGAGGAAACACAGTTCCACCCCATGGCAGAAAGCCCTTGAGATGTTCCTGGGAGACTGCTTATCCTGTTGACTTAGCATTAGCAGAGGCCAAGGGGCGGCTTTCCTCAGAATGATAGCTTCTCCTCAGCCCTTTGTGCACTGCTTCTCAGCCTCGCCTGCTTGATGAGCTACAGGCCAGGGAGAGATCCCATCTCAAAGGTAGTTGGTGTTTCTCAGGATGAAAGCCAAGGTTGTTCTGTCTCTACAGGCATATAAACACGTACACATGTACTTACACACAGAGAAACACGTGCGCACACACACATACACACACACACAGACACACATACACACACACAGACACACAGACACACAGACACACACACACACACACACACACACACTAAATAAAAATGGAGACCATGGCATATAAAAGGCACATATTGAATCAGGAAGCCTTGATAGCGGTGGTTCTGGCAAACTTTCTCTCTCTCTCTCTCTCTCTCTCTCTCTCTCTCTCTCTCTCTCTCTCTCTCTCTCTCCACATCTCCACATCGGGAAAGGCACATCTCTGAAGCTTAGCCACTTACACGCCATTTCCTTTCTTGCACTACTGATAACTGCATTTGTGGAAACAGAAGGAGTGCTTGGAGGTTGATCCAACATGTGCATATCTCTAGAATTTTACTTTGTAACCAAATAATACGTTTCTCTGAAGAGAGCATTGCTGCATGCAGAGACAAGGTAATTTAAAAATCATGTTCATCTTATATTTATAATAGAAGTCAAGATAAGGGAATGTTTTCCTTCTGGATAAGAGAGAGAGAGAGAGAGAGAGAGAGAGAGAGAGAGAGAGAGAGAGAGAGACAAAGACAGAGACAGAGACAGAGAGACAGAGAGACCTGGCCATGGGGTAACATGTGTGAACATTTAGGAACAAACCATGAAATTGTTTGATACAGCAACACCATGGATGTTGCAACACACACACATGTCCAAACACGCATACACACATCCCTTCACACTATACACTACACACATAAAAACTTTAACAGGCAAGCAGAGGAAGTAGGCAAAAAAAGAGCCAAGAAGCTCGGACCTGCAGTGAACACCAGGATCTGTTACTCTCTTGGACGGTTTACCTTCCCCTGCCTCCTCCCAGATCCTCCCCACCCACCCAATTCCGAGCCTCCTTTCCCTCTCAGAAAACAAACAGGCATCATGCCCTGCCTCCTGCAACATTAAAAACACAAAGTTATCAAAAAACACAAGGGGCACTTCATTCTCATCAAAGTTAAAATCTACCAAGATGAACTCTCAATTCTAAATATCTATGCTCTAAATGCAGGGGCAGCCACATTCATTAAAGAAACTTTAGTAAAGCTCAAAGCACACATTGTTCCTCACACAATAATAGTGGGAGACTTCAACACCCCACTCTCATCAATGGACAGATCCTGGAAAGAGAAACTAAACAGAGACACATGGACACTAACAGAAGTTATGAAACAAATAGATTTAACAGATATATACAGAACATTTTATCCTAAAACAAAAGGATATACCTTCTTCTCAGCACCTCATGGTACCTCCTCCAAAATTGACCATATAATCGGTCACAAAACAGGCCTTAACAGATACAAAAATATTGAAATTATCCCATGCATCCTATCAGATCACCACGGACTAAGGCTGATTTTCAATAACAGCATAAATAATAGAAAGCCAACATTCACGTGGAAACTGAACAACACTCTACTCAATGATACCTTGGTTAAGGAAAAAAGAAAGAAAGAAATTAAAGACTTTTTTAGAATTTAATGAAAATGAAGCCACAACATACCCTAACTTATGGGACACAATGAAAGCAGTTCTAAGAGGAAAACTCATAGCCCTGAGTACCTCCAAAAAGAAATTAGAGAAAGCATAAACTAGCAGTCTGACAGCACACCTAGAAGCTCTAGAACGAAAGGAAGTAAATTCACCCAAGAGTAGTAGATGGCAGGAAATAATCAAACTTAGGACTGAAATCAACCAAGTGGAAACAAAAAGAACTATTCAAAGAATCAACGAAACCAGGAGCTGGTTCTTTGAGAAAATCAACAAGATAGATAAACCCTTAGCCAGACTAACTAGAGGGCACAAGGACAGTATCCTAATTAACAAAATCAGAAATGAAAAAGGAGACATAACAACAGAACCTGAGGAAATCCAAAACATCATCAGATCCTACTACAAAAGGCTATACTCAACAAAACTGGAAATCTGGATGAAATGAACAACTTCGTAGACAGATACCAGGTACCAAAGTTAAATCAGGATCAGATTAATGATCTTAACAGTACCATTTCCCCTAAGGAAATAGTAGCAGTTGTTAATAGTCTCCCAACCAAAAAGAGCCCAGGACCAGATGGGTTTAGTGCAGAGTTCTATCAGACCTTCAAAGAAGACCTAATTCCAACTCTCCTCAAACTATTCCACAAAATAGAAACAGAAGATTCTCTACCCAATTTATTCTATGAAGCCATAATTACTCTGATACCTAAACCACACAAGGATCCAACAAAGAAAGAGAACTTCAGACCAATCTCCCTTATGAATATCGATGCAAAAATACTCAATAAAATCCTCGCAAACCAAATCCAAGAACACATCAAAATGATCATCCATCATGACCAAGTAGGCTTCATCCCAGGGATGCAGGGATGGTTTAATATAGAGAAATCCATCAATGTAATCCACTATATAAACAAACTCAAAGACAAAATCACATGATCATCTCCTTAGATGCTGAGAAAGCATTTGACAAAATCCAACACTCCTTCATGATAAAAGTTTTGGATAGATCAGGAATTTCAGGCCCATACCTAAACATAATAAAAGCAATCTACAGCAAACCAGTAGCCAACATCAAACTAAATGGAGAGAAACTCGAAGCAATCCCAGTAAAATCAGGGACTAGACAAGGCTGCCCACTTTCTCCCTACCTATTCAATATAGTACTTGAAGTCCTACCCAGAGAAATTGACAAAAAAAGGAGATCAAGGGGATACAAATTGGAAAGGAAGAAGTCAAAATATCACTATTTGCAGATGATATGATAGTATATATAAGTGTCCCTAAAAATTCCACCAGAGAACTCCTAAACCTCATAAACAGCTTCAGTGCAGTAGCTGGATATAAAATTAACTCAAACAAATCAGTGGCCTTTCTCTACACAAAGGATAAACAGAATGAGAAAGAAATTAGGGGAACAACACCCTTCACAATAGTCACAAATAATATAAAATACCTTGGTGTGACTCTAACTAAGGAAGTGAAGGATCTGTATGACAAGAATTTCAAGTCTCTGAATAAAGAAATTGAAGAAGATCTCAGAAGATGAAAAGATCTCCCATGCTCATGGATTGGCAGGATTAATATAGTCAAATTGGCTATCCCGCTAAAAGCAATCTACAGATTCAACGCAATCCCCATCAAAATTCCAACTCAATTCGTCACTGAGTTAGAAAGGGCAATTTGCAAATTCATCTGGAATAACAAAAAACCTAGGATAGCAAAAACTATTCTCAACAATAAAAGAACCTCTGGTGGAATCACCATGCCTGACCCCAAGCTGTACTACAGAGCAATTGTGATTTAAAAAAAAAAAACAAAAACTGCATGGTACTGGTAAAGCGACAGACAGGTAGATCAATAAAATTAGAATTGAAGACCCAGAAATGAACCCACACACCTATGGTTACTTGATCTTTGACAAGGGAGCTAAAACCATCCAGTGGAAAAAAGACAGCATTTTCAACAAATGGTGCTGTCACAACTGGCAGTTATCATCTAGAAGAATGTGAATTGAACCATTCTTATCTCCTTTTAGAAAGAATCTAAGTGGATCAAAGTCTAAGTGGATCAAAAAACTCCACATAAAACCAGAGACAGAAATTTATAGAGCAGAAAGTGGGGAAAAGCATCAAAGATATAGGCACAGGGGAAAAATTCCTAAACAGAACAACAATGGCCTGTGCTGTAAGATCAAGAATTGACACATGGGACCTCATAAAATTGCAAAGCTTCTGTAGGGCAAAAGATACTGTCAATAAGACAAAAAGACCACCAACAGATTGGGAAATAATTTTTACCAATCCTAAATCTGATAGGGGACTAATATCCAATATATACAAAGAGCTCAAGAAGCTGAACTGCAGATATTCAGATAACCCCATTAAAAATGGGGTTCAGAGCTAAACAAAGAATTTTCAACTGAGGAATAACAAAGGGCTGAGAAGCACCTGAAAAAATGTTCAACATCCTTAATCATCAGGGAAATGCAAATCAAAAGAAACCTGACATTCTACCTCACACCAGTCAGAATGTCTAGGATCAAAAATTCAGGTGACAGCAGATGCTAGCAAGGATGTGGATAAAGAAAAACACTCCTCCATTGCTGGTGGGATTGCAAGCTTGTACAACCACTCTGGAAATCAGTCTGGTGGTTTCTCAGAAAACTGGACATAGTACTAAAGGTAGATCCAGCAATACCTCTCCTGGGCATATACCCAGAAGATGTTCCAACTGGTAATAAGGACACATTCGCCACTATGTTCATAGCAGCTCTATTCATAATAGCTAGAAGCTGGAAAGAACCCAGATGTCCCTCAACAGAAGAATGGATACAGAAAATGTGGTTCGTTTACACAATGGAGTACTACTCAGCTATTAAAAACAATGACTTTATGAAATTCTTAGGCAAATGGATGTATCTGGAGGATATCATCCTGAGTGAGGTAACTCAATCATAAAAGAAGTCACTTGATATGCACTCACTGAAAAGTGGATATTAGCCCAGAGACCTAGAATACCCAACATAAAATTTCCAAAACACAAGAAAATCATGAAGAAGGAAGACCAATGCATGGATACTTCATTCCTCCTTAGAATAGGGAATAAAATACCCATGAAAGGGGTTGTAGAGACAAAGTTTGTAAATAAGACGAAAGGATGGACCATCCAGAGACTGCCTCACCGGAGGGTCCATCCCATAATCAGCCACCAAACCCAGACACTATTGCATATGCCAGTAAGATTTTGCTGAAAGGACCCTGATATAGCTGTNTGGGGGGAAGGAGGAGGACTGGGGTGGGGAAAGGAGGAAGACAGGGGTGGGGGAAGGAGGAGGACTGGGGAGGGGGAAGGAGGAGGACTGGTGTGGGGCGGGAGGAGGAGAGAGTTTCAGACAAGAAATAGAAGATGGGGTCCTTTGTATTCTATATGCAGCCAAATACATCACATAGCCCCAACAATGAGCAGCCTCTCCTTTGCCCCACGGTTGTCCTTACTGAGGGAGCCCATAAGGTAACAGTCTCTTCATATCTTCAACTCTCATTCTTGGACAAGATACGCACAATCCAGAGTCTGCAGGAGGTAGGAGGATAATGAGGAAGTCACCGTGAAAGCAGGGGTAGAAGAGGTAAGAAATAGTTGGTATGGGGCCAGGAGAGTAAAGGAATTGCCTTTCAAGCGTGGGAGCCTTCATTGTATCCCTAGAACCCTGGTGATAAAAATGTCAGGCACAGGGGGAGGTGTTATAATCACGGCACTGGACGAGTGGAGATAGGAAGGTCCCCCAAAGCTTTCAGCATCCATAGTGAAGGGGTTAGGACCAGTGCTTCAAGAGAGAGGTTGTGGGATGTTGTGGGATGTTGCCATGTCCGAAAGAAACTTGGGACATGTAGTTAACTGAGGTATACCTAGTATCTTACCAAAGCACACGCTCGCCTCCAGGCTCAGTCAGTACTGATGGCTCTTCTCAGATCTTCTCACCCTGGCCCTACTGTAAACTTCTCCCGCTCACGAACATCCCTTCCTCCAGCTTCCCATGTAACGCTACCATTTCTCCATGAGCTCTTTTGGCTCTTGGCTCTCTCTTGGTCCACGGGTACCCTCCCCTCTTGCTCTTCTTTCTCTGGCTCTCCCGACCCTCATCACGCATAACTCAGTTCAGTCTGCCGGCCACATTTGGTCTACTACTTTCTCTCCCTACTTGGGACCCTTCCAGATGTCTCTGGCTGTTCTCGTACTCATATCTGTGGGGAGCCTGCATAACCACTGAGCTAAGATGGCGCCCAGCTTAGTGCCAAGCCTCGTAACCCCATCCTGTTTACTAAAACTCCTGAAAACGGCAAGCTGAGTCATCCGCGTCTACAGCATGATCTGAAACGTCATATAGCCTTACCATAGTGTTAGCCAATGATCTGTTGTCCTGCCTGCGTGTGCCCGCTAAGGGTGGGATGATGCTGATTGGAGAGCAATGAGTGGAGAGAGATGATGCAAGAGGGTCTGAATATATATTAAACTGCCTGAATAAAGGAAGCGGAGATTGCCGCAGGAGATCTGTTGGAGAACCTACCTTGGTGTGAGTGTCGTTATTCCCATTCTCTGCTGGTCAGAGATTGGGGTCGCAGCACATATCTACGATAAAAAACCTTCTACTCAACCGTACCTTGGAGCAGTCCTCTCCTCACTTTAATACATCTGGTGCTTAAACGCCCATTTTATACAGATGTTATATAATACAGAGGACCATATCAGAGGAGTTTAAGTGTAAAAGTAGGTTCTGTGGCCCTAGGGTGGGGCCTGCTGGACCATGGGGGGGGGGCTTCCACTCAGCTCTAATAGTATATGTGACCACATCCGCTGACAAACCACGTGACACAAGATAAGGGATCCTAGCAAACTAGTGGGCTTAGAACAGGGCAGTGGCTGTTTCTCCTGTCTCTACTGAAGTCCCCTAAGGTGCTGGCAGCCTGGTGCCTTCCCATAGTGACAGTAGGATAGTTGGCTACTCTAGAGCTCATGCAGACTCCCCACTGGTCCAAAGGCTGTATAAAATAATAATAATAATAATAATAATAATAATAATAATAATAATAATAATAAAACAACCAACAACAAAATGCTTGCTCCTGTGCGATACAGTAGTTCTGCACCTTGATGCTGCTCTCCGGAGTCTGTTTCCCCGGTTGATGACTCTGCCTTACTCCCAATAAGGATCCCAGTTCCCACAACGTACAATGAAATATTCAGCACGAATAGCCATTGATTAGCCGGGCAAATAAAATGCTGTGTACGGGGAAACCTTAAGCACACATTTTGAGATTTTGAGAGGCTATAACATTTTTCCTGATAATATTCATCTGGTTCTATCTGATGCCGGGACTTAGAGCGTGTAGATCATGGTTTGGGGGTGGCTGATTTGAGCCTTTCTTCCGGAGGGAGAGCTGTGGGTAGGAGATATGACCTTTAAAGGTTTATCTAGAACTCAGCGAGTTCTACTAAACCTCCCAGGATGGGCAGGACTAATGGAGAACTAAAATGTGGTCTTGTCCGAGCTCTCTGATCCCCGAGAAATAGACTGAATATGTGCTGGGTTCTTAAACCAGAAGGAAGTAAGCATGGTGTTTATAGGGCGGAAAAGATCACCCTTCTGGCTTGTTTACCATCGCTTAACTTCTAGTCGCTGCTTTAAAAGCCCCCCTCACTAACACTCGGGGCAGAGAGTTGATTATAGTTATTATTAAGCTGAAAGGTAAGAAATTGCTCGAGAGAAATCTGCATCCTGTCATGTACCAAAGCCACACAGATTTGTCCCGGTTCTTTCTCGGGGGAGTGCAGATAAACACTTTCCCCCAAGTCAGGGGCCTTTTCAACATTTCAATGGCCTAGTGGGAAACCCTTTTGAGCCTAGAGGGCAATTACTAAAAACTTCAGGTTAAGTGGGGAGGGGGAACAGGAAAAAAATATGATTGCCAGCCCAAACAAGTGAGGTCCAGGGGAACGGGCTTAAGTTGTGCATTAAGTATAATTTTTTGGCTTTGACAAGTAAGTGAGGTGACCAGGAATTAGCCATTCAAGCTGGATCCCTGAGTAGCTTGGCTGGAATGGGAAGTAGGCGGTAGCTCCTGGCGCCTGACAGCTTTCCACGCAGGGAATCATCTCGAGGCTAATAAAGTGATCTGCTGGAGGAAGGTTGTTTGTTAGTTTGTTTTTTGAATGTGCATATTTGGGGTCTCCCTCCTCCTCCCCCCCAAAAAAACTAAAGCATTGACAAAGATGCATGAAAACCGAGGTAAAGTGAGCTATCGAATGACCTCAGAGGACAGTGTGGCTCCATCCTCCCTGACTCCCGACTGTAGCCAGAAGCCCGCCTTTCCTTGCTTCTCCAATCATCTCCCTAGGTCTCTGTCCACTCTTTCTTTGTTTTTCTGATTGACTCCAAGGTCTATATCTATTCCAAGGTTGTAGAATAGCAGAGATGGATCCCTATCCATCAGTAAATGCTTCCCATACCCGGGAACTTTGGCAGATATTTGAAAAAGGGGTAAATCTCATTTAGTGGATTCATTAAAAAAAAAAAAAGAAAGATATACTTGCATAAAATTCCACTTGGTCTTCCAAGCTGTCTGGAAGTCTCACCCACACCCATTAGGCCAGGGTCTTAGCGTGCACAGGGTCTACACAGGGAGGTTAGACAAGTCTAGTGTGTTGTTTGTCTTCATTGGTTATCAGTGAGGGGGCAGCTGCATCCCTCACAAGGTTTGCTTAGGTCCCACCTGTGTGGCTTCTGGGATACAGATGGATAGAGAGAATCTTTGGCCAGGTGAGGAGAGACTTACTCCCAGATCTAAGTGTTGGCTCACCCTCAGCTCTTCCTTCAAAGCGATGCTCATGTGGGATGTTATCCAGAACCCCACTGCTCCTACGAGCTGTAGGGTGGCCACCACCACCCATCACCCCTTCCCAACCTAGGGAAGAAGCTTGCCCCACCCCAT